>JBAMCF010000550.1:0-140613 GCA_037075285.1 Drosophila lutescens | reverse complement strand
GCGCAGCAGCTCAACAAAGATGAAAAATGTATTTTTTTGGTCAACTGTAAGTCGACTGTATATATCGTATGGCCCAAATTCATTGAAAATTGGATTTATGGTGGATTTTTAAAGTTCGAATTTTCAACTTTATTCGTAAAACCGAAATAAATCCGTTGAAAAATTATTTTTAAGTTCCGATTTTTCATCTTTTTTCGGCCGAAAGATTCAAATTTAAGTATTATCCCAGGCGACATGTAAAATAAAAATGAATGGTGACTGCAGCCGGGTCAAAAAAAGCTAAAACTAAAAGCTAAAAATTTTAAAAATGAATTTAATTTTTAAAATTCTTTAAAAAACTTAAATTGGTTGCGTTATGGCTGTGAGTATTTTTAATAAGTAATATCCACTTGGATAATTCATTCTTATAAAAAAGGTATCCTTAATTTTAAAAATTAAATTCACTTTTATAATTTTCTAGCTTTTAAATATCTGATTTAGATATTTTTTGACCCGGCTGCACCCACTCATTTTTGTTTAAGGGGGAGATACATATAGAACTGTAATTTTTCAAGTTTTTTGTGAATTTTTTTTTACCAATAAGGAATTGTGCTGGGATTTGTTACTTGGCATGTTGATTACATTGTTCTTATTTAATTTTAACCAATTTGTATTTTGTTTTTATCTTTCAAAATGGCAGCCGTGGGAATTTTTTTGTCAGGCTATATTAAAAAAAGTAGGCCAGCTGCGGTCGTCCACAGGTCGCTGTGTAGATCCGATTTTTATGAAACCAAGTTTATTTTGATAAGAAATAATGTAGAAACTGTCTGGAACCTAACTTACATAGAAGAGTGTGGTTGCGGCCTCTTTCAAAGTCAAAAATCAATTTTTTTTATAATTTTGTTGTTATTTTTGGCTAACAAAAAATACCTAAACGTACAAATTTCTACATTAAGTAGGTTCAGACATGGCAATTTTATTACAAACATTTTCGTAAAAGCAGCATGATGATCGAAGCATTACTTTTTGAGATACACGATCCGCAGCTGAGGAAAACTTGGTTTTGAGAAAAAGGCATTTAAAGTAATGAAATATATCTACTGCACAAGGAAGGTGGGTGCCGTAATCCGGTATAAGTTCAAAAATAGGTCGAATTTCTTCGTGAAACTTTCATGACACATTTTTAAAGAGTTATTCTACCAATTTAAGTAAAAAAAATTGAATTTTTATTTTTTCTATATGTATCTCCCCCTAATCAAATATCAGTGCAAAATCAAAGAATATATTTAAATAAATATTTAAATATTTATCAAGTTTCAAGCTTTTTGGCAGGGTTGATATCCCCAAGTTGGCCCATATTATGTGTATAGAACGAAATTTTTGCATGCAAATTGGTTCGACTAGTTCTTTGAAAGGTGTTATTGCCAAAAATTCGAATTGTAACTGTAAATTTTCACAAAATAGTTTATAGGTATTTCCCCAATAGAAATCCTTATCGAGAATTGACGTTTACTCTGTTAAGTACCTTAATACCCTCGGCACACAGCCGCTTAAAATTGCTGTTGCAACTGTGTTCGCTTAAACGCGCAGCTGATCGGCACTCACAACCCCGAAACCGATGGGAGAGGACGTGCAAATATAGTGGTCCTGAAAATAAAAATAAATTACAATCCAAACTAATTACAATTTGGAATATGACGTTTTTAGCGGTTTCAAAGGCTCTTTGGTCTAGCAAAGTAAAAATGCCTTTTACTAAAAAAAGAAATCACAAAACTCGAAGTAAAAACAAGAGAACGCTATAGTCGGGTCACCCGTTACTCAGGTAAAGGAGTGAGGGAGATGGATAGAAACTTTGAACACGCATAACTTTTTAACGAATGGTCCGATTTTAAAAATTTCAATATTTCGGAAAAGTAAAAATGCAGTTTTATTGTGTTTATCAATACCTATCGAAATGTAGAAGAAATTTTTCAAATCGGACCATTCGTTAAAAAGTTATGCGTGTTCAAAGTTTCTATCTCCATCTCCCTCGCACTCCCTTTACCCGAGTAATTCTTGGTATCTGATTGTCGGGGCAATCGACTATAGCGTTCTCTCTTGTTTTTACTTCGAGTTTTGTGATTTCTTTTAGTAAAAGGCATTTTACTTTGCTAGACCAAAGAGCCTTTGAAAACCGCTAAAAACATTCCATATTCCAAATTGTAATTAGTTTTGAGTTGTAATTTATTTTATTTTCAGGACCACTATATTTGCACGTCCTCTCCCATCGGTTTCGGGGTTGTGAGTGCCGATCAGCTGCGCGTTTAAGCGATTCTCTGTGGAAACACAGTTGCAACAGCAATTTTAAGCGGCTGTGTGCTGAGGGTATTAAGGTACTTAACAGAGTAAACGTCAATTCTCGATAAGGATTTCTATTAGGGGAAATACCTACAAACTATTTTGTGAAAATTTACAGTTGCAATTCGAATTTTTTGGCAAAAATAACACCTTTCAAAGGAAGCTAGTCGAACCAATTTGCATGCAAAAATTTCGATTTCTATACACATAATTTGTGGCACAATCTCTGAGGATGTCAACCCTGCCAAAAAGCTTGAAACTTGATAAATATTTAAATATTTATTTAAATATATTTCTATATGATTTTGCACTGATATTTGATTAGGGAGAGATACATATAGAAAAAATAAAAATTCAATTTTTTTTTTTACTTAAATTGGTAGAATAACTCTTTAAAAATGTGTCATGAAAGTTTCACGAAGAAATTCGACCTATTTTTGAACTTATACCAGGATTACGGCACCCACCTTCCTTGTGCAGTAGATATATTTCATTACTTTAAATGCCTTTTCTCGAAACCAAGTTTTCCTCAGCTGCGGATCGTGTATCTCAAAAAGTAATGCTTCGATCATCATGCTGCTTTTACAGAAATGTTTGTAATAAAATTGCCCACTGTCCGAACCTACTTAATGTAGAAATTTGTACGTTTAGGTATTTTTTGTTAGCCAAAAACAACAACAAAATTATTAAAAAAATTGATTTTGACTTTGAAAGAGTGCCACAACCACACTCTTCTATGTAAGTTAGGTTCAGACAGTTTCTACATTATTTCTTATCAAAATAAACTTGGTTTCATAAAAATCGGATCTACACAGCGACCTGTGGACGACCGCAGCTGGCCTACTTTTTTTAATATAGCCTGACAAAAAAATTCCCACGGCTGCCATTTTGAAAGATAAAAACAAAATACAAATTGGTTAAAATTAAATAAGAACAATGTAATCAACATGCCAAGTAACGAAATCCCAGCACAATTCCTTATTGGTAAAAAAAAATTCACAAAAAACTTGAAAAAATTACAGTTCTATATGTATCTCCCCCCTTAAACAAAAATGAGTGGTGATGGCAGCCGGGTCAAAAAATATCTAAATCAGATATTTAAAAGCTAGAAAATTATAAAAGTGAATTTAATTTTTAAAATTAAGGATACCTTTTTTATAAGAATGAATTATCCAAGTGGATATTACTTATTAAAAATACTCACAGCCATAACGCAACCAATTTAAGTTTTTTAAAGAATTTTAAGAAATTAAATTCATTTTTAAAATTTTTAGCTTTTAGTTTTAGCTTTTTTTTGACCCGGCTGCAGTCACCATTCATTTTTGTTTACATGTCGCCTGGGATAAAACTTAAATTTGAACTCTTTCGGCCGAAAAAAGTTGAAAAATCGGAACTTTAAAAATAATTTTTCAACGGATTTATTTCGAGTTTTTACGAATAAAGTTGAAAAATTCGAACTTTAAAAATCCACCATAAATCCAATTTTCAATGAATTTGGGCCATACGATATATACAGTCGACTTACAGTTGACCAAAAAAATACATTTTTCATCTTTGTTGAGCTGCTGCGCTGTAATTACTTGTCCAATCATATTGATCTGTATGCCAAAGTTAAGCTCTGATCTATTGACTTCAAAATGAAACGAAAACTGGTCCAATTGGGTGGATACGTGCCGCGATATAGGAAAAAATTCGAAAAAAGTCAGAAATTTAACATTTTGAACTTTAAAAAATCTTTAAAAATAAAGTGTCATCGAAAAAAAAATTAGTGGTATTTTCGTGATCTAGGAATCCAGCACTAACAAAAATTTGCAATCAATTGCTGTGGATCACACCAAGAATATTATTTTGTAAACTAGTAATATCGACCAAAATTTAATTTTTTAGTTTTTTTTTGGGTATTTTTTAAAGTTGTTTTTAAACGCTTTTTTTACGTTAAAGTTAAAGAAAATCCACCTAACAAAACGACGGAAAAAATGTCACGTGCGACGTGTAGCGTGTGACAGTCACTTCAATGCAAATATAAAAAAAAACTCAATATTTTGTAATCAAACCAAATACATCTTAAAGAAGAAAGAAGAAAAAACAAAGATCAATTTAAAATTAGCAGCGCTAAAAAAATCCTTCACGTTTCGCTACAATCGAAAGTTATGCTGAATGCTTTTTTACCTGCAAAGCGTACGAATGTCGCGTGCAACAGCAGAGAATTACCCATATCTTAAAAACGAATATTTGCGCAAAGTCAGCCTTAGTGCCAAATAAAAAGAAGTACTAGAAGATGTTTTTTTTCACCTGCAAAGAGTACGTATGTCGCGTGCAACAGCAGAGAAATTCCCATATGCAGTAAGAAGCCAATATAAAACAAGAGAGAACGCTATAGTCGGGTTCCCCGACAATCAGATACCCTTTACTCAGGTAAAGGGAGTGCGAGGGAGATGGAGATAGAAACTTTGAACACGCATAACTTTTTAACGAATGGTCCGATTTGAAAAATTTCTTCTACATTTCGATAGGTATTGATAAACACAATAAAACTGCATTTTTACTTTTCCGAAATATTGAAATTTTTAAAATCGTATATAAGCGATTGTGGGCGTTAGAGGGGGCGTGGCACCTTTTTGAAACAAACTTGCGCTGCGTAGGAACTCCTAGAATCTGCAGGCAAAATGCCAATCTTCTAGCTTTTATAGTTTCCGAGATCTCAGCGTTCATACAGACAGACGGACAGACAGACGGACAGACAGACGGACAGACGGACATGGCTAGATCGACTCGGCTAGTGATCCTGATCAAGAATATATATACTTTATGGGGTCGGAAACGCTTCCTTCTAGCTGTTACATACTTTTGCACGAATACAATATACCCTTTTACTCTACGAGTAACGGGTATAAAAATAGTAGTTCACTATTTTCTGAATCTTTCATGTATTTTGTTGTTTTCTTTATTTGGTCATTGAATAGTATTTAACAATTAAAATAGATGAAAACCTATTTACGAAATTTTCATGTATTTCGTTGTTTTATTCATTTGGCAAATTAATAGTAACGTCTCAATTAATATCTTACAAAAATTATTTTATTTGTTTGCGAGTATTTTTCCTTCATGTATTTTGTTGTTTAAAAAATACAATTATAATTGTAGGTTAACTATTTTCTGGTCTTAGGGTGGTTAGAGTTTCCGACTCATAATCTCTGGGTCGCGAGTTCAAATCCCGCTTTTGCAACTGATTTTTTTTCTTTTTTTTTTTTTGTTAAATGTTGATTTCAAGTCTATAGATTTTCCTCTACGAAAATCATTCTTCTGTGGCCTACTGGTTAGAGTGCTCGACTCCGATGTTTGCGGCCCCGGTTCGATTCCCAGCGTAGGCAAAAAAACAGATTTGTAAGTTTAAGTATCTGTGAGATGTAAGTGTCTATAAATAACTTCCATATAAATTAATATAACAAAATAAATTAAAAATAAAAACAAATAAAAAAATAAATTAAAAAAACAACCATTTTTTTCGGGTAAAATACTATTTTGTAGGTAATCTACTATTTGTTGGGGCGTTTTCAATTTTTTATGGGTTGGGGCAGTTTTCACTATTAAATAGTTGATTTTACATAGTTTTTTTTTTGTGTGTAAGTTTCTTGAGGAGCCTTATGCGCTTGTAAATTAGTTTCGCATTTGGGATAGCAGTTTTTTTCATGCATGTTTTCGAAATTTGTTTTTTAAAACTGTTGAGAATACGAAAAGTCACACTTGTACACATACACATTGCGTGTGTGTGGGAAGGGGGTGAACAATGAAGATCTCAGAGAGAGGCAAAGCTCTCTCCTCTCTTTGTTCTCTCCCTCTCTGTCGAAGAACGTTTTTGTTTCCTTCCCACCGGGAAAGTGAGAAGGTGGTTCTTTGTGTGTTGGAAATCCTTTTCCTTTTAGCAAAAAATTTTGGAAATCCTGTATCTTTTAGCAGGCGATGGTGTAGGGAATTTTAAATTTGAAAAATTTGGAAAACCACATAGAAACCTCATTTCCCCCTGACTTTTTGTGTCACCCCTGTGTATTTTAAAACCAGAGACGGAAGAAATGTAAGGGGTGAATGAGGTTTTGTCCCTTCCGCTTCTATGGAGAAACCTAATGAAAATAACATATTTTCCAGTGAAACTTTCCCGCTGGGTTTTTGTATGCACATGCGTACCCTTACTACTTGCTTGCAGACAACGAGAGCGTGCGGTTGTATAAAATAAAAATTAACTAAAACGACATTAAAGTGTTTTTTACAATTGGGCAAATCGGGGTGGTGTATTCCTGGAGTTTGTATAAACATTGGTTATATAAATTCAATAAAAACATTGTTTAAATATTCGTCCTTTTTTTGAGCATCTTTTTTAGTTTAGTTTTGGCCCTAATCAAATTTTTTGTGCTTTGTTATCTAATAGTATTTTGGAAGAATTAATGGTCCAGAACTCGCCAATTTTAATGACGAAAATCCAAAACCTAACCAATCGTACCGCTTTCCTCGACCGTTTTTGTTTTAATATTTTCCTTATCCGACTTGGAAAAATATCCTTGTATTGCAAAATGGTAATAAATTTGAAGTCTGGATATATTATTTTAAGTAAAATTTCGTAATATACATGATTCCTACTCAAGAATATCAACGAATCATAACGTTTTACTTAATGAAAACGAAAGTGGTGCCTTTATTTTTTTCATCCTTTTTTTGACTTCATTTTCATAAAATTTAAAAAAAACTTATGTAGACAATAATTTTGATATCCCTTCGACTTTTTCAAATAGGTGCAATGCTAATCAATATAATAAGAGACACCTCTTATAAAAAAATCTACACTTTCCACATTTATACTCGTTATTCGTAGAGAAAAGGTTTTATTTTATTTGGGGGAAAAGTAGTAGAAAGAATCGTTTCCGAACCTATATCCTTGTATAAAGTATATATATTTTTAATCAAGATCACTAGCCGAGTCGATTTACCTCCTCCGTCTGTTTGTCCGTGTGAACACTGTTATCTCGATAACTATAAAAACTAGATATTTGGTGTATTAGATTTAGATTTCTTAGCTTCCCATTGAGCTCAAGTATGTTTTGCGAATGTGCCTCGCTCGCAACATCGTCCACAATCGCTTACTACGCTATCGGCTGACTAGCGCCCGCATTTTTAACGTTTTTGTATAATTTATTATTGTAAACTGGTGTAATCAAAACAAGATCCCATTTACCCTTAGGGCTATTACTCAACGCAACAAAAAGTTGTTTTTTGACTTTTTATACCCGTTACTCGTAGAGTAAAAGGGTATATTGTATTCGTGCAAAAGTATGTAACAGCTAGAAGGAAGCGTTTCCGACCCCATAAAGTATATATATTCTTGATCAGGATCACTAGCCGAGTCGATCTAGCCATGTCCGTCTGTCCGTCTGTCTGTCCGTCTGTCTGTCCGTCTGTCTGTCCGTCTGTCTGTCCGTCTGTCTGTCTGTATGAACGCTGAGATCTCGGAAACTATAAAAGCTAGACGATTGATATTTGGCATGAAGATTCTTGGAGTTCCTACGCAGCGCAAGTTTGTTTCAAAAGGGTGCCACGCCCCCTCTAACGCCCACAATCGCTTATATACGATTTTAAAAATTTCAATATTTCGGAAAAGTAAAAATGCAGTTTTATTGTGTTTATCAATACCTATCGAAATGTAGAAGAAATTTTTCAAATCGGACCATTCGTTAAAAAGTTATGCGTGTTCAAAGTTTCTATCTCCATCTCCCTCGCACTCCCTTTACCTGAGTAACGGGTATCTGATTGTCGGGGCACCCGACTATAGCGTTCTCTCTTGTTTTCATATGAAGTTTTTGGTTTTGGACGACTTTTTTTTGGGTTGAGTATTAGCCCTAAGGGTAAATGGGATCTTGTTTTGATTACACCAGTTTACAATAATAAATCGAACCAACATCGTTATTGACTTTTTTCTATTTTCTAACTCGAGTTCTGATAAACTGATTTCGGCCATCAAAGATTAATTTTAAAGGTAATATAATGTCCTTTAACTTTCTTATATGTACATATGTATGTACATATCGTTGAGTTCCAGTCTAGTTTAGAAGCTACACCTCGTCAAAGTTTGAAAAGTTGGAAAATATGCAAAAACTCTGGCGTTTATGTATGTACAAAATTTGTACTAAAATGTTTGTATGTATGTACTAAGTATGTGTTGTTCAATTTCGGAATCGTTAAAAAATCGTCGCAATCGTCGCTTTGAGATGGGTAAATGCGGAAATTTCGCTGGCAAGGGGAACTGTATTTACCTTCAGATGCAATTGGACGTAGAATAAATTAAATAAAAGTCGATTAACTTAACAACCAGCCCTTGCCTTCTGCTCTTATTAATAGTCATAATGCATAATATACATTTATGGACACAAATATTTGAATGTACGTACATATGTGCGTAGTATAAGAAGCGAAGACACGCCTTTCCGCCCACACCATAAATATTAGTACACTAGCAACACCCAAAGCGACGTTGTCCGCTACTTTTAGCAAAGAATATCCGAGTAAAATCCCGCCTAACCTTAGCTAAACAGTAAACCCACCTAGAACGCACTAATATTCTATCCATATCCTCCTAACCATAACATACCTTACCTTAACACCGCATTAACCCTAATATTACTTCACCTTAACCCCACCTATTTTATTCTCACCCTTGGCACACTTTTTTAGCACCTTAATGCTGTTTTCACCTTAACACAAGTTTTTCATCTTCTTAGCTAACCTAACTTTAGTCTCACCTGAAAAAAAATGTTCCTTACTTTACTTACTTACTTTAACTTCACCTTTTCTTATTAAAACTTGTTTGTCACCTAGACCCACCTTATCCTCGATAAAGTCCAAACGAACCTTACCTTTCTCACTTTCACTCTTTCTTTACATTACTTTTACCCTAATTTATCTAATACCTCCTTAATCGCAACTTAACCCCGCACTAACCTCTAAATGTATCATTTTGGTTAACTAAGCGAATGCAGAGAAAAACTCGTACTATTTTTTGTACTGTTTTTTTCGAACAGATCTAACCACCAAAAACCTTAAAAGCTTAAAAAAGAATATATAAAAAATAACACAAACCTATGAAAGGCCACGGACAAAATGGTTTAAGCGAAAAACGGATCCGCCCGCAGGATCGGTAGGTAAACAAAAAAGGAAGTGGCCCAATGTCGGCTGGGGATCAACAGCTGGAGTTAAATATTTTCGGAAATAAGGAAAATTTAAAAAAAAAACGCACATAAAGCTCCAACTCTTTTTAGTGAAAACTGTGGATGTAATATGACGTGTGAGCCTTTTGGAGACGAAATTTTCAAACAATTTCCCCCCGCCTTTAACACAATTTAAAACCAACTTTTTTTAATTTTTGTGGGTATGTTTTGGCTGGTATAATTTCCAGATTATCAACGTGGTGCGAATACTACCTTTTCTTAAATTGGAATGTTATTTGTGCACGCATATATTATTGCACGCATTTTATTGTTTTAAAGTACAAAAATGCATATGTACGTATGTATACGTATATCTCAATAGTTTCTGTAATTTTTTTTACAGATTTCGAGAAGAGCCCAGAAACTAAAACTCCTTAATATTTTACGGGATACATACACATTTTGAATCAGAATTGCATCCATTAGGAGATCCGTTATTTTATCCTAATTTAATCATTACATACTTATGTACATGCCAATTTGTCGATGTGTGTGTGTGTCATTGCGTTTCTTACATTCAAATGTGACGTCTGAAAGTTTTTCCCTTAAAACCATTCTAAATTTTCTTTTAAATCCAAATGAAAATTTCTTATGCTTTTTACGGGTTGGCTACACACTTTGACTTAGAATTGCGTCAATTAGGTAATACGTTCTAGTATCCAATAGTAAAATTTTGATCAGGTGTTTCCAAACAAAAAAAAACATCTCCTTCGCTTCAAATGACTCTCTCTCTGCTCTCTAATCTCTCGCTCTGCTTCTGCTGACGTTGTTTTTGTGAGAGCTGTGTTCGGAATTCGTTCGTAAGTGCTGCAAACTGCCGAAGCAACAAAAACAACGTGCTGCCAAAAAAGTCCCCGCAACCCCCGCAATCTTACAACAAAAATCATATAAAATCAACCGTGGGTCCCAAAAAAAAATAAAAATACCTTACTGATTGTATGGCATAGCTCCATACAATAAACCAAAAACGGATCCGATCGCATAATCGGTGCGGAAAAATTAATTAAGTGCCCCAACCGGAAGTCGGTTGGGGCTCATCTTCTGGGCTTTCAAAGATTTCCACAAATAAAGCTTAAAATAAAAATATCAACTTGTTTGGTTGAAAACTGTGGGAATGGTTCATGTTTTAATCCCGCAATTTCGCATTTTTCGAGAGTCCTGGGAGTCCTTAGGAGCCGAATTTCAAAAAATCCTTTCTTAGTGCACACCTCCTCTAACACACGATTCAGCCCCAATTTTTTCCAGAATTTTAGGTCTTATGGTTTGGGCTGGGGGAACATGACGCAAATCGACTTCTACTCTTTTATAGTAATACTCGATGAATGTGATCTATGTAAAAGTATTGAATTTGTATACTTTCTATCAGTTACAATACTATCAATGCAATTTTAATTTGCGTACAAATGTACACTTGTTTGTAAATTGTTTCAAATTTGTTGTTTTGAATGAAACGAAAACATTTGTACACACATGAAAAGATTGGCATCTCATTCAAAAATAGCGAAGTAACTTATTATTTTCCGATTCCACATTTGATTGATAATTATTAATTTTAAGCTCGACAAATTTTGCATTGGCTGAAAGGAAATTAATGATTTTATTTGTATTTAAGCACATTATCTACTTTCAAGTAGAAACATACACACAAATTGTGTGTATGTATTGTATTGTATATGTATTGTAAGTATAAGCAAATCAAAACATATCCAAATATACAAATGTACATACGTATTTGGTCAAAAGTTCGAATCTTAAGATTAATAATTAACTTGGAAACATTTTGTCTTTACTTACAGAATTTGTAGTAATTTTTTATTTTCTTCCTTGGTGGAAATAAAATAAAGCTCTTACTTCTGCTACAAAATGAAAAATATTTTTTTAAAAATAAAACCTAAGCATTTGATCCACAGGACTGACTATTGATCGAAAATCATATTGATCGGAACAGCAGCTTAAGTTTTTAAAATCCAAAACAAATTTTAACTTAAATTCCCCCATTCCACACAGCACTACCCCTCCCCCTCGTCAGTTTCCTTGGGTGTTGCTCTCTCGGCCGTCGCTCTCTTGGCATCCGCTCTCTGGGTTTCGCTCTCTCGGCAGGCTCCCACAAAATGCAACGCAATAACTTAGAAAATCTATATAAATTCGTTAAAAATACTTAAAAAAATGTTAAAAACTTGAAAAATAAAACTTAAGCATTTGGGCCACAGAATAACTAATGATCCAAAAATCATCTTGATCGGAGCAGCGGTTTAGATTTTTAAAATCGAAAAGTTAATTTTAAATGTAGCCCCCAAATTATGGGGGATATCGAAATTTCTTTTAGATTTTTAATTAGGCCTTTTCAAGACCTAAAATTCTGCAAAATCCAAATTTCGAAATTCCAACCCCTTTAGAAGTTAAGCTTGAGTACATCTAATACTTTTTTGCTCTAAATATGGATGTTGGAGCTGTTTGGGGCCACTGGGGGGACATGTCAGATCTTAGTGGGCGCCTACGCCCCCAATGGAATACTGTGCAAAAATTTGGCTGCTGTAGCTCTTAAGGTTTGGGCTGTGGTCGTATCCCCTTAAAAATCGGTCTTTCATTTTATAATCTTTAGAGATAATCCGTTCTGGTATCCAAATAGTACAATTTTGATCAGGTGTTTCTAAACCAAAAAAAACTTTGGCCGCCTCTCTTTCGCTTCAAATGACTCTTTCTGCTCTTTAATCTCTCGCTCTGCTTTTGTGAGAGCTGTGTTCGGAATTCGTTCGTGAGTGCTGCGAACTGCCGAAGCATACAAAAAAACAAAAACATCGCGCGGCTAAAAAGGCCCCCCGCGACCCACGCAAACTTACAAAAAAAATCATATAAAATCAACCGTGGGTCCAAAAAAAAAAAAAAAATACCTTACTGATTGTATGGCATAGCTCCACATATTAAACCAAAAACGGATCCGATCGCATAATCGGTGCGGAAAAATTAATTAGGTGCCCCAACCGGAAGTCGGTTGGGGCTCATCTTCTGGGCTTTCAAAGATTTCCACAAATAAAGCTTAAAATAAAAATATCAACTTGTTTGGTTGAAAACTGTGGGAATGGTTCATGTTTTAATCAAGCAATTTCGCATTTTTCGAGAGTCCTGGGAGTCCTTAGGAGCCGAATTTCAAAAAATCCTTTCTTAGTGCACACCTCCTCTAACACACGATTCAGCCCCAATTTTTTCCAGAATTTTAGGTCTTATGGTTTGGGCTGGGGGAACATGACGCAAATCGACTTCTACTCTTTTATAGTAATACTCGATAACACAAACCTATGAAAGGCCACGGACAAAATGGTTTAAGCGAAAAACGGATCCGCCCGCAGGATCGGTAGGTAAACAAAAAAGGAAGTGGCCCAATGTCGGCTGGGGATCAACAGCTGGAGTTAAATATTTTCGGAAATAAGGAAAATTTAAAAAAAAAACGCACATAAAGCTCCAACTCTTTTTAGTGAAAACTGTGGATGTAATATGACGTGTGAGCCTTTTGGAGACGAAATTTTCAAACAATTTCCCCCCGCCTTTAACACAATTTAAAACCAACTTTTTTTAATTTTTGTGGGTATGTTTTGGCTGGTATAATTTCCAGATTATCAACGTGGTGCGAATACTACCTTTTCTTAAATTGGAATGTTATTTGTGCACGCATATATTATTGCACGCATTTTATTGTTTTAAAGTACAAAAATGCATATGTACGTATGTATACGTATATCTCAATAGTTTCTGTAATTTTTTTTACAGATTTCGAGAAGAGCCCAGAAACTAAAACTCCTTAATATTTTACGGGATACATACACATTTTGAATCAGAATTGCATCCATTAGGAGATCCGTTATTTTATCCTAATTTAATCATTACATACTTATGTACATGCCAATTTGTCGATGTGTGTGTGTGTCATTGCGTTTCTTACATTCAAATGTGACGTCTGAAAGTTTTTCCCTTAAAACCATTCTAAATTTTCTTTTAAATCCAAATGAAAATTTCTTATGCTTTTTACGGGTTGGCTACACACTTTGACTTAGAATTGCGTCAATTAGGTAATACGTTCTAGTATCCAATAGTAAAATTTTGATCAGGTGTTTCCAAACAAAAAAAAACATCTCCTTCGCTTCAAATGACTCTCTCTCTGCTCTCTAATCTCTCGCTCTGCTTCTGCTGACGTTGTTTTTGTGAGAGCTGTGTTCGGAATTCGTTCGTAAGTGCTGCAAACTGCCGAAGCAACAAAAACAACGTGCTGCCAAAAAAGTCCCCGCAACCCCCGCAATCTTACAACAAAAATCATATAAAATCAACCGTGGGTCCCAAAAAAAAATAAAAATACCTTACTGATTGTATGGCATAGCTCCATACAATAAACCAAAAACGGATCCGATCGCATAATCGGTGCGGAAAAATTAATTAAGTGCCCCAACCGGAAGTCGGTTGGGGCTCATCTTCTGGGCTTTCAAAGATTTCCACAAATAAAGCTTAAAATAAAAATATCAACTTGTTTGGTTGAAAACTGTGGGAATGGTTCATGTTTTAATCCCGCAATTTCGCATTTTTCGAGAGTCCTGGGAGTCCTTAGGAGCCGAATTTCAAAAAATCCTTTCTTAGTGCACACCTCCTCTAACACACGATTCAGCCCCAATTTTTTCCAGAATTTTAGGTCTTATGGTTTGGGCTGGGGGAACATGACGCAAATCGACTTCTACTCTTTTATAGTAATACTCGATATGTACATACGTACATACCTTCATCACCAGCTCGAAGGGATACTTGTAGACACGAACGGGAGACTGAAATTTTTGCACCATCTTGTTGCTTTTATCTTATCCGTGTTTGGCTAACACTAAACTCCGCACTATTCAAAAGAATAAATTTTCACTATTGCTCTATGATTTTCCATGCAAACGCGAAACGATTTCCACTCCGTAGACAATGATTGCAACTCAATGGTACTATCGGTGGTGAGGAGCCAGCTTCTATTATCGATGGTTTGAGAACTATCGCGATAGTATCTTCCTCAACTTAATCAATCAATTAAATATTGAGGGGATTCCCTAAACTGTTGAATTGCTGACTTATTTAATAATTCAAATATTTAATAAGAATCCTTGCATTTAATATTCCTTAAATTAATCATTCAATTAAATATTAAGTTTTCCCATAGAGGGCATCCGTGTGAAACGTTTGGGATTTTTGACAAATGTGAAACAGAGCTCCATCCACCATCCCATCCAATAACAGCTGACTTGAAGAGCAGTTGCTCAACTCAACATTAACGTAGGGGGGTTTCAACTCGGCAAAATATCGTAAAACTGCGTTCTCCTAATCTTATTGTAGAATAAAACATTTCCTATAACAAGCATGCATAAATATTGGCGACTGGGGGAGAGCCTAACCTCCCTTACCCCACACTCCGGTCTTACTACGCCTTTGTCTAGTCAATATTAATATGAAAAATCTGTAAGCAAACCCAAATTTGTGCTGTTTTGGTAATTTATATCAAATTTGGAACTTAATAGGAGTAAATAAAACACTTTTAATTAATATTAGTTATTATTTACGAAGTGCAGATTATATTCTGAGACCTCGCTGCAAAAATTGAGGTTTTCGTTCGCAGAACAGCTTAAATTTTGGCCCACACATAGCAACCTGTTTGCGAATGGTTTTCCGCTCATAACTAACTACAAATAGTTCAACAATAGCCAAAAAACAATGAGCCTAAGCATTATTTAATTTTCTTCCGCCATCGATAGTCAACGTTCGATTTTTCACAGTCAAGAGGAAGAATTCAGAAAAAACTTCGCATAACTATCGTATAAAGAGCCCGTTAAAGTCCGTCAAATTTGGATGGCGGACTAACTCGGAAATTTTCGGAACGGTAAAATCTTACGGACCATCCGTTCAACGGATGGTGGATGGTGGATGAATTTAAATCCTTGCATTTAATATATTAACAAATTTTATTTAATAAAAATCCTCTGAATCCATATATGGCTATATTATAGCTTAAAAATGTCAATTTTAAATTAGGGCGCCATTAGTTCTTCCTGGTCTGGTAGCTCCCATCTCTCCCATATTCGTTTGGTCTGGTAGCACCATTCTCTCTCTTTATTCTGATCCTTTATCTCAGTCTCCTTTTTCTGCCGAGAAACTTTGCGCCATTATAACTCAGAGAGCACGAAGAGAAGAGAAAAAAAGATAATAATCGACGACTATCGATATCACAAAAATAAGAGATATTACATATTCCCTGACTGACTTTTCATACGGACACATATTCATGGCTACGTCTATCTAAATTAAGGGGTGGTAATTTTGTACATGTCAAACTATTCAAGACTGTAAACATTTTATGAATTTTTGATCTTCTGTTACTCAACAATGAACAAGCTTTCTCTTAAAAAGTTTTTTTTGTTCGGGACAGTCTACACAGGTCGACAAAAACCCTAGGCTACAAAATCTTAAGGGAGTTCACCCCAAACTTACAAGTCCCATCACAGTTTATACACAATCTTTTAACGGCTTAATAACAGAAAAACCTTTCGAAACCCAGAGCCAGGATTTAGCTAAAAAGCTAGTTTGAACCTTCAACTTCAAGGGCAAAGATACTAAGAAAATACCAAAGGAAACCATAAACTTACATGACCACCCTCGCGCAACTACCCAGCGGGAAAGTGAGAAGTTGGTTTTTGTGTTCTTGAAATCCTGTTCCTTTTTGCAGGCGGCGGTGTGGGGATAGATAATTTCTGAGCGTTAAATGGGGGTGGGTTTCTGAGTAGCATCAATATCAGGCCACTTATGCGCTGTGTGATTTCTGTGGCACTACGATTATAATATTTTTTAACAAAAAATCACCAACTTATAATATTTAAAAATTCTATGATTTACAAAAAAAAAAAATCTTGTTCTCACATTTATCTTTAATTTTTAGTAATTTTAAAATTCGTAGAAAAAATATTAATAATTTTTAATCAAATAAATTAAACTAAATACTATAATTATAATATTTATTGATGATTTTAATTTATTTTACTCACAATTTTTACAAATAATAATAAGAATGAATGTGGGTAATGTGGTAAGACGATTAAAAAATTTGATCACATATATCAAGGATTGCCATAAAATTACAAAGAAAAATATTATTGTTTTTTATATTTTTAAACATTTTCTGTGAAATAAAATAATTTGATCGTCAGATCGTGGCAGGTGTGACCCTAACTTACAACGAAATTAACACCAAATTTATCTGCATTTTGCATTTTGGTATTATTAAGTATATGATGCAGGGTCACATCATTTTACATTTCGTCCAAAAAAGTGAAAAAAGTGAAAAATCGTTCGGTTAATTCTAAAAAACAAGAAAAAGGTAAGTGATAACATAAATGTTGTTGCTTAATACTCTTTATTTCAGCGTTACAGAGGTTAGTACCACAGATATTTTCGCCATTAATAACTATAAGCCTCCAGATGCTATCTTTAACACAAACTCTGCATTTCAGTGTCACTTGAAATGTTTTTAATCTTCACCAGTGGTAAATGGTGTGCGGTGTTCATTAAATGGTTGTATGAATAGTATTTCAGTACTAACTTAGTTGTTTAACTTTATCAAAATATTACATTTATTTCAGCCAGGCCGATTGAGACTTCTTGGGACCAGAACTGTTGCGCTTGCATTTCCCGTGTTTGATTTTTTCTTTTCATAATTCCCATCCCCGACATTAAACATCTGATCAGAGGGTAAATGAACGGCCATGGCAAACTAGGCATATTTCTGGAGAGATCCCTTAATTTTGTATGGAGATGTAATAATGGTAATTACTCTTTTTATTATTCCTGGTCTTACATTCATATCCTAATTATTTTTGATATTTTCAGAAGACAGGCTTACAAGACATGGATACCTAAGACCTGCATTCGGCCAAGCAAAAACCGGGAGTGCTTCAGGCACTAACAATTTTTAATTCCAATGCTTCGATTGTAAATATTATTAATAAATACACATACAAAAATTACATGAAAAAAAGTTATTTTTTATTGTGGGAAATCAGATACTACAAAGTATTGGAAAACCAAAACTGGGAGGGTGTGGAAAAGCAGATATTGCAAATAGAGGAAAACCATAACTGAGCACGTGTGGAAAATCTATAATGCGGGAAGTCGAAAAACCAGTGGATTTTGTCCTGCATTCATCTGCCAGAGATCCAGATAGAAACCTCATTTCCCCCTTACTTTTTGTGTCACCCCCGTGTATTTTGAAACCAGAGATGGAAGAAATGTAAGGGGTGAATGAGGTTTAGTCCCTTCCGCTTCTATGGAGAAACCTGATGAAAATATGTTATTTTCCAGTGGAATTTTCCCGGTGGGTAGTCTGGAAGGCTAGCGCCACACCGACACACACATACCATCACAGAAACAAAAAATTCACCACGAAAAGCGGTCACATGACCAAGCTTGGAATAAGAGCGAGTGAGAGAACGCATGATCGCGTTGGAAACCAACCCCCGAAAACTGGCACGCGCCCATGAGGGAGAGCGAGAGGAAGATATGCCAAAACTTCGAGAAGCCGGGAAAACAGAACGGCGAGAAGTTTCGCGAAACGAACCTCGAGGCAGTTCTTTGGAAGAGGTCGACTGACGCTGACGAGGAATTTTTGGTGCGGAAAAGAGTGGGCGAGTTTTGCCACTCCGGGAGTGTAAGATAGCTAAAACAAGGAGAAGCCAAGCACTCCACGTGCCCAACGTGAAAACCCCCAGGACACCCGCGCTACCGGAAAGCAGCGGAACACCCAGTCGTCGAGTGGCGACTGACGAGGAGAAAACAACAGAGGAGTTTGGACAATAGTGGTGCCGGCCCAGGACCAGCGGCGGAGCCCCAAGCTTACACGCGGAATCCTTACTTGTGTGTGTCTGTGCGGGAGCGAGACGGGTGAGTGCCAAATCCGTGAGACCGCAACGAGTTGCCAGCGACGCCAGGCCCGCCAAAAGGGGCAGTATGTACACTTAGAAATCTCGGCAGGTCTCGATGCGGTATCACTGGATAGAATCCGGCTAGATCAGCCATAACCTTTGCTTAAATAAAACCTAACACCATGTAACCCTAATGAAACTGAAAACCTAACCTCAAAATGCCAAAAATGGGAAATATAAATATAAAAGTCAAACATGAAGAACTCACATCCCAGATACTGTATACATTTAAATCAATCTAGAATTCCACGAAAACTTATCTATATTTTTGTCAAAGCAAATATTTAAAGAAAACTGGTCAAGATTCTAATAAACAGCAAAGATTTAACTTGAAGCCTAGAAAACCCACTATATTTTCATGCCCACACCTGAACCGCCTCAAAATGCCCTCCAACGGTACCACCCCCGATTTATTTAACCAGATATTTTGTCAGAGGTCAGGCTCAGCCGACCGCATAACTTGTTCCGACAGCGAGTGCTGGCGGCTCTCCATGTAAGGCAGCCACATGGCCTAGAATTGCCAGGCGTCCCCCTAATCGATTCCCTATCGGTCTCCTCGTGGCGAGTGCCGCGAGCCAGATCCAGTACGCGCTACCGCCGAACCCACCCCTTCGCTCTTTGTTGATGCCCAAATCAAATCGAAACTGTGTTTTACTCAGTAACCCGGTGGCTGATATATTGGGTTGTCAAAAAAGTCCTGCTGTATTTTTATTATATTGGGTTGTCAAAAAGTCCTGCGGTATTTTTATTATATTATTTTTTTCTTTTTTACATCGACCTTTTAAGTGACTTAAAGCTTCTTCAAATGGTTTATAACGACTTGAAGACTTAAGCCAAGCTCTTGACCGATGCTACCGCTACTACTATGCCTTCTTTGACCACCTCTGCACCAGAATGAAAACGTTGTAACCATGCGCGGATCCACGGGGGTTGATATGGGTGATATATCACCCCCCACTCGGGTGAAAAATTAAAGGAATTTTGGTATTCAACAAGTATGCAGCAAAAAAATTGTTCTGATATCACCCTCCACAACAAAATCCTGGATCCGCCACTGGTTGTAACCATCGTTGTGCGGTGGAAATGGAAACTGTATCTTGTCCATAAACTGCACAAATTTTATTGGCGGCTTGAGATGCATTTTTGCCTTTATCGTAGTAGTACTGTAAAATATGCCGTATTTTCTCTTTATTTTGCTCCATGATTGCGACGCTATAACTCACGAACGACTTAAAAGAAAAGACAATCAATCAAACACGTGCTAGCGCGTAAAATGAGCTTTCCAAAAAGGTATGTTATGACCAGATGCGACGAATAAAACAAGAACTACGCGCTTTCAGCGCGAACTAGCGAAAATACCGCAAGACTTTTTTGACAACCTAATGTTTTGTGAGGTATTGGAATACCACACAAGAATAAAGACCGGGAACAGTACCTAATTACGGGGAACGGTACCTAAATGCAGGGAACAGTACCTAAGGGGACGAAGCGGTACCTCTAGACGGGGAACCCCTTCATTGTTCCAGGCCGAGGATGGAGGGAAAGGCCGTTAGAAGACACTGGGGAAATGAGAGTCAAGTGGCATGGCGGACTACGAGAACTGGTGAAGGAGCGAAGAGCCGAGCAGCGTCGAGAGTCAGCAAGATTTGTTACCTTATAAGGGCATGAAAGGGGGCCCAAGCGCGGCGGACCCAAGTTTGTTACCTTATGCGGTCATGAAAGACCCAAAGACGGTTGCGACCCGTCAATCGGGACCAGCGGTCGACCAAACCAAAATATCAGCTGCCCGAAGCTTCCAGAGATTACTCAAAAGTAGCAAAACAAGTAAGGGAATGGGGATTCAAATTCGTCGGAACAGGAAAGGCCCTCGAGTTCCTAGAACAGGTAGAATGGTAGGCAGACACTTATGGGCTGGACAAACCCTAATCCCACGAGCAATGCCAGAACTTTTGTCAGGGATGGCATTAAAATGGTATGTAGCAAACAATGAACACTGGGATCGATGGACGGAGTTTATAGACAGCTTCCAAGTTTATTTCCTGCCGAGGGACTATTTTCAAAAACGTGGGGAGGAGGTAAATCGAAGAAGACAGAGAGTGGACGAACGATTCAAAGTTTATATGGTGGAGATGCAGACATTAATGCGACCCCTGCGCTATTCAACGGCGGATCAGCTCAAAACCATATTAGAGAAAAGCCTTTCGGATTTTAGGGCATATGCCAGGCCATACCAATGCGATAGCCTATTACAGCTAATGAAACCTGCTGACGAATTCGAAGAGCTCGAAAGGACAGGGAAAAACTACGATACCAGCCAACATCAGAAGAGTGCTGGCGGATCCAAGAAAGTTACTCACAAGGTCCACAGCCAGCACCGAGGGCCCGTAACGGATTCGTAAACAACCCACTTTTCCCGTGAATACCAAAACGCTTGGCTAGAGTACTGCTGGCAGTGCGAAAGAATCGGCGTGAGTACATGGCGTTGCTGCAAAGCGAGGGGAAACGCATTCCGACCCCGTCCATTGAGGGAGCAGCGGCGGTCGGAACCAGAACACCCTCAAAACTGATCGGAAGCCTGTAAGCTACGGTGGAAATCGGTGGGACAGTGGATACGGGAGCAACTGGAAGCTTTATAAGCGAGAGCCTCGCGAAACTAATCGGCACGGTGGCGAAAAGGAAAGGAATAAAACGGCAAGTACGTCTGGCAGACGGGAAAAATACAAGTATATCAGAACGAATCGAAACAAAAATCACCTTTGGAAAAGAAAGCCACGAGATAAGACTGCTAATCCTACCAGGAATAATCGACGATTTGGTGTTGGGATGGGATTTTCTGAGGTTTGAAAGTGCAGCTCTGGGAGTAAAAATAGTACCACGGTCGAGGAATGAGGGATGGTTGGAGGAACGACTATCAGTGGCAGTCATATACGAGAATCCACTAACAGACGATCCAGCAATAAAACAGTACATGATCAAGGAACTGGAAGCGTTCAGTAAACTCTTCGGAACGTCCCACATAGCTCAACATCATATAAAGATGACCGATCCAAGACCGATAAAACAGAGGTATTTTCCCAAAAACCCAAAAATGCAGGCGGAAATTAATAAATTAGTGGACGAGCTCATAAAGAAAGGCTGCATCGAACCGTCGAAAAGCCCACACAGCGCCCCGATAGTGATGGTGAAAAAGAAGACGGGAAAATGGCGTCTATGTGTAGACTTTAGGCAGCTGAATAGCAGATCGGAAAAAGACGCCTACCCACTACCAAGAATGAACCACATTCTCGAACAGCTAGGAGAGGCGACATATATAAGCAGCCTTGACCTGAAAGACGGCTACTGTCAGATCCCGATGGAGATAGAAAGCAGACCACTAACTGCATTCACGGTACCTGGAAGGGGGCTGTTTCAGTGGAGGGGAATGCCTTTTGGGTTACATTCGGCACCGGCAACGTTCCAACGAGCATTGAATCAAGTTATAGGACCCGAAATGATGCCACACGCGTTTGCATACCTGGACGATATAATCGGAATAGGAAGAACATTGGAGGAGCATATGGCAAACTTGAAAGAAGTTTTCCGGCGGCTACGACAGGCTAACTTGAAAATAAACCCAGAGAAATGCGATTTTTTTAAGAAAGACCTGAAGTATTTAGGGCACAGGGTAACCGATCAGGGCATTCGGACAGACCCCGATAAAGTAGCAGCGATCGCCGAATTAAAGCCGCCAGCAAACACGAAAGAGTTGAGGCAGTATCTTGGGGTGGCCTCATGGTACAGACGGTTCGTGCCAGAATTCGCAACAACAGTACACGCTCTAACGACCCTACTAAAGAAAGGAGCAAAGTAAGAATGGTCCAAAGAACACCAGGAGGCATTTGAAACGGTCAAAGAAAAACTAATATCCGATCCAGTAGATGCCCAGACTTTAACCGAAAGAGACTTTAAGAAGATGTAATAGCTTGGAGAATGTGCGTGCCGACGGCATTAAGGAGCAGGGTGCTACAGGAAAACCATGACGCAGTGACAGCGGGCCACACCGGAGCACGGAGAACGATAGCCCGGATCTCTGCGAGATATTTCTGGCAGGGACTACAAAGGGACGTACGAAACTATGTCTCGAAATGCGAAACCTGTCAGAAATATAAGCCGAGCCAGCTAAAAGCAGCGGGCAAGATGCTCTCGCAAGTCCCAGAGGAGCCCTGGGCAACGGTCTGTGCAGACTTTGTCGGGCCACTACCAAGATCAATCCATGGCAACACGATGCTACTAGTTATGATGGACAGATTCTCAAAGTGGACAGAGTTGATAGCTCTACGAGCGGCAACAACGGCAGCTGTACAGAAGGCAGTTAGAGAAAGGATACTATCCAGGTTCGGGGTACCGAAAATAATGATAACGGATAATGGTACACAATTTACAAGCAAAGGATTCAAGAAATTTCTGGAGGAATTGGGGGTGCGACACCAGCTAACTGCACCATATACGCCACAGGAAAACCCAACGGAAAGAGTGAATCGCACAGCGAAAACCATGATCGCCCAATACACGGGAAAGGACCAACGTAGATGGGACGAGTGCTTACCGGAGGTAATGCTTGCGATTAACTCTAGCACATCCGGATCCACGGGGTACTCGCCAGCATTCATTACCCAAGGCCGAGAACCTAGGCTACCTAAAGCATTGTTCGATGAAAACGCCTGGGGCACGGGACAAGAGGTGGAAACGCTAACGAAAAATGCGACAAAACTAAAGGAGATATACACACTGGCAAGAAGAAACATGGAACAAGCCGCACAGGAGCAAGCAAGACATTATAACCTGAGAAGAAGACCATGGAAGCCTAACGTGGGAGACTGGGTTCTGATCAAGGAGCACCAGCTGTCCAAAGCGGTGGAGGGATTCGCGGAAAAACTAGCACCACGGTATGGGGGTCCGTACAGAATCACCGGGTTCACACCTGTTATCTGCGAGATACAAGAGGAAGGAAACAAACGAAAGAAAAGAGCCCACATCAACGAAATGAAAGCGTGGAACGCAGACGACCTGGAAGAATACCACAGCGAACCAGCAGAGGAGTAGGTGGCCACCACTAAAGAACAGTGAACCAGAAGCTCGGGGGAGCAGGTGGCCAACGCCGGAAAACAGCCAATCGGAAGCTCGGAGGAGCAGGTGCCCATCACCAAGGAACAGCCAACCCAAAACAACAACAACATCAAGGAAGGGGGAGGCTCCGAGGAGCAGATGAGCAGCAAGGTCCAAAATAATACAAGAAATGAAGAGGCGGGTGCGTCAAATGTCCCAAACCAGCGGGACCAGTCGAAGAAACCCAGAATCCTAGCCGGAGGAACGGGAAGCAGGAGATCTAAAAGGATAACCCTGCGGGAGGGAAAGGGGAAGAATAATAACTCAAGGAGCGACGCATAGCACCGGCATATACAGAATGTATTAATACTATCGGGGAATACTTGTATAATAGTATAAACAATGATATCTAAAAGGGAAAGGGACCCGGGCCAGATCCAAAACGAACGAAACATCAAGCCAATCCCAAAAAAAAACAAAGTCAAAATTAGTAAACAGTCAAAATACTAAGAGGAAGTGGATAGTACCGAAGCAGGAACAGATTGGCAGCGAGCATCACTGGCCACCACACAGATGAAGGTGAACGAAGCCTGCATGTAAACGAGCCTACATGGGAGAGCGGGTGGGGAAAAGAACAAAGATAAGTACGCAAAGTTAGAAGATAAGAGACAAAAGCCGAACTTACGTGTAACGGAATCATACGAAGGAGGCGACAAACTGCTTCAATGCGGTCGCTGAGCTTCCAACTCACTCACTTGAATTTGAACAGGTATCGAAAATGGAAGGAACAGCAGCGACGACCGACAGGAGACGGCAGCGGGCAGGACGTGGTTGAGGACCACGTGTAGGATCGCGGCTGCCGTTCCTATACCCAACGAGAGACGGCCGAGTCCGCCGAAGGGCACCACCGCGCAGGCATCGCAGCCCGGTGCTGCAACTGCTGGCTTCGCCGCTGGTCTCACCCCAGGCGACCAGGACTGGGCCCGGCCAGGAGTCCGGGCCACCGGGCCACACCGCGGGGGCACCCGTTTTCGGAGTCGGAGGAAGAGGTGATTGTCATCTCTTCAGACGACGAGCAAGGGGCAGACGAGGGGCAGCAGCAGGAATCCAGAGGCCACTGGCAGGAGCCCGTATACCTGCAGTGGCAAACGTCGACACCGGTGGGGGAGTGGTGGTGCCACAGGAAGGCGTTTTTAGTCCAGTGGATGGACAGATTCCCGCCGGGCACGCCGGATCCCCATCGAGGAGCTACGAGGGACAGGCCGCCGCCAGCAGACGCGACGACCACACCGGCAGAGGAGGCCGAGGAGCCGCGGGATCCAAGGCTCCGGAAGACGGCGACGACAGCGGCGATGGACGTCGAACCACCGGTGGACGCAGAGCAGCCGGCTGGGGAACTGCGGCTACCTCCGACACCCCCTCCACCGTCCATGCACGGGGGGACGCCACCGCGGAGATCCTGGAGCGGGGTGAGTGGAAGTGGCCGGATCCGGGCCAGCAACGACCGACGTTGCAGCGGCAAAAGTCGATGCCCGAACGGCCGGTGCAACGGCCGCCACCACTGCAACGGCAGGCGTCGTGTCCAGCAGGCCGGCAGCGATGGACGGAGGTGCAGCTGGAGGATTGGCCGCACGAGGTCCACGCGGCAGTCCAACGCCAGCGGGGCAGGGCGAAGCGCCGGTGGGCGCAACTGGTGTGGGCAGCGGGGCGGCGCTACAGCGTCCAATGGTTCCAAGGGGGGATCCGGGTCCTGAAGGACCAGTCCTAATAAAGTCCAGCGGCAGCTGGAAAGAAGGCACAGAAATTTACACTTTTCGGATTGGGAAAATGGGGAAGATATCAAAACTTACCATTAGCAGGAAAAAAAAGAGAACAAAACGAAAACACGAGGCCAAGAAAATGCTAAAGATGGAACTGGAGATCGGGAAAACGCCGATAGGGGACCGATACCGTAGGAGGGTCACAACATGTAAAACACTAAATACTAAATGGTGGGGAACTCGGATAAAGATATCGAGCGAAGACACGAACTGAGATCGAAGACCATCCGTGGTGATCTGGCCACTCGAGCGGAGAAGCGCGAGGATTAAACGGCGGCGTTGCCGGACGGAGCGTGCGCGGGAAGTTTAAATGATCATGGTTGGTAAAGGAAAAATGGAAGGATTTACCCTGGAAAGAAAGGGGGCAGTGTGAGGTATTGGAATACTTCACAAGAATTAAGACCGGGAACAGTACCTAATTACGGGGAAAGGTACCTAAATACAGGGAACAGTACCTAGACGGGGAACCGCTTGATTGTTCCAGACCGAGGATGGAGGGAAAGGCCGTTAGAAGACACTGGGGAAATGAGAGTCAAGTGGGATGGCGGACTACGAGAACTGGTGAAGGAGCGAAGAGCCGAGCAGCTTCGAGAGTCAGCAAGATTTGTTACCTTATAAGGGGATAAAAGGGGGCCCAAGCGCGGCGGACCCAAGTTTGTTACCTTATTTGGTCATGAAAGACCCAAAGATGGTTGCGACCCGTTAATCGGGACCAGCGGCGATACCATTGGTGGAGGACCACGTGATGGAAAGTTACCCGGCAGAAGATGGCGGCGGGCCGGGTATATAAGGAGGGCCGCGGCGGCTGGAGGGTCTCTTAGTGCGCAGGCGCTAGTCAGTGTATGATCGGGGAAGTGCAGTGGAAATCCTCAGGACAAGGAGTTCTGAGTCCCAGCGGAAGCAAGGAGATCAAGTGCGGTACAGCGTAGCCGAGAAAGCGTCCACGGAGTAGGCGAAATAGCCCAGGAGACGAGTAATTTAACGGAGCCGGCAAATCCTGCCCGGAGGACACCTGTCAGCCCAGTCCGGCAATCGAAGGCCTTACCCAAGCCGAGTCGTTGGACCGGCAAATCACGGGATCCGATAGTGACCAAGCTGTGCGCGCTAGTCGCCCAGTCGAGCGTTTTCGCCGACGAGGCCGGCGAGTGTCCCAGCCAGCGGAGGCACTGACGATCGAGTTGGTCAAAGGCAGCCCAATCGGAGCTTAGGACGACGTCCTAGCGGACCGGTCGCAGCGGACGTACGGGGAAGGCGACACCGGAGTGGACCCCTGGAGGAAGAGCGGAGTGACGGAAAACCCGGAGAGCGGAAAGTGGTGTGGCTGGCAAGAATAAGAAGAAATAAAGGCCTTGTTGTGAATTGGATATTATTGTGTTCTCATTCGGGGTATTGCCACGTGTATAAATTCGTGGAACGAATCCAACCAATCCCCTGAGCTAGCTCAGCCAACTCGGGGCGATCAGGGATCGTTACAGTTTAATATTTTAAAATTGTTTTTTTTTTAATGTTATGCTATAGCCTAGTACTCACACAGGCTAGGAGTTTAACTAGTCGAAAAATTTTATTCTTTGTATTGGGTTGGCAAGAAAGTCATGTCGTCTTTTTTCAATATTTTCAAAGATGATTTATTTATATTAGGACTTATAATTAATCAATTATGTATTGGCCGTTTTTTTCGACCACTAAAGACCATCTCTCGGGCAGCTGCATAATTCCGCGCTCGAAGAACTTTTGGTCTTTTCCAGCAAAGAATCGAGACAAGTGGTTTTTGACAGCCTCATCTGAATCAAAGTTTTTACCATTCAAAGAGTTTTGAAGAGAGCGAAACAAATGGTGATCTGAAGGTGCTAAGTCCGGACTATAAGTTGGATGTGGTAGCACTTCCCAATTCAGCTCCGTTAATTTATGCCGAGTGACCAAAGATGTGTGGGGCCTAGCGTTGTCATGGTGAAAGACTTGCGATTAGCTAGTGCCGGCTCCTTTTCTTTAATTTTTTCCGCCAAATTGGATAGCTGGCGACAGTACACATCTGAATTGATGGTTTCATTCCGTCCCAGCAGCTCAAAGTGCACTACACCCTTCAAATTCCATCAAACAGACAGCAAAACTTTCCTCTGATGGATATCGGCCTTTGATGTGGCTTGGGCTGGCTCATCTTTCTTGCTCCATGATCTTTTTCGTTGGACATAATTGTAAACAACCCATTTTTCGTCGCCAGTAACGATCCGCTTCAAAAAAGGATCGTTTTTAATCCGTTGCAGCAGAGAATGGCAGATATTGATACGCTTAGTTAGGTGAATTTCCTTTAAGTTATGCGGAACCCAAACATCGAGCTTGTTTACGTAGCCACGTTTCTTCAAATGGTTTTCAACCGTTGTATGCGACACACTAAGCTTCTCTGACATCTCCCGCGTTGAATAAAGCCGGTTTTCATCCAGCAAAGCCTGAATTTGTTCGTCAAAAACGGCCGATGGTCGACCAGAACGTGGGGCGTCTTTAACTCCAAAATCTCCAAGCCTGAACTTGGCAAACCAGCGTTGACATTGGCGATCACTCATGGCATCTTTACCATACACTTCGCACAATTTTTCACGAGCTTCGACCGCTTTTTTTCCTTTTCGGAAATAAAAAAGCAAAATATGCCGAAAATGCTCACTTTGATCCTCCATGCTTAATTTGCTATAGCTTCCACAAATGTTATCCAATAATTACCAAATTTTCATTGATAGTACCTAAGACAATAAGCTTTAAAACGATACTAAAAAGTGTGACCCTGGTGCTCGATTAGTCGTAAATAATTTAGATTAAAAACGATTACTAAAAAAAACGACATGACTTTCTTGCCAACCCAATAGTATGAAAAAAGTCTTCAGAGTTCACCCGCAATGCACGTAGCCTCTTATTGTCAATCAGCTGGGTTTGTTGACAAACTTTAAGACTTTTAATAAAATTGGGTACCAACTCTGGTTTTCAACGATTCAACAAAATTTCCAACAGACCCAGTTGCTGAAATTTCAGCAATATGACTTTATATGACACAGCCGATAATTTCAGAAATACCTATCAATACCTATCAAACTCAGCAAAGTTTGTTTAAATCGGTCTGCCCAATTGAAAGTTATGGGCATTTGTATTTTTTAAAATAGGTTTTCTATGTGAGTCAAATTAGCGTCGGTGACTTAGCGCCGATTTTGGAACGGTTGAATTTTAAATATGTGTTTTTTTATTGTTTCGCTAATGGTAAAATGAGTGAAAAATCAGAGAGATGGTAAGAGAATAAAGATCTTGTGAGATATGAACGAGCCTTTACGAGGTCTGAAAAATAATTTTAAAATGCATCAATGAAAAATGTAGAAGAGAGAACGCTATAGTTGAGTACCCGTTACTCAGCTAAAGGGAGTGCGAGGGAGATGGAGATACGCAGTCGTCAGCGCCATCTAGTGGCTGTTTCATGATCATAACTTTTTAATGGATTGTCCGAGTTAAAAATTGTCTTCTACATTTCGATAGGGGTTAATAAACACAACCAAATGGCATTTACTTTTACAAAAGTTTGTAAAGATGTGGCCGCCAGGCTTTTTTTAAGTCCTCTAAACGAGAAATACAATACACAGTATTCCATTGGGGGCCTAACCGCCCACTAAGATCCGATATGTTCCCCCAGACAAATTAGATTTAATGCTTAACTTCTAAAGTGGTTGGAATTTCGAAATTTTTATTTTACCGAATTTTAGGTTTTGAAAAGGCCTAATTAGAAATCTAAAAGAAATTTCGATATCGCTCATAATTTGGGGGCCAAAAAATCTAAGCCGCTGCTCCGATCAAGATGATTTTTGGATCATTAGTTATTCTATGGCCCAAATGCTTAAGTTTTATTTTTCAAGTTTTTAAAATTTATTGCGTAGTATTTTGCGGGAGCTTGCCGAGAGCGCGAAAGCCAGAGAGCGGATGCCAAGAGAGCAACATTGAAGAAAACTGATGAGTGGGAGAGGTAGTGCTGTGAGCAAAGGGGAGGGGAAAGGGGCAATTTAAGTCAAAATTTGTTTTGGATTTTCAAAGCTTAAACTGCTGTTCCGATCAATATGATTTTCGATCAATAGTCAGTTCTGTGGATCAAAAGCTTAGGTTTTATTTTTTAAAAAGTATTTTTCATTTTTTGAGAAAATTACTATACATTCTGTAAGCAAAGCCATAATGTTTCCAAGTTAATTATTAATCTTAAGATTCGAATTTTTGACCAAATACGTATGTATATGTACAATACCCTTCAGTTCCAGAAATCACTTTTCCCTCGTGAATCACCAGATGAATCACAGGTCATTTGTCTTTCGTGACGCACTCGTGATTTTCCATAGAGAAATTTGTTCGAGAGTACCTACTCCGTACCATAGTGACAGCTTTAAAGACATTTTTTCGAAGTCACTAGTGATGTCACAAGTGCCTTATACGAATTGGGCATACAAGGTAGTGTTGGGTAAACACTGCTCACCTTAGTGAACAAGATCAGTTGCTCCCTTTAAAGCGAATGAATAAACTCACTTATTTGGTTCACTCACTTGTTCAGTAAGTAACTCACTTGTTCAGTGAGTAACTCAGTTGTTCAGTGAGTAACTCACGTGTGCAGTTGCTCACATGTTCAGTTACTCACTTGTTCAAATGGTAAATTCTTCAGTTGCCCACTAATGTTTTACTTTTTAAAATAAATACAGTAAGCTAGTCAAAATTTAAGCTAGTGTCACTAGCAAAAAAATGCAGGTGTACTTTTCGAGATATTTTATTTCAAAAACGAGGACGGAAGCTAACTAATACCCTTGCAGAGTTCACGAATTAAAATTTGACTACATTAGCAACACGAATTAATAAACAACAAAATATTATATAGGATAGTTATACCCGTTACTCGTAGAGTAAAAGGGTATATTGTATTCGTGCAAAAGTATGTAACAGCTAGAACGAAGCGTTTCCGACCCCATAAAGTATATATATTCTTGATCAGGATCACTAGCCGAGTCGATCTAGCCATGTCCGTCTGTCCGTCTGTCCGTCTGTCTGTCCGTCTGTCCGTCCGTCTGTCTGTATGAACGCTGAGATTTCGGAAACTATAAAAGCTAGAAGATTGGCGTTTTGCATGCAGATTCTAGGAGTTCCTACGCAGCGCAAGTTTGTTTTAAAAAAGTGCCACGCCCCCTCTAACGCCCACAATCGCTTATATACGATTTTAAAAATTTAAATATTTCGGAAAAGTAAAAATGCAGTTTTATTGTGTTTATCAATACCTATCGAAATGTAGAAGACCATTCGTTAAAAAGTTATGCGTGATCAAAGTTTCTATCTCCATCTCCCTTGCACTCCCTTTACCTGAGTAACGGGTATCTGATAGTCAGGGCACCCGACTATAACGTTCTCTCTTGTTATAGGATATAGACGTCCGATCGGAACGCGCTTTTTCTCCGATCAAGGTATGCACAAAAAAAATACGATTTGGAAAGATTCATGTCCATAGCTTTTACACTGCGCGAAAAATCATCCGTTTTTTCAAGTTATATCCGATTGTTCCTATGGGAGCTATAGGATATAGACGTCCGATCAGGTTGATTTTCAAACTTGATCTGCGTACACATGTGAAATGGCGGGTCTTCCAGCAGGGGTTGTTGGTTGAATTCCGATTGAAAATTAGAACGCACTTTTTACACGTTATAAAAAATACTCCACGGTTTATTCGGCTTCACTTGTACACTTGTAAATTAGAACTAACTTAAAACTACTGGGTGGAAGTTCCAAGAGCCGCTTGGAGAGCGGAGTGGAGACACTTAACAGTGCGAGAGAGCGAGATGCGAGTGATCTGGAAGAACTGCTCTCACGACTGTTAAGGCTCCAGGGCCGGTTGAAGGGGAACTGGAAAGCGCCGCTTTGGCCGGTGTCCGCGCTTGCCTTGCCGATGGCGAAGGAGAACGCGAGACTGCCCTTGACAGCCGAGCGGTCGATTCGCGATGTTGCGCGGACGGCGATTGGCGACGTGGCGGGGACGGCGGCTGACGACGTTGCTGGATGGGCGGTTGACGAGACGTCCCGGACATCTCGTGCAGGTGGAGCAGCGTGTGATGGTTCTGCCCGCACTTTTTGCATGTGTCGCCACTGCGACATTGCCCCCCGGAGTGTTGATGAGCCAGGCCATTCGCACAATATTTATTGATGAGGACGGCGCGGAGCCGCTTCTCCGTGCTGAGCCTGAGGAAGCGGGTGCACTTCCGTAGAGGATGGATTCCCCGACAGACTCGGCAGCGGTAGGATCGAGTACCTCGTGAACAGAGCAGTAAGGACCTCTACTACGCGAACTCTACTATCGGCTCCTGGAAGAACAGATACCACTCTCCCGAGCCGCCATTCGTTTGACGGCATATTGTCTTCTTTGACGACCACCATATCATCGACTTGGATGTCTCGGGAAGGATTCTGCCACTTATTGCGCTTGTGAAGTTCTTTCAAGTACTCCTCTTTCCATCGCGCACTGAACTGCTGATGCAGGGCCTTCAAGTGTTGCCAGCGATTTGTAATCGTCTGCGCTTCGCCCTTAATTTCGGGCTCAGCTGTGGAAGGCAACGGCCCCTTAATCAGACAGTGGCCTGGCGACAATGCCAATAACTCAGACGGATCTTTGGACATGGGAGACAACGGCCTGGAATTGAGGCATGCTTCAACTTTGGCGAGAAGCGTGGCGACTTGACGTTGACTTGTAGAAGAGTGCCTTGAAGCTTTTTACTCCAGCCTCCCACAATCCTCCCATATGTGGAGCTCCTGGTGGAATGAACCGCCACAAGAGTCCCTGGTGGTCCCTGCATAATCCAAGGAAAAGGTAACTCGATCGGTCGGGAGATCGCCCATTAATTGCGTCTGTACTCTTCTTGTAGATAGTGCACACCTTGCATGAGTTCTCCACAGCTTTTACCAGATTCTTGAGTTTAGGAATCCAATACTTCGATCGGATGAGGCGTACCACTAGTTGATTGCCGCCATGCAGGGACATCTGGTGTGAAAAACGGACGAGAAGACGAGCTAACCGACAGTTGTATGGCAGTATAATAGTATGCCGCTCGTCATACTGAAAAACCGTTGAGGCTTTCCCACCGGGAAAATTCCTCTGGAAAATAACATATTTTCATCAGGTTTCTCCATACAAGCGGAAGGGACTAAACCTCATTCACCCCTTACATTTCTTCCGTCTCTGGTTTCGAAATACACGGGGGTGACACAAAAAGTAAGGGGGAAATGAGGTTTCTATGTGGTTTTACAAAGGAATTTCAAATTCCCTACACCGTCGCCTGCTAAAAGATACAGGATTTCCAACATTTTCTGCTAAAAGGAAGAGGATTTCCAACACACAAAGAACCACCTTCTCACTTTCCCGGTGGGTTAATGCGACCACATGCGCTTAGCAGGCCTTGTTGGTCTAAAAATGGAAACAGGTTTGCGATCGGGCTGGAAACTGGAATCGGACGCTTATCGCTAAGGAATTCGAGCTCTTGGGTATATTCTCCCCGCTGAGCGTACCGAATGAGGATTCTTTCAGCTTCTCGGACCTCTTCCTTGGTAGGTCGGTCAGCAGAGTCCCTCGGCATCTTGCGGCAGAGTTGAATGAACCGTAATACGTACGCAAGGACCCGCAGAGCCTTGTCCAACGTGGAGAATCGTTCCAGCAAATCTTCGGATGGGGCCTTTACAAAATTGACCTTCACAGCACGCTGCTCAAAGTCTGTGACTGGAGTTTCAAGCCCCCGTGTTGGCCACTTGTCCTTTGGCTGTTGTAACCAGTCCGGTCCTTCCCACCAGAGTTGGCTATGAGCCAGCTCCTGCAGCGAAACGCCTCGACTGGCCAGGTCCGCGGAATTGTGCTCAGATCGCACATGTGCCCAATGCTCAGCGCTCGTCACCTGTGTTATCTTGGTCACTCGGTTGGCTACAAACGTGGTCCAGTGGCATGCCGGCTTATTCAACCATGGAAGGACGATGGTGGAATCAGTCCAACAGAAAATGTCGGAATTGGAAATTGGCATATTCGGAAGGACAGCTGCAATCATCTCGGACAACAGCAATGCCCCACACAGCTCGAGCCGTGGAAGGGACACCGTTTTAACAGGGGCGACTCGGGTTTTGGCGGTAAGCAGACGTGTCATAATGTTGTGGCCTACTTCCATCCGCAAGTATATGGCGGCCCCATATGCCTTCTGCGACGCATCACAAAAACCATGATGCCTTCGCCTCTGCCTGGAAACCAACCCACCTTGGGATACGGATCTGCTCAAGCTCGGAATAGCTGCGCAAAAAATCTTGACATCTTTTATTCATTTCTGTGGGGATATTTTCATCCCAGCCCAACTCTTGCAGCCAAATTTCTTGCATAAAGATTTTTGAGTGGACAATAAACGGGGACAGCCATCCGGCTGGGTCAAAAAGCTTCGCAATTTGGGAATGAACGTATAGTATGAGTGGATTGAATCGCAACTGGCGGTGGAACAAAATAAAACTCGTCCGAGGTCGCATTCCACCGAACACCAAGTGTTTTGGCAAAGCTTTCGGAATGAAGATCTCGAAAGTCTTCGTGGAGTAGATGCTCGTTTGGGATATCTTCGAGTATGCGCTTCTGGTTGGCTGTCCACTTTCTCAATGGGAAACTGGCGCGGCTGAAAGCGTGGCGAAGCTCGCTGATTGCAAATCGAGCCTCTTGTATGGAAGTGGTCCCTGCCAGAACGTCGTCTACGTACATAAAGTGACGAATAATATTGCTTGCTTCAGGGAAGTCCTTTTCTACGTCGTCTGCCAATTGTTGGAGTACTCGGAGTGCCAGAAATGGTGCACAGTTGACACCAAAGGTAACGGTTTTTAATTCGAAATCGCCTACTTCTCCTTATTTATTCCGGAATAAGATTCTTTGGAATGGCGTATGCTTGGGATCGACCCAGATTTGACAGTACATTTTGGTAATATCTGCGCTGAATACGATTTGGAAATAACGCCACTTTAAGATCTGAATGGTTAAATCAGATTGTAGGACTGGACCAGCATGAAGAATATCGTTCAAGCTTGTCCCATTTGCTGAAGGGCTAGAGGCATTGAATACCACGCGGAGTTTGGTGGTGGTACTTTCGGGTTTGATCACCGCGTGATGTGGAAGATAATAGTTTGGAGAATCGTACGACGGGGGAATTTCTCTCATGTGACCCAGATCCAAATACTCCCGAATGACTGAGTCATATTGCTCTTTTAATGGAAAGTCTCTTTTCAAACGGTTTTCGTTTCTAAGAAACTGAGCTAGGGCACTGGATCGCGACTGCCGAAATTTTCAAGTTCGCGAAACGGTAACGTTACCACGTATCTCCCGCTTGCGTCTCTAGTGGTGGTTTGGAGAAAATTGTTCCCGCAATAGGAATCGGATTCCTTTACCCTCTTAGTGGGTATGTTCTCCACCTCCCAAAACTTTGTGAGAAGTTTTTCTAAGACCCTGTCACTCGTTTCGGTTATCTGGGTCGTGAAAGCTGATACCCGATTTTGACTAGATGTACTAGAAACTGGGCCGGTAAGCACCCAGCCAAAAATAGTTTCCTGACCTAGGAGAGAACCACAAATGTTTGTGCGCGTGCCGCTCAGCAAAACGCCTGGTAAAATGTCGGCTCCTATCAGAACATCTATCTGGGAGCTCTCTAAAAATGTTGGATCTGCCAGGGGAATAGCGGGTAAATCACTCAGCGCATCTCGTGGGATTGGGTAAGACGGTAGCTTCCCCGCCAATTCAGGCAAAACGTAAGCTGCGGTCTCTAGCTGAAGACCTGGCTTATTCGGGGCTCGAACGGAAAAATGGCAGAGCCTGGTCGCATGAGCGGAAACGGTCTGATTTAAGCCCGAAACTTGGGCTTGGATGAGGCGGAATGGCAGCTTAATTAGATTGAACAGGCGTTCCGTAATAAGCGTAGCCTCAGAACCCGAGTCTATTAGTGCGCGAGCCCTGTAGTTCGTGCCCAAGTGGCATATGTCAATAATAACCGTGCCTAGCAAAACCGCTCGAGCACCGGTTGCGAAATAATTCTGCACACCGAGCAGACTTTCTGAACCGTTGGCGGCCCCCTGTACAGCTGGATTTTGTGGGCTTGCAAAAGAACTATTTCCGGCAGTTGACCCACGGGAATTGGGGGTGCCTTTATGCAGCAACGTATGATGCCGCGCTCGACACGTGAATCAGCTGTGAGTGCTAGTACATTCACTTAGCTGGTGGCCTCTCGCGAAACAATTTAGGCCAAGGTGCTATTTTTTGATGTAATTCGTTCGCGCATCCACAGACATCTGGAGAAAACGCTGGCATAAGCGTAATGGATGACTCTCTTTTGAGCACAGATCGCAATTCTCAATCGCCTCTAGCGTTCGGTATCGGTCACCAAGAAAAGTGTTCATCTCATCCCAAGTCGGAATGTCGGACTTGGATGAAAGGGACTGCTCCCGTAGGGAGAGGGTCAGTTTTGGTAATCTTTTGGCGCACAGGAATACCAGGAGACAGTCCCAGTTCTCTGTGGAAATTTTGGAATTAGCCAGAGCGATCAAACACCCTTGGATTGTGCTCTGAAGATCTTTCAGAGCCTGGCCTGATTCGGAACTGGCGGACCCCAAATTAAAAAGGAGTTTGAGTTGGCTGTTTACTAGCAGTCTATTATTTTCGAAACGGTCTCGAAGCGCTGCCCATGCTGAATCGAAACCCTGATTTGTGAGAGGGGACTTGGCTACGATTGCCTTAGCCTCGCCGCTAGTTTTAGCGATGAGATGAAAAAGTTTTTCGACCGGTGTCAACCTAGGATTGTTGACATAAACTGCTGTAAAAAGGCCCCTAAATGTTGGCCATTTTAGATAATCTCCCTCCAATACTTCAGTATCGCATGGCGGTAACCGGCACCCAGACGGAATGTAAGTGGATTCATTAGTAGCGCTCGTGGTCGAATGCTGCGAAGTGGCTCGGTCCATTAGCTCGCTCGGCCACTTGTGCTTTGGCTGTTGTAAAGAGTCCGGTCCTTCCCACCAGAGTTGGCTATGAGCCAACTCCTGCAGCGAAACGCCTCGACTGGCCAGGTCAGCGGAATTGTGCTCAGATCGCACATGTGCCCAATGCTCAGCGCTCGTCACCTGTGTTATCTTGGTCACTCGGTTGGCTACAAACGTGGTCCAGTGGCATGCCGGCTTATTCAACCATGGAAGGACGATGGTGGAATCAGTCCAACAGAAAATGTCGGAATTGGAAATTGGCATATTCGGAAGGACAGCTGCAATCATCTCGGACAACAGCAATGCCCCACACAGCTCGAGCCGTGGAAGGGACACCGTTTTAACAGGGGCGACTCGGGTTTTGGCGGTAAGCAGACGTGTCATAATGTTGTGGCCTACTTCCATCCGCAAGTATATAGCGGCCCCATATGCCTTCTGCGACGCATCACAAAAACCATGATGCTCTACCTTCGCCTCTGCCTGGAAACCAACCCACCTTGGGATACGGATCTGCTCAAGCTCGGAATAGCTGCGCAAAAAATCTTGACATCTTTTATTCATTTCTGTGGGGATATTTTCATCCCAGCCCAACTCTTGCAGCCAAATTTCTTGCATAAAGATTTTTGAGTGGACAATAAACGGGGACAGCCATCCGGCTGGGTCAAAAAGCTTCGCAATTTGGGAATGAACCTCTCTCTTCGTATGAGTGGATTGAATCGCAACTGGCGGTGGAACAAAATAAAACTCGTCCGAGGTCGCATTCCACCGAACACCAAGTGTTTTGGCAAAGCTTTCGGAATGAAGATCTCGAATGTCTTCGTGGAGTAGATGCTCGTTTGGGATATCTTCGAGTATGCGCTTCTGGTTGGCTGTCCACTTTCTCAATGGGAAACTGGCGCGGCTGAAAGCGTGGCGAAGCTCGCTGATTGCAAATCGAGCCTCTTGTATGGAAGTGGTCCCTGCCAGAACGTCGTCTACGTACATAAAGTGACGAATAATATTGCTTGCTTCAGGGAAGTCCTTTTCTACGTCGTCTGCCAATTGTTGGAGTACTCGGAGTGCCAGAAATGGTGCACAGTTGACACCAAAGGTAACGGTTTTTAATTCGAAATCGCCTACTTCTCCTTATTTATTCCGGAATAAGATTCTTTGGAATGGCGTATGCTTGGGATCGACCCAGATTTGACAGTACATTTTGGTAATATCTGCGCTGAATACGATTTGGAAATAACGCCACTTCAAGATCTGAATGGTTAAATCAGATTGTAGGAATGGACCAGCATGAAGAATATCGTTCAAGCTTGTCCCATTTGCTGAAGGGCTAGAGGCATTGAATACCACGCGGAGTTTGGTGGTGGTACTTTCGGGTTTGATCACCGCGTGGTGTGGAAGATAATAGTTTGGAGAATCGTACGACGGGGGAATTTCTCTCATGTGACCCAGATCCAAATACTCCCGAATGACTGAGTCATATTGCTCTTTTAATGGAAAGTCTCTTTTCAAACGGTTTTCGTTTCTAAGAAACTGAGCTAGGGCACTGGATCGCGACTGCCCCAATTGGGATCCGAAATTTTCAAGTTCGCGAAACGGTAACGTTACCACGTATCTCCCGCTTGCGTCTCTAGTGGTGGTTTGGAGAAAATTTTTCCCGCAATAGGAATCGGATTCCTTTACCCTCTTAGTGGGTATGTTCTCCACCTCCCAAAACTTTGTGAGAAGTTTTTCTAAGACCCTGTTACTCGTTTCGGTTATCTGGGTCGTGAAAGCTGATACCCGATTTTGACTAGATGTACTAGAAACTGGGCCGGTAAGCACCCAGCCAAAAATAGTTTCCTGACCTAGGAGAGAACCACAAATGTTTGTGCGCGTGCCGCTCAGCAAAACGCATGGTAAAATGTCGGCTCCTATCAGAACATCTATCTGGGAGCTCTCTAAAAATGTTGGATCTGCCAGGGGAATAGCGGGTAAATCACTCAGCGCATCTCGTGGGATTGGGTAAGACGGTAGCTTCCCCGCCAATTCAGGCAAAACGTAAGCTGCGGTCTCTAGCTGAAGACCTGGCTTATTCGGGGCTCGAATGGAAAAATGGCAGAGCCTGGTCGCATGAGCGGAAACGGTCTGATTTAAGCCCGAAACTTGGGCTTGGATGAGGCGGAATGGCAGCTTAATTAGATTGAACAGGCGTTCCGTAATAAGCGTAGCCTCAGAACCCGAGTCTATTAGTGCGCGAGCCCTGTAGTTCGTGCCCAAGTGGCATATGTCAATAATAGCCGTGCCTAGCAAAACCGCTCGAGCACCGGTTGCGAAATAATTCTGCACACCGAGCAGACTTTCTGAACCGTTGGCGGCCCCCTGTACAGCTGGATTTTGTGGGCTTGCAGAAGAACTATTTCCGGCAGTTGACCCACGGGAATTGGGGGTGCCTTTATGCAGCAACGTATGATGCCGCGCTCGACACGTGAAACAGCTGTGAGTGCTAGTACATTCACGTAGCTGGTGGCCTCTCGCGAAACAATTTAGGCCAAGGTGCTATTTTTTGATGTAATTCGTTCGCGCATCCACAGACATCTGGAGAAAACGCTGGCATAAGCGTACTGGATGACTCTCTTTTGAGCACAGATCGCAATTCTTTGGTTTCGTGACCACCTTAGCTTCGAAAGAGTTGAGCTTCCTGGAGACGGGTTGACTCTTAGTGGTAGAGTGATTGCTTGGCTTGGTTTCATATCCTCAATCGCCTCTAGCGTTCGGGACTGCTCCCGTAGGGAGAGGGTCAGTTTTGGTAATCTACTGGCGCACAGGAATACCAGGAGACAGTCCCAGTTCTCTGTGGAAATTTTGGAATTAGCCAGAGCGATCAAACACCCTTGGATTGTGCTCTGAAGATCTTTCAGAGCCTGGCCTGATTCGGAACTGACGGGCCCCAAGTTAAAAAGGAGTTTGAGTTGGCTGTTTACTAGCAGTCTTTTATTTTCGAAACGGTCTCGAAGCGCTGCCCATGCTGAATCGAAACCCTGATTTGTGAGAGGGGACTTGGCTACGATTGCCTTAGCCTCGCCGCTAGTTTTAGCGATGAGATGAAAAAGTTTTTCGACCGGTGTCAACCTAGGATTGTTGACATAAACTGCTGTAAAAAGGTCCCTAAATGTTGGCCATTTTAGATAATCTCCCTCGAATACTTCAGTATCGCATGGCGGTAAACGGCACCCAGACGGAATGTAAGTGGATTCATTAGTAGCGCTCGTGGTCGAATGCTGCGAAGTGGCTCGGTCCATTAGCTCGCTGAGCTGAACCGATAGCTCCTCGTACACCGAATAGCAATATTCGTATTTTCGGTGCAGAGTCGCCAGAATATCCTCCGCCCCTTCAGTCGTAAGGCTGGAAATCGTGTCTAGACACGCTTCAAATTCTCTTTCGGCTTTGTCCCAGAGTGAGCGGACTTGTTCCTTACGGACTTTGCAGGTGTAGACGGATGGAGGTGACGGTCCTGGGGTTTCTATAGTCGCTCTGAAATGGCTCATACGGTCGGACACCATGATAAACCGCGCGAGGGCTGCGACTGCAATTTCGTTACTTATTTTCGCCTGAGAACGAGTTGCTAGTGACTTTACGGACTTGGTCTGGATTTGTGACCTAACCTTGTGCGTGAGCGGACTCAGAGACAATCGTTTCTGTTTGCTCGTAGGAATAGACAACTTCTTGTCGCCTTCTTGGGTGGCTAATGAAGTTTCGCTCCTTGATTTTGAGGCTACTGGGCTTAAGGTGCGCGCGCGAGGAGATGGGGATAGCGATCGCGTTTTATTTGCAGACGGAACTGATAACTTTGTTTTGTCTCCTGGCATTCCAGAAAAGTCTGTCCTGGAATGTGGTAACGCTGTTGCGGATCACCGGGATTGATTTTTAGAGAAAAGGAACGACGAAATGGATAACTTCCGGAAGATACAGGTGCGGCCCCAAAATTTCGAAAATCCTAATATCTGAATATCAACAATGTCAATGTATAGTGGAGTGACGCGACAAAAATCGTATGGATTAAGTTTGATTTTGTTTAAAAAACAAAAACCAAAAAATATTAATATATCGCAGGGGCTTCTTAGTTTCCTCGGTGTAGATTGCAAGCGGTCCGCTTTTGTTTCCTATTAGCGTTGCAACTCCAGTCTACTTTTGGAATATGTGGAAACGGAACACTAATACAAATTTCAAAGTTTTCGCAACAACTATTTTTATGTGCGAGGAAAATAACGCTGATTTGGGAAAATAATATTCTGCAAGATATTTGAAGTTGGTTGCTGTGCTGCGAAAATGAGCGGTAGGAATCGGAAAATATATATATCGCGCACCGTCACGGCTTTCACAAAAAAAAAACGTATTTATTTATTTTTATTTTAATGCATGTGAGCCGCCGGTGTGTGCGAATTAGCGCTGCTGAAATAAATATTCTGCAAATTCTGGAAAGGCGTGTCGTGGTGATGGGTTCGGTGGAATCCAGTTATGTTGTTATATGTATAGTATATAATAAATTGTGTTCGGTGGAAACAAGTTATTTTTCAAATGTATAATATAATAATAAATGGATGTTGAAATTTTTGTAGGGTGTGCTGGGTGAATGTATGTGCGTTTCTCCTTTATGTACATATGTTGCGGAGGACGGGCATATGTAAATTATACTTTTTAGTTGCTGGCCCGGCTGCGGTACCGTTCCTGTACGGGCCAGTGGTGGTATGGGGGGGCACCGGCAGGGTACTTGCCGGAGGCGAGGGGCACCGACAGGGTCCTTGTCGTAGGTGAGGGGCACCGGCGGGGTGCTTGTTGTAGGTAAAGGCACCGGCAGGGTGCTTGTCGTAGGTGAGGGGCACCGGCAGGGTGCTTGTTGTAGGCTGGGTAGCCGCTGTGTAGTTATAGTTGTCCGCTAGACAACTATGGTCGCTGATGTGCTGGATGAAGAGTAACCACTGTGTGGCTGTCGTTCAAGTGGTTGGGAGTTGGCTGCTGGCAACTATAATCGCTGGTGTGCTAGATGTGGGGCAGCTGCTGCGTAACTCTCTTCCAAGTGGTTGGGGGTTGGCTGCTGGGTATCTATGGCCACCAATGAGTCAACTGAAGATTATGATGAGGGGAAAACTATCCCCCTATGCCCCTGGCCTTAAGCTCAGTGGACGAAAATAAATATGTTTGACGGCGGTTGCCGGAGAAATGCTCATGAGCAGTGTGCTCTTTATTCGAGATATAAAACAGAACTGAATATGAATTCTGGACTTAAAGCTAACAGAAGCTAACTCATAGCGGCCACGCAAAAGTGCTGTGTTTGCCGGCTATGCACGAGCATCCGGTCAAATGCTGTGTCAGCGATTTGGCCGGTGCATGGTATTCGGACAGCCGGTCATCGACTCTGTCCGGTTGACTTTAGTTAACTACTCCCCCCTCAAGATTGAGGCCGCCCTCGGCCGACCCTATTTCGGCAATCACCTCCCTTAGTTGGATCGCTGATCTTCTGGCCCTGGTGAGTCGCTGATAGGTGAGACCGACACAAATCAATGCGCAAAATATTGCTCCTGCGATTAGCGTTACCATGTGTGTTCGATTGGTATTGATTTCTTCTCCGAACTTCTGAATATATTCCAAATTACGTTCATTTAAACGATGAAGGTAGGGAAGGCTCAGAGTGCTTCGACTGATGGTGATATTCAGAGAGGGCGAATTGGCTACCCCCGCAGTCCTCTTCCGGACAGTGTCGTGATTTACGAACAGGGTTTCGTTAACGGTGGTGCGTTCATCGAAAGTGACAAGGTGCGTTCCATGTACCCAGACGCTGGTTCCGTTGTCCACCTGCACTTGGGCTGACCGGTCATTGATGATGATGATTCCCTCGTCGACGTAGGTGATTGGATGTAAATCACTTGGCTGGGTCTCGCAGTGCGCTATTCCACCTGCATGTAGCTCTCTTGCGCACGAGCTCTCCGCCGTTAGTCGACAAAAGGTGACTCCTGGTGCCACCGAGCAGTTCTTAATCGAGTGGACTTCTCCGTTGCACTCGGCTATTGTATTACCAACTAATCGTAACATCACATTATGGTGTGCTACGGGGAAAATTGTGATTTTCTTACATGCTAGTTTGACCTTAGGAAATTTAATGATGAAGTGTAAAATGTTATCGGATTGTAGAACTTTTACGGACGCAACAGACAAAATGTCCCTTATGGGAGTGTCGGTGGGCTCCTCAAGCCAAACATTCTCTAAGTCTGCGTGGTCTAATATATTTGGACTAACCATATTGATTTTTGCAAGTGTAATCGCAAGTACTAAGTTCTGCAATTCCATCATGATCATCCTGTTCCGAGCAAGCAATGTCTCGTATAAATGACCAGTGTCAATTTGTGAATTTTTAGCTGATTTCAGGATTTGGTTGACTGTTGCGGTAAGCTTATTAATTTTATCTTGTACTCTATTGTTAATTTCCACTTGTCTATTGTTTGAGTTAATAAGCTGCAATTCAGTAAATTTGATCTTTTCTAAATCTTCTGCGTCCGGTGTTCCTGCCACGATTTTTAATGCTGACCCTAGAAAATCCAAACTTCTAGCCACCCTATGGTGTACGCCCAATGAGTCAAGTAGGTCTCGGAGATGAGCGGTATCCACGCTCAAAAGCTTTTTCATGTGCGATAGGGGAAACATTTCGCTCATGTTGTCCGTTTCCTCAACTACGCGCCTATATTCAGACAGATTTGCTGAGTGCCTTACGAACGCGTACTCTTCCCAAACCAGGATGCGGCCATCAATGATGGGAATATATTTCGCCTGGGAATAGTCAGTTATGTGGGTCGACGCCGTAGTTAGAGACAAGATGAAGAGGACGATTTTGAACCTGTGAAATGAATTCGAAGCTATATTTTTGTTTATGACAAGGTTGCCCACCACCAACGGAAATTAGCTTAAACTTAAAAAATATGTTTTACCATCTATGCCTATAACTATTAAAAGTTGGGCCAATTGGCTACGAAAAGGATTAAAAATTTGTGCCAAGTGGCTAAACAGAAATAAAAGACATTGTTTTTTCTGGTTGGTTGGTTAATTTATTTCAGGTTGTCTTTGTGGACCACCCTCCCCTTAATGAGGACCGTGGTCCCCATGTCCGCTTCCACAGTTTTCTCCTCGCATAATGGTGAAAGCTTGTTGCCTAGTCTTTTGTTGGATTTTACCAGGACTTTGTCGTTAACCTTGAACACCCTATTTTGCCTAGAAGCATTTTCCCTTGTTCTCAGCTTGTCCTGGGCCTGTTTTATCTTATCCTGTATTTCGTACTGTGGATCACTTGATTGTGTTACAACTACGTCGGCTGGCCTCTTGTCGATGACCGAATGGATAGACTTGTTGTATTTAGCAGTGGCCAGCAAAATTAATTCAACGGTGTCGCTGATGCCTTTGTCGATTTTAAGACATCTGGCCAGCTCTACCAGAGTGCTGTGGAAGCGTTCCACTTGTCCGTTCGAGACGCTGTGGACAGGCGGTGCATTCGAAATGCTTACGCCGAAGTGATTTTCCAGCATGGCCAAAATGGTGTGCGAGTTCAATGATGGCTCATTGTCGCAATAGATGACTCTAGCTTTGGGGAAGACGTTAAGTAGTTGTAACAGAGCCGGTTTAAGATCCTCTATGGTTCTAGAGGGAATTGGCTGGACCATTGCAAACTTTGAAAATTTGTCAATGCATGTCAGAAAATATTTTTTATCTGTGGAGAAAATGTCTATGTGTAGCATTTCTCCCACCTGAGATGGGATTGGTGTTTCCCCAAGCTCCTGCTTTTTGGGATGCCTGTCATATTTAGCTTTAGCACATGTTTTGCAGTTAGCGATGATTTCGCTAGCTAGCTTGGCCATTTTCGGGAAGTAGTACTCGGAGAGTACCTGCTTCACATTCTCTTGGGCCGACCTGTGAGCCCTGTTGTGTTCAGTGGACAGAATTTCCCGTCTCTCCGGGACTGCGAAAATGTCCGTTACACGATTTTTACAATACCAAAATTTTGTGGCTGGAAATTGGCGTACCAGTTGGTCCTGTATCATTGCGAGTGTGTGCAAATCGCAATGGATGGCGTTTACGCCCTTAGGAACAATTAAATCTGCGAGCTCATTGAGTAATGACTCTTTGCAGGAGAAGCTGATCGCATGCCGTCTCTTGTTTCCAAAGAGGACAAAGCTGCGTTTTTGCGGAAAGCGAGCTTCCTCCAGAGTTATCTGGTTTTGGAAGCAATTTAAGGGCTTATCCGTTGCCTCAATTGTGTGGGTCAGTGACAGCTCACTGTGAATCGTGGCCGCACTTGAAAAGGCTTCTTCCTCTCCCAGAACGTTAAGTTGCTGTCTTGAGAGGGCATCCGCAACGAGGTTTTCCCTGCCGGGCTTGTAAAAAATTTTGGCGCCGGACTCGTCGATGCGAGCTTTCCACCGTTTGATTTTCGCATTTGGATTAGATTCTGCCACCGCGAAGGTCAATGGTTGATGATCAGTAAAGATGTTTATATCTTTGACTGCATATAAGTAGTGACGCAGCTTGGCCAGTGCCCAAATTATGGCTAAGAGTTCCCTCTCGTTTGTGGCGTAGTTAACCTCCCTATCTTTCAATGTCCTTGAGATCATTGTTATTGGGCGTCCCTCTTGGGACAATACTGCCCCAATGCCATAGGCCGAGGCATCTGTCGTTAGATCAAATGCCTTTTTGTAATCGGGGTACCTTAGCATCACGTTGTCGGATGCCAAGATATTTCGAAGTTTCTGGAATGCTTGTTGTTGCTTCTCACAGAACTGAACTGGAATGTTTCGTGACCTGTGTCTACTAACTGTTCCGTTTTCCCCCTTCAAGATGTCCGATATAGGCCTCGCTATTGCTGCGAAGTCCTTAATGAAACATCGATAATAACTGGCTAAGCCTAGAAATGATCGTACCTCAAAAATATTTTTGGGTTCTGGAAATTCTTTTATGGCCTTTACCTTTTCTGGGTCTGTTGTAGCACCGTTACAGGTGACTATAAACCCAAGGAAGCTCACACTTTTTTTAAAAAAGCTGGACTTTTCTCCCGATACTCTCATGTTCGCATCGTACAGGCTCTTAAGAACCCAATCCACATGCCTAATGTGAGCGTTCTCATCCTCCGAAAAAATGATTACGTCGTCAACGTAAACATAGCAGAACTTGCCGATATGTTCCCGTAGGATGTCGTCGATGGTCCTCTGAAAAATGCTGCCTGCATTTTTGAGGCCAAACGGTAGTCTGCGGAATTCGTACTTCCCCCCATTCACCGAGAAGGAAGTTTTCTCACGGTCTTTTTCCGCGAGAGTAATTTGGTGGTAGCCGGACTTTAAGTCCAGCGTTGAGAAATACTTGGCTTTGCCCAAGTTTCCTAATATCATTGAAATGTTCGGCATGGGATAACGATCAGGTATTGTTCTTTCGTTCAGTTTGCGAAAGTCCAACACTAACCGCATTTTTTTGTTCCCATCCTCATCGATTCCCTTTTTATCCACAACCCATATTGGGTTATTATAGGGGGAGACCGATTTTTGGATTATGCCGTTTTTAGCAGATCGCCAATCTCTTTGTTGACGAAATCCGCCGCCCCCATGGGGTAAGGGTACAATTTGGTGTAAATGGGCTCTTCATCGAGAGTCCTGATGGTAGCTATTACCGACGTATTATATGGCAGGGCTTCATTAGGGTCAGCGAAAGACTTTTTTCTGTCCTTTAGCATTTTCTGGAACGCTACCTTTACTAAAGGAGGTGCCTCTGAGCAGTCCACCTTAGTAAAGTTGACGTCTGGGCAGGTGTGGAATGAAATCTGTTCCACCTCTGTGCCCCATTTAAGTTGACCTGAAGCCAAGCATAGTGATACCCCTGCCTGTTTTAACAGGTCGAGGCCTATTATCCCGTCAAATGTTTCTAAATCCCGTAAAATAAAAAATGTGGCATTCGTGTTAAACAGTGCCACACAGCATTTCTCTGTGATTTTGGTCTTGCCGTGAATGGAATGAACTGAGAATTTAGATTCTACCGGGCGAACGCCTTTCAACCCTTTATGCGGTCGAATGAAATTTTTGGACGCGCCCGTGTCAATGAGGAACTTCATGTTCACCCCCGCTACTCTGCGTCCGATGACGGGTAGCAGGGATTTTCCCCTAAAAAATTTATTGTGTCTGAGTCGTACTCTTAAATTGAGTCATCGTTTATTCCCGCAGCTGCGACAGAGGCAGCATCGGCATACGATTTTACGCCTTGTTCGTCGTTCTGAACGACGTGATTAACCCTCTGTTGTTTCTTTGGGTTACCCGTGCGATCGGAAGTTGCGGGTCTTCTGTTCTGATAAGTGGGGACTTGAACAGGGTGGATTACCTTGGAGGCGGATGGATCTACATCCATGGGCTCCTGCGTATTTTGAAACTTGTTGTTGCGCGGCTCATTATGAACCTGTGCTTTAAACGTTTTGCTATAGTGCGGGTTTTTACCGGCACTATTTTGTGGCTCCGCCTGTGCGGGTGTCTTGTCCTGTTGACGACTTTGAGTCTTTGGACTTGACTTTCGCTCCTCTTGGCTTCTTGCGAACGTAGTCGCGAACTGATACCTCTCGTGGTTTGATTCCACCTCTTGTGCCAGGGCTAGTGCCGATGGCATATCCTTCGGCTTTGCCGAGAAAAGCACGTCAGCGAGACTGCGTTTTAGGCCCGAAATAAATACCCTTAGCGCGTCGTCACGGAATTTTTCACATAGAATTTTCGCCATACTTTGTTCGTAGGACATGTTAACCTTGTTGGTCAATAAGGTCAGCTTTTTCTCAACCTCATCGTAGTATTGTAATAGGGTTAGGCTACCCTGCCTGAGGGTGCCTAGCTCTTGTTCGATGACGTGCATCGGTCTTTTGTCGCTGTAAGTAAAATCAAGACGACGAAAATTTAACACAGTTCCAAATGAGGATAGTACTGCGTCGGCAGGTCCCCTAATTTTGCTTCTAATAATAATTACCGCCTGATAGTGGCGTGAACTACCATCATATCGTCTGAATATGTGATATGCGGCCGTGGCCGCCTGTCTCCAAGAAACATACGCTTCTTGTGCCCCCGCGAATTCGGGTAGGCATTTGACTGCGTCGAGGGGCTCGCTACACTGAACGTCATCCCTGATTTGTATGGCCGCGTATACCCTAATTTCTGGGGCCGGCGCCGGTGCTTGGGCTGCGGCGGGTGCCACGCGTAACTCTGCCACCTCGCTGGCCAGTGTATTGATAGTTAACCTTAGTTGTTCCTCCCTTTGTCGATTTAAGGCGGCCTGCTCTGCCAACGCATTATCAATGGCCGCCTGCACAACCTGCCTAAGTTGCTCGGGATCCATCCCACTACCTGCTGGGGGGTCTATTCCCGCGTTTATCGGAGTTGAAGCCCGAAGGGATTCTTTGCTATCGGAATCTGAGTCGCTCGGGTACTGGTCAGCGTTTCTATACTGACGAAATTGTGCACTCATGGGCTTAAATACCCTAACGATATGCGAACGTAAGCAATTAAACAAAAGAACAACAAAGACAAAATGACAACGAGGAATGCGGGGTCATATTTCTTTAAGACGGCGAACGGGTGGTTTCGTTCACTAAATTCAAAGCTAGTAGCAATAATAACTTGATATGAATTATTTGGGATATAGCGTAAATAAGAGCGATGCGTTGTATAACTCTTGTTGGGAAAATTCTGATTCTAAAATTCTGAGTCCGTGGTAACTCTTTTATTTATTATTTATTAAGGCATTGATTTTTCACATGGAGTTGCAGAATTAGTTTTTATAAGTAATAAGATATTGTTCTTTTTAATTAAACAAATTAAATTTTTTTCTTTTTAATTAAAATTAATTTTTGTCTTTTTGAGAATATATATATATATTTTTTTAACTTTTAATAACCTTGTGCAGATTAGAAAATATTTAAATAAGGGGCTCACTTACATGTTTTTTTCTGTGTGTGTGGTGTGTTCCCTCAAATTTATTCCAAAATTAATTTACGTTGAGCGCCAATTATACTTTTTAGTTGCTGGCCCGGCTGCGGTACCGTTCCTGTACGGGCCAGTGGTGGTATGGGGGGGCACCGGCAGGGTACTTGCCGGAGGCGAGGGGCACCGACAGGGTGCTTGTTGTAGGCTGGGTAGCCGCTGTGTAGTTATAGTTGTCCGCTAGACAACTATGGTCGCTGATGTGCTGGATGAAGAGTAACCACTGTGTGGCTGTCGTTCAAGTGGTTGGGAGTTGGCTGCTGGCAACTATAATCGCTGGTGTGCTAGATGTGGGGCAGCTGCTGCGTAACTCTCTTCCAAGTGGTTGGGGGTTGGCTGCTGGGCATCTATGGCCACCAATGAGTCAACTGAAGATTATGATGAGGGGAAAACTATCCCCCTATGCCCCTGGCCTTAAGCTCAGTGGACGAAAATAAATATGTTTGACGGCGGTTGCCGGAGTAATGCTCATGAGCAGTGTGCTCTTTATTCGAGATATAAAACAGAACTGAATATACCGCCTGCATCTGAATTTCCAGACTACTTAAATCATCTTTTTGCTATACAGTCAGTGTCGAACAAACTGACCGATAGAGACCAACTTTTAGTTCTAGGAGATTTTAATATTCCGGGAACATCGTGGTCAACAGATGAACATTCAAATGTTTTACTTCCACTAGCCCAACATGACTTTATTGAAGGCTTGCTAGATATATCATTGTCTCAAGTTAACAATATTAAAAATTCACTAGGTCGTTTATTAGACCTATGTTTCGTATCAAATCCGGACCGCGTATTTCTATCCAAGATAGCACCTCTTACTCAACCTGAAGATCCATATAATCCGGCGTTTGAGGTTTCCATCGACACTGGTACTGTGCTAGATGCAAAATCAGCGAAGTCTACTAAGCGACTACTTTGTTTTCGTAAGGCCGACTTTCGTTTGCTAAACTCTTATTTATCTGCCTTTGATTGGTCCGATCTTTACTCATGTCATAATATGGATGATGCTATAAATATTTTTTATTCAACATTAAATTCGTTTTTTAATTCTTGTGTTCCGTTGTACTATCCGTCAGTCTCCACCAAACCACCTTGGTTCAGTAAAGAGCTGACACACCTAAGAAACGTAAAGTCCAGACTCTATAGGAAATATAAAGATACCGGTTCTCAATCTATTTTTTCTAGATACTTAAGCGCTCGGTCTAGTTTTACCGTGCTTAACGCTCTGTGTTACAAAAATTATTTGAACCGTTGTAAGATCCAATTCTCTCAGGATCCGAAACAGTTCTTCAATTTTGTTAACACTAAGCGTAAATCCACAAATTATCCTTCCTCGCTATCTTTTGAAAACATGACAGCAACAACTGATCAGGCTATAGCCGATCTATTTGCTCAGTTTTTTCAAACGACATATTCTCCTTCATCTCACTGTACACGGCCTTATTCTTACACTGTATCCAAGTCGAACTTAATATTTTGTCCCACATTAAACGAAAGCGCCCTATTAATTGATCTCCAAAAAGTCAAGCCCGTCTATTCACCTGGTCCTGATGGAATTCCCGGCTGCGTGCTTAGATATTGCGCAGAAGCCCTTTGCAAACCCCTTCTCAAATTGTTTACCTTATCATTAGAAACGTCTCAATTTCCTTCTACGTGGAAAGAATCGTTTGTGATTCCCCTCCACAAGAAAGGTAATAAATTGGAAGCAAACAATTATAGAGGCATATCTAAATTGTCAGCTATCCCGAAGCTTTTTGAAAATATTATTACACCTCATTTGCAGCACCTATGTAGGTCAGTTATATCTCCATGTCAACATGGTTTTATGAAACGTAGATCAACAATTACTAACCTTTTGGAGCTCACGTCATTTGTGATAAAGGGATTCAAAAACAACTTTCAAACAGACGTCATCTACACTGACTTTAGTAAAGCATTTGACTCCGTAAATCACCTACTTCTGGTTAGAAAACTCGATTTAATTGGGTTCCCAGTTGATCTTTTGAGATGGATCTCAAATTATTTAGAAGGCAGAACGCAAAGGGTACTTTTTAAAATTCTCTTTCTTGTACACTCCAGGTTACCTCGGGTGTCCCACAAGGGAGTCACTTGGGGCCGCTACTTTTACTTTATTCATAAACGACCTTCCATCAGTTATAAGTCACTCTCGTGTACTTATGTACGCTGATGATGTGAAATTATGCCTGCAGTACAAGGATACTTTTTGCCAGTCTGATTTACAATCCGATTTAAATAGTTTCCAAACATGGTGCTCCAACAATTCGCTGAATTTAAATGGCTCTAAGTGTAAGGTGATGACTTTTTGTCGTGGTACTCCTCAATATGCGATTTACACGCTGAGTGAGAGCACTCTGGACAGATTAGACCTAGTCAATGATCTTGGTGTTCTTTTGGACCCAAGACTAAAGTTCACTGATCACATTTCATCCATGGTAAATAAATCTAGGGGTGTGCTTGGCTTTATTAAAAGGTGGTCTAAGGAATTTGATGATCCTTATATTACTAAGACCTTATTCATCTCGCTCGTCCGGCCGATACTTGAGTATGGATCACCCGTTTGGAGTCCCCAATACGGAATTCATATAGACCGTATCGAATCCGTACAAAAGAACTTTTACTTTTTGCCTTAAGGCGCCTAAACTGGGATGCAAACCGCATTTTACCTTCTTATTCTAGTAGATTACTCCTAATTAACTTACCCTCCCTATCCAACCGTAGAACGATGCTTGGAACTGTCTTCATTTATAACCTTATTCGAGGTGAAATTGATAGCCCCGACTTGGTTGGACGACTTAACTTTTTTGTTCCAAGTAGATTAACTAGAAATTACATTCCCTTAATTTTAAACCACTGTAGATCTAACTATGACATGCATGAACCTTTCAGAGTACTATGTTCTGACTATAATAGACTTTATCCTATTATATCAAATTCTGACTCTCTGCCTCTTCTAAAACGATTAATATTAAATTTCCTAGCACAGAATTAGATCCTACTTTTATTTCCTCGTACTATATCTTTATTTTCTACATCGCGTCTATCATCTCGCGAATCGTGCCGTACGATACACGGCAGCGCCCCTCGGTCGGTTGGGCGGGAGGTGTGGCCGTGGGACTCCGCGCGAAAAAAAAAAAAAAAAAAAAAAAAAAAAAAAAACAGAACTGAATATGAATTCTGGACTTAAAGCTAACAGAAGCTAACTCATAGCGCCCACGCAAAAGTGCTGTGTTTGCCGGCTATGCACGAGCATCCGGTCAAATGCTGTGTCAGCGATTTGGCCGGTGCATGGTATTCGGACAGCCGGTCATCGACTCTGTCCGGTTGACTTTAGTTAACTTGTATTAATTCGCATGCATCAGGATTATATTTTTTTTAATTTATGGATATATGTGTTTGTGGGAGCTCGGAAAGATGTGTATAAATTGTATATTTTATATTCGGAAATTATAAATGATGTGGGCTGTATTTTAAATGTCGATTTGGAAATGTTTGTAGGGCGAAGGAACGTACGTTGCTTACGTTGCCTTACGTTACGTACGTGACTTTTCCCTTATGTACATTCGTTGCGGAGGACGGGCATATGTATTACATTAATACCCAGCGGGAACATTCCTCTGGAAAATATGATATTTTCATGAGGTTTCTCCATACAAGCGGAAGGGACAAAACCTCATTCACCCCTTACATTTCTTCCGTCTCTGGTTTCAAAATACACGGGGGTGACACAAAAAGTAAGGGGGAAATGAGGCTTCTATGCGGTTTTCCAAAGGAATTTCAAATTCCCTACACCGTCGCCTGCTAAAAGATACAGGATTTCCAACATTTTCTGCTAAAAGAAAGAGGATTTCCAACACACAAAGAACCACCTTCTCACTTTCCCGGTGGGTAAGCATGCATCGGGATTATGTATTTTTATGTATGTTGGTGTGTGGATATATGTGTTTGGGGGAGTTCGGAAATACACATATACTTATAATTGATTTTAAATGTGTAATTTGAAATATTTTGGACATTGGAAATAATGTGGACTGTATTGGAGTATATTGGAAGTGTGTGAATGTTTTTCCTTACGTACATAAGTTGAGCTGGCCGGGCATATGTACGTACATTAAAGAGTTTACATCAGGATTATATGTGCATATGAACACGAATATGTATGGAAATGGGGAAATATGAAGAGCAAAGCCGGAAAATGGCGGTCGTATGAAGATGGAAATGGCAATACGAAAAAGAAGCCGGAATATGGCGGTCGTATGCACAAATTGAAATGGCCGATCAGCCAGATATAAGAAAATTGGGTTCTTGGGAAATATCTGACTGGTCGGCAATGGAATAATGGAACTTGGAACTTGGAAAATCCGCCGGTTGAACGCTGGTACTTCAAACTTCTTCTCCTGGTTTAGAATTATCCGGTCGATGGATCATGAAATGGAGTGGGGCGGGTCTTCCAGCAGGGGTTGTTGGTTGAATTCTGATTGAAAATTAGAACGCACTTTTTACGCGTTATAAAAAATACTCTACGGTTTTTTCGGCTTCACTTTACACTTGTAAATTAGAACTAACTTAAAACTACTGGGTGGAAGTTCCAAGAGCCGCTTGGAGAGCGGAGTGGAGACACTTAACAGTGCGAGAGAGCGAGATGCGAGTGATCTGGCAGAACTGCTCTCACGACTGTTAAGGCTCCAGGGCCGGTTGAAGGGGAACTGGAAAGCGCCGCTTTGGCGCGAACACATGTTTTAGGACGACTGTGAAAGTTTTAAATCGCTAGCTTTTAAACTGAGCTGATAGAAACAGACGGACAGACGGACATGGCTATATCGACTCCCCTATTGATCCTGATCAAGAATATATATACTTTATGGGGTCGGAAACGTCCCCTTCACTGCGTTACAAACTTCTGACCAAAATTATAATACCCTCTGCAAGGGTATAAGAATCATGAACGTGCTACGAACTTGTGAACTTATAAATGAGAACAGAACTGAACTGAACAGAGTTAGTGAGCAAGTGAACAACTGAACAAACTGAGTGAGCAAGTGAACAAGTGAGCAACTGAACAAGTGAGTGAACAGTGAGCAATAGCTTTGAACTTGTTCACTCACTAACTGAGGTGAACAACTCTTTTTGTTCACTCACTCATGAACAACCCAACACTATATGAGAGGTCACCATTCTGTGACATGTCACGTATGATTTCATGGATGACTTTTCTGAAATGTCATCAATAATTTCATTACAAAAAAATGGTAATCCATTGTAAAATAAAATGTACACAAATTTATGTTTTACTTTTGTTTCCTCTTTCTTTTAAATTGCGTTATTTAAGTTTTGTAGTGAAGAATTATTATTAATTTAACGAGTCTTCTGTTTTAATAACTTATTTTTCATATTGAGCATCACCTTTCTCAAACATATGTCGGAGTCCAATAGACTTTTGGTCAATGGTCCTCTAAAAGTTGTTAAAAGCATAAATTTTTTATATTGTATATATTTATTACCTTTTTAAACCGCGTAGAAACCGCAGCGAGATTCAAAGCATTATTTAGCGCTGGCCACGGGAAATGTATTGCAAGAGTTTCTCCATCCAGATGCAATAGCAAACGGGAAATTAACCTAGTGGTTATTAAATCAATTAAAAAGTCACTTACCTGACTTTCAATACACTTCCTAAACACTTGTAAACTTTTTTAATTGGTTTAATTACAAATTGTCTATGCAGAAATTTAAACACGTTGTTTTCCTTCGTTTGACATTTAAAGAATGCACCACATTACAGTGAGCACAATAAATTTTTGTACAAACAAAAACAAAAAATCAGACATTAACAACAAATATATTTCAAACATATTACAAAAAAAAATGAAATCGGTATCATAAGCCTCATAGCATTATTAATTAAATTAAATAAAAAGTCCTGTTTTTTACGCACAAAAATTTGTCGTACACTTTTAGCAAGTACGTTTTCTAATGATGCCCTTTAACTTTTAACATTTTTTTTTATTGTACGTCCTTGTGTAGACCTAGACAGGACTTCCAAGCCAAATTTCATGGTTCTGGCCAAATTTCAGGAGTCGCTACACCCCATTTTGGCCCAATGGCTCATTTTGAGAATTAATTTCAAAATATCTCGTCCATGCGAGCCCTTCTTTTGGGAAAATCCAAACCATTCCCAAAAGGATTAGTGTCAAGCAAGTATGGATGTGATTTAAGCTGGTTTCAATGGTCAAGAAGCCATTCCTGAACCAAATAATGCTTATTTTCGAACATTTTGTATGACTTTATGAAGAAAGTTCTTCGATTGAGCCCACTTCTTAATTGTTAATAATGAAAAAAAAAACAAATTTTCCCCTCCCCAAGTAATAACGTAGGCCTAAATATTACATTACAAAACCAAGACTTTGTAATAAAGTAAGATTTTATTCTATTTGATATTTAGTGTCCTTTTCCAGGCATTTTGACTGCTAGTGGTTATCATAGTTTATTATCACTATAATAAACTCGTGATACTCTTATGATACTCGCTGATAGACGCTTTCAGCAGTCTTGGGTACCGTGGCACAAACTATGGCCTTTTCTACTTCAGTACAATGTATAAGCAGGGAAAAGACCAGACGGAAGGGGTCAATGTATAAAAGTTCTAGATCATTTATAGTGATAGGCGAATTTACCTTTGACAATAGATACTTTACTTTAATGTAAAAATGGGGCTCCTTCCTAAGAGTGACCGCGAGTGCCTGGGTTAATCATGGTGCACGGATATATATATAAGTTAACACGGTCACCCAGCAACAGAAAAGTTGCCAGGCTGATCCCGCATAACCGGATGGGAATAATGCAAGGCCAGCGTCACCTGTGGATATTGCACAGCGACGGTGCTATGGTCAGCATATTCAGCGGGCAATGCACTGTGACGGAAGCAGCCCACAATCGGCGGGCAATGCACTGCAACGCAAGCAGCGGCTGCCCAACTCCAAGCACGAGACGCCGGGTCAGCAGTTTCAGAGCATAGGGCTAGCTTACATTTTAAGAATTTATGTACTTAGTAGTTAGTCGAATTTTGGAAATAAATCGTGACGGACATCGCCTCGCGAAACCAAAGTCTTCTCATTTTAATTGGCACCCAACGCGTTCGTAAGACCCTCGATCCGTCGTTCAGTTAAAAACATAAAACGCGTTCGTAAGACCCTCGATATGCCGTTCAGTAAAAAAAAAAAAAAATTAAAACGCGTTCGTAAGACCCTCGATACGTCGTTCAGTTTAATACTTTTTTTTTTAAACGCGATCAGTTTTAAAAAATAAAAATAAAGAAAACAGTACCAGCAAACCCCAAACCAACAGCAGCAGCAGCAGCATTACAAAAAAATAACATCATACGCCAACGTCGAAATAGCAGGAACTGGCAAAAACAACAAGAAGAAAAAACTATAACGAGCACCAGCAGCAGCCACAACATTTTAATTAAAAAAAAAAAATTTTAATTAACACCATGTAAGTGGAATGTTCATTGACATTTTTTCCCGACTATTCTTACCCGAAATATTTAGAAAAGTGATTCAGAAACATTAAAATAAAACAATAATATTTATAACATATTCCAAGAGTCTCAGACAAATAAAAGGCTCAAGCTCAGAAAAAATTTCGTAAAATTTTCGAGAAAGATAAAAAAGGAACAAAAATCTTTGTTCTTTGTGTTAAAGAAAACATTTGAGTGATGGTGAAATAGAAGACTTGTTAAACGAATTTCGAAAACTCAGAAGTGCGGAAGATTTGCAGGAAAACCCAAACAGTTCAAGTATGGCAATGACCAACGAGCAGTTAAAAGCCATTGTAGAAGGCGCAGTTGCAAGCGCACTCGCCATACAGGAAAGAAGTTTCGAACAAAAATTACTAGACGTTCAGAAGCGCTTAGGTGGTGTAAATATCAACACACCAGAAGTAGAAACTTATAAAGATGCCGAAATCAGAATAATTGTTTCGTGTAGTGAGACCTTAGATATTATGAAGTCCCTGCCGGACTTTGAGGGTAAAAATGAGACGTACGTTTCATGGAGAAAAGCGGCCCACACAGCATATAAAGTGTACGAAAAATACGACGGTAGTTCCAAACACTACCAAGCACTAGGAATACTAAGAAATAAAATAAAAGGTTCAGCCGATGAACTTAAAAGCGATAATAAACCGGCTAGACTTTACATACGCAGACAAACGACCGGTATACTTAATAGAACAGGAGATGTCAACGCTTCGCCAGGGAAACATGTCTCTCTTGCAATACTATGACGAAGTAGAGAAAAAGCTGACTCTGCTTATAAACAAGACAATTATGACCTACGACAATACCGTAGCAGCGACAATGAACGAAAAATATAGAGCAGATGCGCTTCGCGTATTTATTTCGGGAACAAAAAAATCGCTAAGCGATGTTCTTTTTTCGGCTAGACCATCCGATCTTCCTTCCGCTCTAGCCTTAGCACAAGAAGTAGAGGCTAATCACGAGCGATATATGTTCGCAAGTAGTTTCGCCCGTAGCACGGAGGAAAAATTCCATAGGTCCGAACAGAGACAACACGACAGAGAAAAAAAATACAATAACAGATTCTATATCTAACCTGGAGGGTAAAAACCCCCATTTTAATAAAAGAACAAGACTGCCACTCAGACAGGATCCAATGGATGCTGATGGTTCATCTTGTTCTAGACAAGAGTAGTCTGTTTCATAGACAAACCCAAAACAATCAGTGGCAGACCAATCAACAAAATGTTCAACCCAACACTTACAGTAGCCATGGACCAGCACATAAAAGACCTACTAATAGTAGTGCGAGGTACACAGGACCGAAACACCAAAGAATAAACCATTTAGCGTTGGACAATGACCAATCTAACGAAAACGATACCCTACAACAGCCGAGGAGGAAGTAGAAGACATAGATGATGACCTCGTAGAATATGACGAAATACATTTTTTAGGCATAACTCCCTGCTCCCTTTCATAGAAAGGTATATCGCAGGGAAAAAAATCCAACTTTTGATAGACACGGGAGCTTCCAAAAATTATATCAAACCTATGAAAGAATTGAAAAACGTTATTCTCGTAAATAAGCCATTTTCCGTAAAATCAATCCATGGGTACAACACTATAAACAAAAAATGCATCTTAAACCTATTTAACACCACTACAACATTCTTCTTATTACCAAACTTAACAACGTTTGACGGAATAATTGGACTAGACTTATTATAAAAAAACCGACGTCTAAATAACTAACGACAATTCGGAAGAAATTAAATTTTTGAAATGTGCAAATGTTAATTTTACAAAAGTTGAGGACACGAAGTTATGGAAAAATTTCAGTCAATGTTAGAAAACCGCACGGGTGTATTTTCAGAGCCGAATGAGGCGCTCCCTTACAACACTAATATCATTGGTACTATCCGGACGGAGAACGAAGACCCAATATATTCAAAATTGTACCCATACCCGATGGGTGTGTCCGACTTTGTAAATACAGAAACACAGGTCATGTTACGAGACGGCATAATCCGACCATCTCGGTCTCCATATAACAACCCGGTTTGGGTTGTAGATAGGAAAGGGACTGATGAACACGGAAATACAAAAAAACGCCTTGTAATAGACTTTAGAAAACTTAATTTAAAGACGGTAGACGACAAATATCCTATTCCGAATGTAGTTTTTATGCTGGCCAATTTAGGCAAGGCAAAATACTTTACCACTTTGGATTTGAAGTCTGGTTTTCACCAGATACTACTCGCCGAAAATGACGGGGAAAAAATGGCCTTCTCAGTAGGAAATGCGAAACACGAATTTTGTAGACTTCTCTTTGGATTGAAAAATGCACCCAGCATTTTTCAGAGAGCCATCGACGATGTGCTCAGAGAACATATAGGGAAATTATGCTATGTCTACGTCGATGTGAAACACATAGCATGGGTATTGGACAAACTATATGAGGCCAATATGAGGGTTGCGCGTGAGAAATCGAATTTTTTTAAAGAAAGCGAAGAGTATTTAGGTTTCGTAGTTTCACGAGGTGGAGTAAGAACATGCCCAAATAAAGTAGATGCAATTCGTAATTACGAGCAACCAGCCACACTATTACATGTCAGATCATTCCTTGGATTGGCAAGTTACTATAGGTGTTTTATTAAAGACTTCGCGTCTATTGCAAAACCTATAAGTGACATCCTAAAAGGTGATAACGGCAAAGTGGGTGCTGTACAATCAAAGAAAATACCAGTTAACTTTGATCAAATTCAGCGCCAGGCATTCGAGAAGCTTAAGAATGTTCTCGCGTCCGAAAATGTAATGTTATTATACCCAAATTACAAAAGAGCGTTCGACTTAACGACAGATGCTTCGTCTTTCGGTTTGGGAGTAGTTCTATCACAGGACGGAAAACCTATAACCATGATATCACGAACTTTAAAGGACAGGGAACTAAACTTTGCAACGAATGAAAGAGAGTTGCTAGCAATTGTATGGGCCCTAAAGAGCCTTAGGAACTACCTATATGGAGTCAAAAATTTGAACATTTATACTGACCATCAACCACTTACTTTAGCCGTCTCAGATCGCAGTCCAAACGCCAAAATTAAGCGGTTTAAAGCATTTATTGACGAGCACAACGCCCAAATTTTTTACAAGCCAGGAAAGGAGATTTACGTCGCTGACGCGCTGTCCCGACAGCACATCCACTCACTGGAAGAGGATGCCCAGTCAGATATTGCCAAAATACATAGCGAGTTGTCACTCACCTACACTATCGAAAAAACAGACAAGCCGGTCAACTGCTTTCGGAACCAAATAATAATAGAAGAAAGCGGAACTACCTCAGTTAGAACGGTAATTATGTTCGGTGAAAAGACTCGACATCTCTTGTATTTCTTGGATAGAGAAACACTTATACAAAGAGTATGCGATGTGGTCAAGAAAGACGTAGTCAACGCAATTTTATGCGAACTTCCAGTACTGGCATTTATTTTTATATATTTTTTTCCCAAAATGACTCATATGGCGAATGAGAGAGAGCGACACCGATTCCCTCATATACAGGAGAATTATTACATATTGACATATTTTCTACAGATAAAAAATACTTTCTTACTTGTGTAGACAAGTTATCAAAATTTTCAATTGTCCAACCAATCGCTTCCAGAACCATTGCAGACGTACAAACCGCGATTTTGCAGCTTATTAATTTCTACCGACGAACAAAAACAATATATTGCGACAATGAGCCGTCAATAAAATCCGAAACAATTATGACCCTTCTAAGTAACCAATTTAACATACAAATGGTTAATGCACCGCCACATCATAGTACGTCAAACGGACAATTGGAAAGATTCCACAGCACACTGGCAGAAATTGCGCGGTGCTTAAAAATCGAAAGAGGTATTAAACCCACGGTTGAATTAATACTTCTCGCGACTATAGAGTACAACAAAAGCATTCATTCAGTAACGAATAAGAGACCCATCGACGTAATACACTCGTCAACCATAGAGCTTAACACAGAAATTAGGGATAAAGTTTTAAATGCACAAAATAGACAACTAGAAAGATTAAATAAAACAAGACAGTATAGAAACTTTCAGGTGGGAGACAGAGTCCTTGTAAAATCTAATAAGCGATTGGGGAATAAACTTTCAGATTTGTATTCTGAAGAGATTGTAGAAGTAGACTTGGGTACCACAGTCTCAATAAAAGGGACGGTGGTCCATAAGGATAATTTGAGGTAAACTAAATAAATTTTTTTTTTCTTTTTTCTCCAACACACTAGGTTTTGGACAATATTACTTCTCGCCGTCTCCATAACAGCAAAAATGACCGACTACACGACGTCAAGTTTCATACCGATTATAGACGGGGATGTAACTATTTGGAAAGAATTCCAGTATCTGAAGCATTCAAGTAACTTAACCCTGTTTTCGGAAATAGTAACGGAAACAGAGGAAATGAGAAATCATTTTCCCCAGTCTCATATGAGACAAATATTAGATTCAGACTTAAGACACATTAGGACTCTTATAGGTACAGTAAACATTCACCATAGACATGCAAGAAGCATCAATATATTACGTACCGCTTTAAAAATTGTGCCGGTACTCCGGATTTTGATGAAAATAAATATAAACACAAAGACCCAAGAGAAAATTAATAGCCTAACAAACGAGGTAAACATTTTGGTAAAAAACGCAAAAACAAAACAAATAAATACAGAAAATTTATATGAAAATGTACTATCAAGAAATAGAATAATTATTTCAGAGCTCGAAGCTTTGATGCTGTCAGTTACACTTGCTTAAAATTAGTTTGGAGTACGGTTGTCAGTACGGTTCTGTTTTCTTACTAGCGCGTTTTTTTAAAACCTTTGTGTAAAACCCTTTTTAGAAGATCCTTCAGGAGCGAGAATCAGAAGGCTACTGGCAGAGCTATATAATAAATGAATTTGATCTATGTAAAAGTATTGAATTTGTATACATTCTATCAGTTACAATACTATCAATGAAATTTTAATTTGCGTACAAATGTACACTTGTTTGTAAATTGTTTCAAATTTGTTGTTTTGAATGAAACGAAAACATTTGTACACACACGAAAAGATTGGCATCTCATACAAAAATAGCGAAGTAACTTATTATTTTCCGATTCCACATTTGATTGATAATTATTAATTTTAAGCTCGACAAATTTTGCATTGGCTGAAAGGAAATTAATGATTTTATTTGTATTTAAGCACATTATCTACTTTCAAGTAGAAACATACACACAAATTGTGTGTATGCATGTATTGTACATGTATTGTAAATATAAGCAAATCAAAACATATCCAAATATACAAATGTACATACGTATTTGGTCAAAAGTTCGAATCTTAAGATTAATAATTAACTTGGAAACATTTTGTCTTTGCTTACAGAATTTGTAGTAATTTTTTATTTTCTTCCTTGGTGGAAATAAAATAAGGCTCTTACTTCTGCTACAAAATGAAAAATATTTTTTTAAAAATAAAACCTAAGCATTTGATCCACAGGACTGACTATTGATCGAAAATCATATTGATCGGAACAGCAGCTTAAGTTTTTAAAATCCAAAACAAATTTTAACTTAAATTGCCCCATTCCACACAGCACTACCCCTCCCCCTCGTCCGTTTCCTTGGGTGTTGCTCTCTCGGCCGTCGCTCTCTTGGCATCCGCTCTCTGGGTTTCGCTCTCTCTGCAGGCTCCCACAAAATGCAACGCAATAACTTAGAAAATCTAAATAAATTCGTTAAAAATACTTAAAAAAATGTTAAAAACTTGAAAAATAAAACTTAAGCATTTGGGCCATAGAATAACTAAGGATCCAAAAATCATCTTGATCGGAGCAGCGGTTTAGATTTTTAAAATCGAAAAGTTAATTTTAAATGTAGCCCCCAAATTATGGGGGATATCGAAATTTCTTTTAGATTTCTAATTAGGCCTTTTCAAAACCTAAATTTCGGAAAAAACCAAATTTCGAAATTCCAACCACTTTAGAAGTTAAGCTTAAATACATCAACTTTTTTTTGCTCAGATAACTTTTTACACTTTATATTAAAATATCCTAAGCCATACATAGCATGTAAAAAAATTATCTTGCACCCTGTTGAACACAACGGCACTATTCTTAATTTTGCCGAAGGCGAATCATGCCGATTGGAAACTGCACCTCTGCCCTTACAACAACATTCTGCAGAGAATTGCCCTACACAACGTGCGCACAACAACTGCACTCAGGGGGCAACGCACACTGTTCGACTAGCACAAGCCACCTCGAGCCGCTAACAATCATCGATGACGGCGTTATTATTCTCAACGACGGAACGGCTACGATCAACGGACAACTTGTAACCGGAACATTTCTCGTTACATTCGACGAAGAAGCTAAAGTAAACAACACCATATATCGCAACCTAATGAGCTACGTAAAGAAATACCCAGCGCCAGCTGCATCAACGCTCATTAACATTACGCGTCATCAAGAATGATAGAGCTTACCATACCTGCAAAAATTAAATATGGAAAACTTGCGATACATTGGTGAAATGGAAAAGGGACTGGTAAAACGGCCTATAGTTTCTGGATTGGCCGCGATCGCTTTTTTGGCCATCTGCTTTACTATCTCCAAGCTCTATCAGAGACGCCAGCGGGTCCGTCGCCAGCATGATCTTCAAGTTATTATCGACGGTTTCAAAAAGTCCGAGGACGTCCTTCATCTAAGCAAGGGAGGAGTTAACACGGTCACCCAGCAACAGAAAAGTTGCCAGGCTGATCCCGCATAACCGGATGGGAATAATGCAAGGCCAGCGTCACCTGCGGATATTGCACAGCGACGGTGCTATGGTCAGCATATTCAGCGGGCAATGCACTGCGACGGAAGCAGCCCACAATCGGCGGGCAATGCACTGCTACGCAAGCAGCGGCTGCCCAACTCCATGTACGAGACGCCTGGTCAGCAGTTTCAGAGCATAGGGCTAGCTTACATTTTAAGAATTTATGTACTTAGTAGTTAGTCGAATTTTGGAAATAAATCGTGACGGACATCGCCTCGCGAAACCATGTTCCCGTTGCTAATCCTGAGCGATGAGATCTCGACGCGCTGGATCCTGGGCTTTAAAAGACATTAGAAACATATATATATATATATACGTGCAGACATTATCGTTAAAACACACAACAAAAAAACCTCGTTCTTAAGCACAATCACTTATTGTATATATATATATATATATACATACGTGCAGACAATATCGTTAAAACACACAACAAAAAAACCTCGTTCTTAAGCACAATCACTTATTGTATATCGAGTATTACTATAAAAGAGTAGATGTCGATTTGCGTCATGTTCCCCCAGCCCAAACCATAAGACCCAAAATTCTGGAAAAAATTGGGTCTGAATCGTGCGTTAGAGGAGGTGTGCACTAAGAAAGGATTTTTTAAAATTCGGCTCCTAAGGACTCCCAGGACTCTCGAAAAATGCGAAATTGCTTGATTAAAACATCAACCATTCCCACAGTTTTCAACCAAACAAGTTGATATTTATACCCGTTACTCGTAGAGTAAAAGGGTATATTGTATTCGTGCAAAAGTATGTAACAGGGAGAAGGAAGCGTTTCCGACCCCATAAAGTATATATATTCTTGATCAGGATCACTAGCCGAGTCGATCTAGCCATGTCCGTCTGTCCGTCTGTCTGTCCGTCTGTCTGTCTGTCCGTCTGTCCGTCTGTCCGTCTGTCTGTCTGTATGAACGCTGAGATCTCGGAAACTATAAAAGCTAGAAGGTTGAGATTTCACACACATATTCTTGGGCTTCCTACGCAGCGCAAGTTTGTTTCATCGAGGTGCCACGCCCCCCCTAACGCCCACAATCGCCATAAACGATTTTCAAATGTGTCTGGAGGCCACATCTTTTAAGATTTTAAAAATATATAAACGCCATTTTATAGTGTTTATTAATACCTATCGAAATGTAGAAGACATTTTTCAAATCGGACCATTCATTAAAAAGTTATACGCAATCAAAATTGTTTATATATCTATCTCCCTCGCACTCCCTTTAGCCCCAATAGATAGTCGGGACACCAACCCGAGTACAGCGTTCGCACTCCCTTTAGCTGAGTGACGGGTATTAGATAGTCGGGACACCAACCCGACTATAGCGTTCTCTCTTGTTTTATTTTAAGCTTTACTTTTGGAAATCTTTGAAAGCCCAGAAGATGACCGACTTCCGGTTGGGGCACTTAATTAATTTTTCCGCACCGATTATGCGATCGGATCCGTTATTGGTTTAAAGTGTGGAACTATGCCATACAATCAGTAAGGTATTTTTTTTTTTTTGGGACCCACGGCTGATTTTATATGATTTTTTTTGTAAGATTGCGGGGGTTGCGGGGGCTTTATTGGCGCACGTTGTTTTTGTTTTTTGTATGCTTCGGCTGTTCGCAGCACTTACGAACGAATTCCGCACACAGCTCTCACAAAAACAACGTCAACAGAAGCAGAGCGAGAGAGTAGAGAGCAGAGAGAGTGTCATTTGAAGCGAAAGAGATGTTTTTTTTTGTTTTGGAAACACTTGATCAAAATTTTACTATTTGGATACCAGAACGTATTACCTAATTGACGCAATTCTAAGTCAGTGTGTAGCCAACAAAAAAGCATAAGGAATTTTCGTTTTGATTTAAAAAAAATTATATGGGTTTTCAAGGGAAAAACTTTCAGTCGTCACATTTGAATGTAAGAAACGCAATGACACACACACACATCGACAAATTTATTAAATAAGGATAAAATAACGGATCACCTAATGGATGCAATTCTAAATCAAAATGTGAATGTATCTCGTAAAATATTAAGGAGTTTTAGTTTCTGGGCTCTACACGAAATCTGTAAAAAAATTACAGAAACTATTGAGATATACGTTTACATACGTACATATGCATTTTTGTACTTTAAAACAATAAAATGAGTGCAATAATATATGCGTGCACAAATATCATTCCAATTTAAGAAAAGGTAGTATTCGCACAACGTTGATAATCTGGAAATTGAACCAGCCAAAACATATCCACAAAAATTTAAAAAAGTTGGTTTTAAATTGTGTTAAAGGCGGGGGGGGGGGAAATTGTTGGAAAATTTCGTCTCCAAAAGGCTCACACGTCGAATTACATCCACAGTTTTCACTAAAAAGAGTTTGAGCTTTATGTGCGTTTTTTTAAATTTTCCTTATTTCCGAAAATATTTAACTCCAGCTGTTGATCCCCAGCCGACATTGGGCCACTTCTTTTTTTGTTTACCTACCGATCCTGCGGGCGGATCCGTTTTTCGCTTAAACCATTTTGTCCGTAGCCTTTCATAGGTGTGTGTTATTTTTTATATATTATTTTTTAAGTTTTTAAGGTTTTTGGGGGTTAGATCTGTTCGAAAAAACAGTAAAAAATAGTAAGAGTTTTTCTCTGCATTCGCTTAGTTAACCAAAATGATAAATTTAGGCTACCCGAACGGTGGAGTTAAGGTGGGAATAAGGTGAGGTTAGTGCGGGGTTAAGTTGCGATTAAGGAAGTATTAGATAGATTAGGGTAAAAGTAATGTAAAAAAAGGGTGAAGGTGAGAAAGGTAAGGTTCGTTTGGACTTTAGCGAGGATAAGTTGGGTCAAGGTGACAAACAAGTAAGTAAAGTAAGGAAAATTTTTTTACAGGTGAGACTAAAGATAGGTTAGCTAAGAAGAGGAAAAACTTGTGTTAAGGAGAAAACAGCATTAAGGTGCTAAAAAAGTGTGCCAAGGGTGAGAATAACATAGGTGGCGTTAAGGTGAAGTAATATTAGGGTTATTGTTTTTTTAAATATAGAATGTCATACAGGGTTGAGCATGTAATTAAATTCCAAATCGATTAGCGTGTAAATCTAGTCTAGAAAATAAACTTGTTTTCTTAAAAAAAATAGAACAAGAAATTGCTAAACGATATACATAGCTCTCCAACAACCAATATGATAATTTTGGTTAAGATTTAAGAAATTAGAGGGAATGTTTTTTATAGGTAACGAAAAGGTAAATAAAAACCAAATACTCTTGGCGATTTAACTAATGTTACGTACGCCCTCTCCCTCAATCTATTTAAGGGAGAAATATTCGCTTAGACACACCAATGAATCTCAAGACAAAGGGGGGGGGAAGCAATAGAACCATTGACTCACCAAAACAAGCAGAGGAATGTGCAATTTGACGATCTTTTGGAGGCATACGGTCAGAACAAAGACCGCGATCAACCTACTGGTAACCATACACCGACAGCTGGCAAAGTGCATCAGTCGGGCATTGACACTACCGATAGGGGAAATCATAGGTGGGAACACCTAAATAACCCAAATTTCACGGGAGGCGAGAAAAAGCTCTACACTGGTATAAAAGACTGTAGCCAGATAGAGAAGGTAGACAGAGTTCACTCTGATCTCACAGCATTATAGTGTAAGCACTATATTTCCCAAAGCCTTGAAGACTGAAGCCAAGACCGAGACGATAGAAGGAAGTCCTTAAGCATTCCACAGGACTGCTAATTTTCCTGAAGGAAGTTCCTCCGAGCTGCCCACGATTTCCACTAAGGAAAGTCCTGTTAAAAATCCTAGCTCCGAGAAGGACGAGCCTCAATTTGCGAATACCTAAACAGCCAGGACTTCACTATGGGAGGAACCAATTCCAGAGCGGACCACAGTACGGCCAATGTGATCAACACCGTCAAAATAATCGATCACAAGGACGATATCCAGGATGTGAACCATAATCTAAAAATCGTCATCGCTATGTTTGTTTTCATAATCATTCTGAAAGTGGTCAAGATGTACAAGCGATCCGTGCAAGGACGCCGTGACCAAAAGCACGCCCTGGAACAGGCGATATGCCGCCAGGTCAAAAGGGGCAATAAAGTGCAAGAAAACAGCCCCAAAAATAATAACCAAAGTGACAGAAATAAAGGCAATTAAATGCCTTAATTACAAACAAATGTGAATCAAAACAAAAAGATAAACAAATTGTGAACTCAAGCATTTATGAATGCAAGTGCAACAACAACGATACAAAGTGAAGTGAGCAAGACATCGGAGACGCCGCTGCCCGCAACTCAACTCAGCAGAGAAGACGTGTGCCGCCGTGGGATACACCGACATACATGCATAAACATACATACCTATCTATATATATATATATATATACAATAAGTGTTTGTGTTTAAGAACCAACTTTTTTATTATGTCTTTCAACAATAGTGTTTTGCACATATGCTTCTAATTTCTTCAAAAAGCCCAGGATCCAGTGCGTCGAGATCTCATCGCCCAGGACCAGCAACGGGGTAAGTTTGTCGGAACACGGTTCCTTTTCATATACCAAATATATATATATCCGTGCACCATGCCTAATAATCAGGCCCTAGCGGTCACTCTTAGAAAGGAACCCCATTTTTATATTAAAGTCCAGTATCTATTGTCTAAAGTAAATTCGCCTATTACTATAAATGATTTAGAACTTCTATACATTGAGACCTTCAGTCTGGATTTTTCCCCACTTTTGCATTGTACTAAGGTAGAAAAAGCCATAGTTTGTGCCACGGTACCCAAGACTACTGTTTATTCTAAAAACTTCTCTAATGAATTTCTTGGGGAGGTTAGTACCTTTGTCATCCATCTGATGAACTAATTAGATAAATAATACATTAATTGAAAAAGACACACTAATACATTACCATCTATTTTTAACTATATCTTTACCTAAGTTAATCTTTTATAATATAATAAACATTGACTTTTCAGCGGCGAGTATCAGCCTTGTGTTTGTATGAACAATCACAAGAGCCCTCAGAGCGACGTTTGTAGTCGTGAATAGTCAGCAATTTGCTGACGTGTGCACCCTGTTCGGGTGGTAAATTCGATACTCTCCGCTAAAAAAGTTTGTTGGTCAATTAGAATTAAATTCATTTGTATTCCTAACCATAATATTACTCATAAATGGCACTAGCCAATATTTTATCTAATAAATTTATAATGTGAAAAACGAACTCAAAACCATGAAGTTCTAAGCTTTCAAACGGGGTTGCTGACGCGATAAGTGGAGTAGGTGAAGAATAATGACATAACTTTTGACGAACAACCTTGACAATAGGGGATCGTATTGCGCGGCCCGCGACGATCCATTTGGCACACACATGTGTGAAGGGGAGGGAATGTGGCCGAAACATTGCCCGATCGTGTTACGATCAAGCGAAAGCTAAGCTTGTGGGGCAATGTAGATTGATGACCGACGGACTTTACGACTCATACTATTTTTCAGGCATCTCAATATTTATTCTCGATATGTTGGAGAGGAAAAAGTCTTACCAAGAACCCACCCCATCCGGCGAGCTTATGCCGGCAAAATTGGTGCCTGAACATCGGATGACTTTCCCTCGGCCCAAGTCCTTCTCAGGACTGGGGCACTAATATGCCCACGTAACAGAATTGGCGCCCAACGCTAGGATTATTTTATATTCCGTAAGGACAAGGGTTTTTAAGTAGATTAGCAAGTGCTTATTAATTTGTTTTTATTTTTAAAAAGATTTAATTCAAAAGTCCCTAACTTCTGCGACAGTCAGAATTGAGAGGCCACTCAATCAGAACTTTGTCTCAGAATAGAGGTATGACTTTAGGACCTTCCATTATATTTTTAAAATCATAGATAGCCTTTGTTTCTTTCATAAGAAAATTACTACAAATTTCCATCGGGAGATATGAGGTTTCCTTTTATAATACTATATAACTATGTGCCGACTGACGCTTTTTGAAATTAACGTAAATACAATTTAGATGTGCTTTCTGGCCGACGCTACACGACGTACTAGGCGAAGCCTGGTCGTTTGATAGGCTCGAGTCCAGAAGGAGCAGGAGCGCAGACGTTACGGTAACGCATTTAGCCATTGCGGTGCGGATCTATTGTGCGTTTGTCGATCCAGGACAGAATAGGGGGTGGGGGAACTGACAGGAAACGTAAAGCCGACGCTACATGACGTACTAGGCCAAGAGTCTGGTCGTTTGATAGGCTCGAGTCTTTACGGCTTCCTTTGACATATATGGGCGGGGGACGTATTTTAGTTTCTCTGGCCGACGCTACACGACGTACTGGGCAAGATGGTCCGGTCGTTTGATAGGCTCGAGTCCAGAGAAATAGGAAAACTGCTGTGGATCCCGAGAATGATCGGTCAGATAGCAGCAGGTTGTGGAGCCCGAGAATGATCGGTCAAATAACCTGATTTCCGACGACTGGCGGGAGGGGGATTTCGGACAGACTTTTCTTCTAGGCGCAGCTAGTTCCCATTGTGAACGTCAAAGCTGACTAGAAGGAAAGAAGAGCTGTTAGTTCAGTGGAACCCAGTTGTGAAGAAGCTGCTAATACCTCTAGTTAGGGATATTTGTTTTATGTGGGGCTTAAATAGCGGACAGATTCTTTACCAAAGAGATGCTTAGTAATCGCAAAACAGCACCCCCATTATTTTTATTTATATTCGCAAACCTTAGTCAGCTGTACGAGGCTGATCGCGCGTGTGAACATTTACAATTAGACAAGTGTAAAGTGTGTGTCGTTTCTGAAGGACTCAAGTGAACACGCGAGTGGAAAAAAAGGAAAAAAATACGTAAGAGAAAAAAGAGAAAAAAATCTTTGGCATAAATGAAGGGGGCAAAGAAAAAAGTGCTGTTCCAATCCGCAGCGGGGAGAAGCAAATCAAGCACCCAGGAGTGCCAGTGCCGACGACACGCCACGGAGAATCAATTCTCTAGATATAGACAATCTTAGTATATTCCGCGAGCCGGAAGAGCAAGAAGAAAGTAGATCTATTGAAGACAATATGGATCAGTTAGACGATACAGAAGGAGCTGTAGGGGGAGAAAAGTTGCCCCTGGGTCAGCCAAAGGGACGCTCAAGTATGCTCCCGCAATATGCGCCCAATCCGACAAGCGGTTTGGAAGCTGCCGAGAGAAGAGAGCAGATAATGCGCTCGGTAATAAAACAGAACAATGACACACAGGCGGCCATGCAAGCGCAGATAGAAGCATTAAAGGCGCAAATAGTGGAACTGCGATCCTCACAATCCATGAGGGTGGAGCAGCCAGTATCACCACCACCACAGCGGTCTCCGGCACAACCATCTGACAGCTTTTTGTGTTTCCAAGTGACACCGCCTGACGAACCGCTGTCGCAGGAGACTCTCAACAGTCAGAGGCATCGGCTTCGAGATTACCGGCGCCCTGATACATCCCAACCCCAATAACCTCGAAATAACGGACCGGACACGAGTTATCCACGACACCCCGAATATGACCAGAGCCCCAGATATCAAGCACCAAAAGGAGTTCGGCTGGACAAGTGGAATTTGAAGTTTGACGGAAACAGCCGCGGTATGACCGTTGAAAGTTTCTTGTTCCGCGTTGAACGGCTACAAGTACTTTATCGGATAGAGCCGAGCCAAGTTTTTCGCGAATTCCATAGTCTACTGGTAGGAGCCGCCAGCAAGTGGTATTGACAGTTGATGGAGGATCGAGCGGACGACCTCAACTTCGATTACTGCTCACTAACGACGGAAATGAAACGCGCCTTTTCCTCTTCCGGAAGTGACCTCATGAAAATCAAGGAATTGATGGAACGGCGACAAGGACAAAACGAATCTTTTAGCGACTATGTATCCGATATGCATAACTTGCATTTCTGGTTGCAGAACAAGCTAGAAGAGGACAAATTCGTTGAGCTCATCAAAGATAATCTAAATGCCCAGATGGGAAGCTTGTTACTGACATCCCCAATTAAGTCTCTAGCGGATCTGAAGAGGGAAGGACTTAGAGTGGACCGCTGGTTAAGAAGTAACGGCAGATCGCGAAGCAGGCCGGTCAGTGAACTCGAGGAGTACCAAACACCACAGGATTTTCCGGACGCTGTAACTGTGGAAGAATTTAACCGGAAGCGAAGAGACACCCGATCGGGACTGGAAAATGGCCAGGGATGCCGAGGACCACTACACGAGCTAGTCTGCTATAAATGCGGCAGATCAGCGGACTTTTATAGAAAGCATCCAAAAGAGGATCTGTGCCCCACTAGATTCCATGACGCCACCTGTAGAGTGTGTGAGGAGGTAGGAGGCGCTGCAGATGCTAACCCCGCGGCTTTTCAGCGGAGTCCGTCAGGCCAGACCGGGACAGCCGGGCGGACCAAGGCAGTAACATTCCCGTAGAGACCACCATTCCCAGACAAATCTCGCCCCACAAGAACCTAGAGCAACGAGAGAGGGAGTATGATCTGGCAAGACAGCGTATCTTCCACGGCTCAGAAGATACGGACAACACCACTCGGGACATACGGAAGATGCACAAGCTATATGACACCCGAGCAGAGTATCGCAGGCTTAAGCAGAAAGTAGTAGACACGGTAGTAAGCATACAAAACGATAACCGTTTCTTTGCCAAAACTAAAGTCGACGGAGAAGAAATACTAGCGTTACTAGATACAGGCGCTAGCGCGAATTGCATTGGCAGAGGGGCGGAAGCCTTCTTAAGGAACCGGACGCGGCCCATAAGGAAGCTTAGCGAAGAATGTGTGCGCACAGCTAGTGGCGGCGAAACTCGAGTAGTCGGAGCAATAATTCTACCCGTGGAATGGGAAGGAGAGACCAAGGATCTGGAATTTCTGATAGTACCAGGTCTGACACAACGTTTTTATTTTGGAATTAACTTCTGGGATACGTTTGGCCTAACATTCCTTGGTAAGGGCGGAACCGAGTTTGCAGCCATCGAAGCACCACCGGAATACGACTTAATGACTGGAGACTTGGATATGAACGACCCTCCTAAGCCCGAAACCGCTTACATGCCTCATCAGCTATCTCAAGAACAACACAGTAAGCTGAGGCGAGTAATTGAGACATACCCATCATGTCTGGATAAAGGTTTAGGAAAGACCAGCTTGGAGCAGCATATAATAGAAGTAACCGACGAGGACCTGCCAATCAAGCAGCGGCATTACCCGATTTCCCCAGCCAAGCAAAAGCTGGTGTATGCCGAGCTAGATCGCATGATTGGTCTAGGCGTGATCGAAGAGAGCAACAGCAGCTGGAGTTCACCTGTGACTCTAGTACAGAAAGGCCAGAAAAATCGCCTTTGCCTCGACGCACGCAAAGTCAATTCCCGGACCATCAAAGATGCATACCCGTTGCCACACATCGAGGGTCTGTTAAGTCGTTTACAGGAGACATACTATATTTCCGCAATCGATTTAAAAGACGCTTTTTGGCAAATACCCTTGGAAACAAAAAGTAGAGAGAAGACCGCGTTTACAGTACCCGGCAGACCACTATATCAATTTACAGTCATGCCGTTCGGCCTGTGCAATGCAGCGCAAAGAATGTGCCGACTAATGGATAAAGTGATACCGGCGTCGCTTCGCGAGAATGTATTCGTGTACCTCGATGACCTACTGGTTTGTTCACCTACTTTTGAAAAACACCTGGATATGTTGAGCCAGGTCAGTGACTGCTTGCAACGTGCAAAACTGACAATAAATGTCGACAAAAGTAAGTTTTGCTATAGCCAGGCTAGATATCTAGGCTATGTAGTAGGAGGGGGATGCATACGAACGGATGATTCGAAAATCCAGTCAATCCAAGAATTTCCTCAACCAAGCTCTCCCAAACAAATGCGGAGGTTTTTGGGGATGACTGGCTGGTACAGGAGGTTTATTCAAAACTATGCCCAAACAGCGGCACCTCTTCATGATTGTTTGAAGAAAGACCGCGTTAAGAAATTTGAATTGTCCGAAGAGGCAATTAAGGCATTTGAAGAACTAAAAGCTAACATGGCATCAGCACCTGTACTTGTCACCCTTGATTTTAAAAAACCCTTCACCATTCAGTGCGATGCATCAACAACTGGAGTAGGAGGAGTTTTGTTTCAGACGGATGACTCAGGTGGCGAACACCCGATCGCCTACATGTCAGCCAAACTGAACAAGGCACAGCGGAATTATAGCATAACAGAGCTCGAATGCTATGCCGCCCTTCTTAGCATCACCAAATTCCGCGCTTACGTAGAAGGCATGCCGTTCAAAGTGATCACCGATCATGCTAGTCTAAAATGGCTGATGAGTCAAAAAGATTTATCCGGCAGATTAGCACGATAAAGTCTGAAGCTGCAAGCGTTCGACTTTACCATCGAACATCGTAAAGGAGCACTTAACGTAGCACCAGATGCCCTCTCACGAGTGCATATGGACGAACTACAGAAAGAGAAGGCGGAAGAGCAAGACGTACAGATAAACTTAGACTCACCAGCGTTCCAATCCCCGGAGTATGTAAAATTGGTGCACGCAGTAATCCAGAATGAGGGGAAAATCCCGGACATGCAAACAGCGGACGGCTTCGTATACAAGCGGATAAGGTTCAGCTCGGGGGATGCCGTCGATGAAACTCGAGCATGGAAGCTCTGGGTACCCGCTGAGCTGCGATCTGACGTAGTCTGGAGAGCACATCATGCCATGATCGCAGGGCATGGGGGTTTGCACAAATCCCTAACAAACTGAGACCACCCATGGGAGAACAAAGGGTCACGGAACGTGCCGGTCAAAGGTTGTTTATCGACTTTATGGGGCCGTATCCGAGAACCAAAACTGGGATCTCAGTGATTTTTGTATGCCTCGATCACTTCTCCAAATTTGTCTGGCTGCAGCCTATGAGACATGCAGTGGCATCAGAGGTTGTCAAATTCCTCGAGACCCGAATTTTCCATCAGTACGGAGTACCCGAGTACATACACTCTGACAATGGAAAGCAGTTTGTGTCTCAAATGTTTGCCGAGCTAATGACCCGCTACGGTATTCGACATGTGAGAACAGGGCTCTACTCCCCGCAAGCGAATGCAGCGGAGAGGGTAAACCGATCGGTGCTCCAAATTTTGCGGGCAACAATTGCATCGGATCAGCGAAATTGGGATACCCAGCTAAGCCGAATAGAATGTACCCTTAGGAGTGGCCGACACGAGTCGATAGGCATGGAACCCTACTATGCCATGTTTGGGACACAAATGGTGACACACGGCACTGCGTACCCTATCTTAAGGAAGCTGGGTGGAATCCAGACTGGAAACCCAGAGATGAGTCTACCGGATAAAATGGATCTTATCCGACAAAAAGTGAGCCAGGGGCTAGACAGGACCCATGAACGAGCAGAAAAGGCCTATAACACCCGCAGCAAACCGGTGGAATTTTCCGTTGGACAAGTTGTCTATCGAAAAAACTACCGGCAGAGTAACAAAGCTGAGGGATACAATGCCAAGCTCGGCCCGAATCGGGTTCGCTGTGTTGTACTCCAGCGTAAGGGCAAGGCGTTATACGAGCTGGGGAATGTTGGTGGAAAGAGCGTTGGCATATTCCATGCCAAAGACCTCTATATCGCTTGAAGTCCGAGGATCGTCCAAAGTGCAAGAGAGTGAAAAGCTCAGAATGTCGGAATTGGACTAGGTAACACAGAATCCGGGAGAGCGGGTCCGCTATATAAACCCCGACAAGGCAACGACACCTTACCAGAATCAATCATGCAGGCTAATGGATGGTACCGCCAAATCGTGAACACAGCTCGCTGTGTATCCATACTCAGGCGTACGATCGAACGTGAGCTAACGGAACTATGTTCCACTATGGAGTGTCTCTTTGGGCTCGAGAGGAGCCTAGAGTTGACAGAGGATCGTGTGCAGCAGCTCGAGATACAAATACTCCGAGAGCCCGAGGAATGGGAGAGGAACGCACCTCTGCACCGCGAGTTAAAAGAACTCAAACAAAGCAGAAAACGGGACCAGGACTTACGCAGCCGGATACATCGACAAATGGCAGCAGTTCGAACTGATGTCCATGGGCGGCAGCGGGAGGAGCAGCGGCTCCTCCGACATATGAACCGCGCAGCAGACAAACTCGGAAAGCGTGACCCGGAGAGGTGCGCGGAGGCCCGGATTGATTTCCGGAAGATCCTGAACACCAGGACGTAACAACTATGTACACAAAAAAAAAAGTTAAATAAATGAATAAATGAAACAAAAAAAAAAAAAAAAATTGTTAAATCTAAAAACAGTTTCCTATCTTTGGGGGGGCTTAATTTCGCTAAGTAGAAAACAGCGATGTAAAGGGAATCACAAAGTGGCTATTTCGTTTTTCGTTCTTTTCCTTTTTCTTTGCTGACTACAGCTTATATATATATATATATATATATTTTTTTTTTTTTGTTGCATGTATTCCACTTTGTTTTTGTTCCTTTTCCCCCGTTATTTTTATTCTCTTTTTCAGGTTTATGTAATGTATGTATGTATGTATGTTTCTGTCCAGCGACGGAAAGTTTTCTTTTTCAGATTAGTCAAGGCACAGTTTAGCTATATTCCTCCTACTATAATTAAAATCCACAAAGAAATAAGATTATATAACCCCATATTAAAGTCACGCGAAAGTAAAGTACTTGGCACTATGGTAAAAGCAAACACAACCTCCCACAAAATTAACACCAATGAAGGTTACAGCCGGCTAGTTCAGTCAAATGAACATGAGACTCTTTGTCACAGGAGCGGGTCGAAGCCACACGGTTAAGGGCGCCTGGATAAATAGAAAGAAAAAACAAGCACTTATTCGATGGTCGTACGAAGATTCTTTTTGCGAAGTCATTCCATGCGTTTCCACATCGATCACTTCGAGCCTGCTACGTACGCCTTCTCCCTCAATCTATTTAAGGGAGAAAGATTCGCTTAGACACACCAATGAATCTCAAGACAAAGGGGGGGAAGCAATAGAACCATTGACTCACCAAAACAAGCAGAGGAATGTGCAATTTGACGATCTTTTGGAGGCATACGGTCAGAACAACGACCGCGATCAACCTACTGGTAACCATACACCGACAGCTGGCAAAGTGCATCAGTCGGGCATTGACACTACCGATAGGGGAAATCATAGGTGGGAACACCTAAATAACCCAAATTTCACGGGAGCCGAGAAAAAGCTCTACACTGGTATAAAAGACTGTAGCCAGATAGAGAAGGTAGACAGAGTTCACTCTGATCTCACAGCATTATAGTGTAAGCACTATATTTCCCAAAGCCTTGAAGACTGAAGCCAAGACCGAGACGATAGAAGGAAGTCCTTAAGCATTCCACAGGACTGCTAATTTTCCTGAAGGAAGTTCCTCCGAGCTGCCCACGATTTCCACTAAGGAAAGTCCTGTTAAAAATCCTAGCTCCGAGAAGGACGAGCCTCAATTTGCGAATACCTAAACAGCCAGGACTTCACTATGGGAGGAACCAATTCCAGAGCGGACCACAGTACGGCCAATGTGATCAACACCGTCAAAATAATCGATCACAAGGACGATATCCAGGATGTGAACCATAATCTAAAAATCGTCATCGCTATGTTTGTTTTCATAATCATTCTGAAAGTGGTCAAGATGTACAAGCGATCCGTGCAAGGACGCCGTGACCAAAAGCACGCCCTGGAACAGGCGATATGCCGCCAGGTCAAAAGGGGCAATAAAGTGCAAGAAAACAGCCCCAAAAATAATAACCAAAGTGACAGAAATAAAGGCAATTAAATGCCTTAATTACAAACAAATGTGAATCAAAACAAAAAGATAAACAAATTGTGAACTCAAGCATTTATGAATGCAAGTGCAACAACAACGATACAAAGTGAAGTGAGCAAGACATCGGAGACGCCGCTGCCCGCAACTCAACTCAGCAGAGAAGACGTGTGCCGCCGTGGGATACACCGACATACATGCATAAACATACATACCTATCTATATATATATATATATATACAATAAGTGTTTGTGTTTAAGAACCAACTTTTTTATTATGTCTTTCAACAATAGTGTTTTGCACATATGCTTCTAATTTCTTCAAAAAGCCCAGGATCCAGTGCGTCGAGATCTCATCGCCCAGGACCAGCAACGGGGTAAGTTTGTCGGAACACGGTTCCTTTTCATATACCAAATATATATATATCCGTGCACCATGCCTAATAATCAGGCCCTAGCGGTCACTCTTAGAAAGGAACCCCATTTTTATATTAAAGTCCAGTATCTATTGTCTAAAGTAAATTCGCCTATTACTATAAATGATTTAGAACTTCTATACATTGAGACCTTCAGTCTGGATTTTTCCCCACTTTTGCATTGTACTAAGGTAGAAAAAGCCATAGTTTGTGCCACGGTACCCAAGACTACTGTTTATTCTAAAAACTTCTCTAATGAATTTCTTGGGGAGGTTAGTACCTTTGTCATCCATCTGATGAACTAATTAGATAAATAATACATTAATTGAAAAAGACACACTAATACATTACCATCTATTTTTAACTATATCTTTACCTAAGTTAATCTTTTATAATATAATAAACATTGACTTTTCAGCGGCGAGTATCAGCCTTGTGTTTGTATGAACAATCACAAGAGCCCTCAGAGCGACGTTTGTAGTCGTGAATAGTCAGCAATTTGCTGACGTGTGCACCCTGTTCGGATGGTAAATTCGATACTCTCCGCTAAAAAAGTTTGTTGGTCAATTAGAATTAAATTCATTTGTATTCCTAACCATAATATTACTCATAAATGGCACTAGCCAATATTTTATCTAATAAATTTATAATGTGAAAAACGAACTCAAAACCATGAAGTTCTAAGCTTTCAAACGGGGGTTGCTGACGCGATAAGTGGAGTAGGTGAAGAATAATGACATAACTTTTGACGAACAACCTTGACAATAGGGGATCGTATTGCGCGGCCCGCGACGATCCATTTGGCACACACATGTGTGAAGGGGAGGGAATGTGGCCGAAACATTGCCCGATCGTGTTACGATCAAGCGAAAGCTAAGCTTGTGGGGCAATGTAGATTGATGACCGACGGACTTTACGACTCATACTATTTTTCAGGCATCTCAATATTTATTCTCGATATGTTGGAGAGGAAAAAGTCTTACCAAGAACCCACCCCATCCGGCGAGCTTATGCCGGCAAAATTGGTGCCTGAACATCGGATGACTTTCCCTCGGCCCAAGTCCTTCTCAGGACTGGGGCACTAATATGCCCACGTAACACTAACGGGTGTCTTTTGAAGGTACCCACAGTAGACAAAACTTATAAGGGAAACCAATATTTATGCGAAGCAATGTTTTGCTTTATGTATTTCACTAATTTAAGAAAAGGCATCAAGAAAAGCAATTCGATAATACTGCACTTTACCATTGATATTTTGTTTCAGTATTTTTGTTTTCATTAATTTTCACCTTGATTAGAATAATATTAATAATAATGAAGGCAGGTGGAAGGGGATGCCGTGAATAAAATTGTTTAAGCATTTCCATTTTTTTAAACAATATGAGGCACGTGTAAGGAAGGGTAAGAGAATCAATTGATTTGAATATTTCGTTTTTTTTTTAATACTTTTAATGTTATTTGCATTTTAAAACACAAAAATCTGTAAGAAAATGTCTTCGATCTGTTGTGCAATATTCTTTAAGCAAAAGGATATCAGTACTATCATTAATTTGAATTTAAGCGAATCTAACTTCCTTAGTCAGCTGCAATGCACACACACGCACATATCTAGGGATTGTGTTTCTAAAAAACTAATTTTGTGGCTTATATATATTTCGCCCATGTGTGTGTGCAACGGAGCGAAATAATGTTTTTTACAAATTAACAATTTGTCAATATCTCAACGTTTAAAAACTAATAAATAGTTTGCTGATCAGTTTTTTGCATCATAAAAATAAAAGCAATTTTAAGGAAAATTTCGACTAAAAAAATCCGCTTAATGGGATTTCTGTAAGTCTACCGATATTTTAAATTTAACGTTTACCTAAAAAATGCGCAAAAGAAAAGATTTGGGATTTTTTAACCGCGCATTTTAAATTACTGTGGTATTTTAATTTTCCCCTTGCGCGGTCACACTTAAAGTGCGACAGCAGGACATACATACATACATACATGTACGACTTATGCAAAGTGCGCCAGCAGAACATACATACATACATGTGTGCAAGCAATGACGTCAGACTGGCACAACAAAATTTGAAAATATTGGGGACTTGGTGAAGGATGCTGAATCTCCAATAAATTTAAATGCAGTTATTGGCGGGTATGCCATAAGATTATGAACATCACATTTTTAAACCATTTTAACAATATTTATATCAGAGAAATGGCAAAAGAAAGAAATTAAAAAAAAACAAATCGAATTTTGGGGCTGTTTGGGGTCGTTTTTTGTTCTAATTTGTACCTCACACGCGGCTCCTAATTATTTTAGTAATTAATGTAATGTTTTTAGATTTTTATGTCAATCCGTTATGGGTGGAATTTGCTACTGACTGACCGTTTTTTATATACAGCCTTTTATATAGTAGTTTGATTTAGGTGTATCCCACGATGGTCTGATGGTTGGTTGCGGGCAGCGGCGTCTCAGATGTCTTTCTCACTACACTTGGAATTGTTGCTTTTGCACTTACATTTATAAGTGCATGAGTTCACAATTTGTCTCTGTTTGCTACACTTTTTGTTTGTTATTAAGGCATTTATTGCCTTTGTTTTGTCACTGTTTATCGTTTTGGGTCGGCTTTACTGTCTTTTTAGACCTGGCGCGCCTGTTCTAAGGCGTGCTTTTGGTCCCTGCGACCTTGCACGGATCGCTTGTTCATCTGGAGCACTTTCAAGACGGCCACAAAAGTGAAGATACAGATGACAATTTTCAGGTTTCGGTTGACATCCTGTATGTCGTCCTTGTGATCGATGATTTCAACGGTGTTAATCACATTGGCTGTGTTATGGGCCACTTTGGAATCAGTTCCACCCATGGTGAACTCCTTGCTGTTTATATATTCCAAATTAGTGCTCGTCCTTTAGAGCTAGGATGTAACAGGACTTCCCTCAGTGAAAATCGTGGGCAGCACGTAAGACCTTCCTTCAGGATAATAGCAGTCTTAGGAAATGCTCAAGGACTTCCTTCAAGCGCTTCGGTCTTGGCTTCAGTCTTTGATGGCTTTGGGGAATATAGTGCTTACACTATAGTGCCCTGGAGATCAGAATAAATTCTGTCTACCTTCTCTACTTGGCTACGGTCTTATATTCCAGTATAGAGCTTTTTCTCGGCTCCCGTGATAGATAGTATTATTTAGGTGTTCCCACCTATGATTTCCCCTATCTGCAATGCCAATGCCCGACTGATGCACTGTGCCAGCTGCCGGGGTATGGTTACCAGCAGGTCGATCGCGGTCGTTGTTCTGACCGTATGACACCCAAAAGATCGTCAAATTGCACATTCCGTTGCTTGTTTCGCTGATTCAACGAGCCGATTGCTCCCCTCCCTTTGTCCGAGATTTGTTGTTGTGTTCCACTTGAATCTTTCTTCTTCAAATGCATTGAAGGAGGAGGCGTACGTAACATTCTTTTAGGAATGGTTTGGACTTTCTCCAAAAAAGGACTCACATGGACGATATATTTTGAAAGGAATTCTTAGAATGAGCCAGTGGGCCAAAATGGGGTGTAGCGGCTCGTATTTGCTCGCATGGACGATATATTTTGAAAGGAATTCTTAGAATGAGCCAGTGGGCCAAAATGGGGTGTAGCGGATCGTATTTGCTAAAAGTGTACGAATAATTTTTGTGCGTAAAAAACATGACTTTTTTCATTAATTTAATTAATAATACTACAGCAGAACTGAAGGGTACATGTACAATACATGAACAATACAATACATACACACAATCTCACTAGCAGTGAGATTTGTCTCATTCTCTGTAGTTTGTACTTCCTTGTGAAGGGAACGATGACTGTTTTAGGTTTAGTCCAACCTCCCTGCACCAGTCCAGCGTTGTCTTGAGTCCGAGTTGGACGATGTTGCAGAGTGTCTCTTTAAATTTGCCTCTGGCTATTATCACAATGTCATTGGCATATCCCTGACACTGGGTCCCATTTTCAGCACGTTTGCTGAGAAGATCATCTACCAGCAGACTCCATAGCAAAGGAGAAAGTCCTCTGCTAGTTGCAATTGTCATGTTATCTGAACCCAGTGTACATGTTACATGTATATGCTTGTCTGAATGCAAGTAGGTTACCAATCCATTTACTCGGTGTAACATCTATGTTCCTTCTGGACAGGGCATCTCGCACCGCAAAATGTGATGTCTAGGAATGCACAGATAGCGTTTCCGACCCTGTAAAGTATAAATATTCTTGATCAGGATCACTAGCCGAGTCGATCTAGACATGTCCGTCTGTCCGTCTGTCTGTCTGTCTGTCTGTCTGTCCGTCCGTATGAACGCTGAGATCTCGGCGTACTATAAAACCTAGAAGATTGCAATTTTGCATGCAGATTTTAGGAGTTCCTACGCAGCGCAAGTTTGTTTCAAAAAGGTGCCACGCCCCCCTAACGCCCACAATCGCCATAAACGATTTTCAAATGTGTCTGGAGGTCCCATTTTTTAAGATTTTAAAAATATGTAAACGCAATTTTATAGTGTTTATTAATACCTATCGAAATGTAGAAGACATTTTTCAAATCGGACCATTCATTAAAAAGTTATACGCAATCTAAATTGTTTATATATCTATATCCCTCGCACTCCCTTTAGCTGAGTTACGATTATTGGATAGTCGGGACACCAACCCGAGTACAGCGTTCGCACTCCCTTTAGCTGAGTTACGATTATTAAATAGTCGGGACACCAAACCGAGTACAGCGTTCGCACTCCCATAAGCTGAGTGACGGGTATTAGATAGTCGGGACACCAAACCGACTATAGCGTTCTCTCTTGTTTTTTGCTGTCAACTGCCCCTTCTAGGGTGCGGCATAGTTGATAAAGTGCCGTGTCTGTTGAACGGCCTGCTCTGTATGCTTGCTGCGTGTGTTGCAGCGGACAGTCTCTAAGAGCTGTTCTCCTAATATTGTAGTTTACCAGTTTTTTCAATGTTTTAAGACAAAACGAAATTAAGCTGATAGGTCTGAAGGACTTTGGGCTGGTGATATCTTTCTTCCCGGCTTTGGGGATGAAGACCACCCTAGCGCTGCACCATGCACTTGGGATATAGCCAAGGGCTAGGCTGCTGACTATTAGTCTTCTTAAGCGGGTTAGGAGTAGCTCCTGCCCCTGCTCTAAAAAGGATGGAGAGATCTTTTCTAATCCAGGTGACTTAAATGATTGGAAGGTTCCGATAGCCCATTTAAGTTTCTCGGGCGTGACTATAGACTTGGTCGTCGCGCAGTCACTTGCTACTGTCCTAGGGGTTCTATGATGATTATGCATAATGTTTCCCGTAATGGGAGTACTTCCAGGCGTTTCAAAAATTAGTTATTTTTTCTGTCGATCCGTGGAAGTAAAGGTGTTATTACCATTCTTCAGGGCCAAATTACTATCCGTTGCACTTTTAGCCATTGCCTTGTGCAGTCTCGCGCCCTCATTGACGTTACTTATTGCCTAACAGAGTTCCCTGCAGTTCATCTTTTTGGCTTTCCTAATCTTTTTGTTATAAAGCGTCTGGTTTCCAGTTGCTTTCAGTTTTTGGTTTGTCCAAGAGCCTTCGAGTGGTTACTCGTAGCCGTTCAAGATTGGTATTCCACCACGGTGAGTCTGTTTTCCGTTTCTGTCTGCCTAGAGGACAGCTGTCTTCAAAGGCTTTCACTATTTCGTGTCCTAGGCTGTTTACTGTTATATCTAGTTTCAAGGGATGTCTACGGTATCCTGACGGTGTGTTGGAAAGATTCGACATGAATTTATCCCAGTTGGTTTTCCTTGGATTTCTTTTAGCGTTGTGTCTTTATACCCGTTACTCGTAGAGTAAAAGGGTATATTGTATTCGTGCAAAAGTATGTAACAGCTAGAAGGAAGCGTTTCCGACCCCATAAAGTATATATATTCTTGATCAGGATCACTAGCCGAGTCGATCTAGCCATGTCCGTCTGTCCGTCTGTCCGTCTGTCTGTCTGTCTGTCTGTCTGTCTGTCTGTCTGTCTGTCCGTCTGTCCGTATGAACGCTGAGATCTCGGAAACTATAAAAGCTAGAAGATTGGCATTTTGCATACAGATTCTAGGAGTTCCTACGCAGCGCAAGTTTGTTTCAAAAAGGTGCCACGCCCCCTCTAACGCCCACAATCGCTTATATACGATTTTAAAAATTTCAATATTTCGGAAAAGTAAAAATGCAGTTTTATTGTGTTTATCAATACCTATCGAAATGTAGAAGAAATTTTTCAAATCGGACCATTCGTTAAAAAGTTATTCGTGTTCAAAGTTTCTATCTCCATCTCCCTCGCACTCCCTTTACCTGAGTAACGGGTATCTGATTGTCGGGGCACCCGACTATAGCGTTCTCTCTTGTTTTGTATTGAAGGCTACCTCAAACATAATTGTCCTGTGGTTGGACATGGATTCTTCTGGTTACACATGCCAGTTCCTAATGTGGGGCTTGACTGAATTGGTTGCCAGAGCTATGTCTAGCACCTCTTCTCTTACCTTGGTAACAAATAGCTAGTAGAATAATATTTTTCGACTAGTCTAGTGAAACTCTCAGGGTCGTTTTCTCGTGCGCCTGTTAAATTTAAAGGAAGTTTTAAACTCTGAGATCCCATACGATTTCAAGGTTTTAACCCTACTTTAAATTTAAGCAACGGGCGAGAAAACGGCCCTAAGCCGAGGTGAGTACTAGCCCTGCAGTTCCATTCATCACCTTTGAGCACCAATCGCTCATTCACTAGTGAATTTGTATGAAAAGTAGCGCTGATTTTAACATGGGCATGTCCTAGGGGTTCATCACTGCATTGAAACTGGCGCTTATTCATCACCTGTTTATCACCATTTTTCATCGCCTAATTCACCGCCAAATTCAGCGCCATTTCGGCGTTTATTCAGCGCCTTTTCGGCGCTTATTCAGCTCCTAATTATCACCCAAAATCGTCAGCGAAGGGAGACATTTTCATCACCTTCGTCGCATTTTCGTCACCCATTTTCATCACCTATTCACTGCCTATTTTCATCACCTATTCACCATTTTTATTAAAACTATTTTGAATTTCATCGCATTTATCATTAGCTTTATTTCATTTCATTTAGTTTTACTACATAATTTTTTTTTCAAATGTTCATACTTTTACATTAAAACAAGATAGAACGCTATAGTCGGGTTGGTGTCCCGACTATCTAATACCCGTCACTCAGCTAAAGGGAGTGCGAGGGAGATAGATATATAACATTTTGATTGCGCATAACTTTTTAATGAATGGATCCACATTTCGATAGGTATAAATATACACAACAAAATTGCACTTATTGTTTGCCTAAAGCAAATGAGTATTTAAAGCAACTTGTAGACACCGACAGAACACGTTAAACAGACTGAACGATCGTTAAAAACGAGAAAGCTAATTCGGAAGCTGAGAGCGTAGTGCTAGTCCACAGAATCCAATTTCGGCCTCTTGTAAAGCGTGAAATATAGGCGACGATTCCTATTGTTTTTAGATACGAGGAGAAATTTTCAACGACGCGAAGAATTGGATTCGACTCAGCCTTTGAGGTGGTGTGTGATGCAGCATTAGCTCGAATTTCAACTTGGGCGTCTGGTAAAGTCTTCGCCAAATGTTCATTGATTGGCCAAGCACTAGGGTCAGCACTCAAGAACTGAGGTCCATCAAACCAGAAGGACGCGTCTAGCTCCTTGACCGTACAGCCTCGCGAAGGCAGGTCTGCAGGATTGCAACTGGTTGGCTCATGTCTCCAAGATGCAGTTGGGCCGAGTTCATGAATGGCTGAGACCCTGTTGGCTACGAAAATTTTGAGGGTTGAGAGACTTGTGCGTAACCAAAAAAGAACTACTTCGGAATCTGACCACATTACTACCTTGTCTACACTAAAATTGATCAATTTCTGGACATCGCTCCAAAGCTTAGCAAGTAGATGGGCTGCGCAAAGTTCTAACCTCGGTATGCATAGGCGGTTTATTGGCGAGACTTTCGACTTTGCTGTCAATAAAGTTGTTTTGATGCCCTCTGTAGTCACAGCACGGACGTAGATACAGCAACCATATGCATCTTCTGATGCGTCCGCGAATCCGTGTATTTGATAGCTGTTTGTTTGACTTGTGCCGACGAATCTGGGAATCTGAATGAAGCCTATCTCTTGAAACGAGGAAGCGACTGCATTCCAACGCTTATACATCTCTGGCGGAATTTCTTCATCCCAATCTATCTTCAGCGACCAACTTTTTTGAATTAAGATTTTGGCAAGCGTGACGAGAGGACAAATCAAACCTAATGGATCGAACAGGCGAGATGCGAATGAAAGGATCGAACGTTTTGTTGGAGTGACGTTTCCATCCAGTTCGAGAGTATTAAATTTAAACACATCCTGCTTTGGACTCCAAGTAAGCCCTAAAGTCTTAGTGTCCCCAGTGTCGCCAAGAGAAATTTTTGCTTCTTGCAACGGACTTTCGCTAAGGTCGCAGTTTGCTGCCCATTTGGCCAGCACAAAGCCAGCATACTCGAGGATCTGTGAAATTTCCTGTTTGAGTGATTTAAGATCGTCCAGGGAATCTGCTCCTGATAGGAGATCGTCGACTATTGCCTGTGATCCTTTCGGATGCGATTTGGCAAATATTTCGCTTAACTGTTTTAAGCAACGTATGGCGAGAAACGGAGCGCTAGCGGTGCCATATGTAACTGTGTTAAGTCGATACAGTTGTAATGGCTCTTCTCGGCTGCGCCGCCAGACAATCATTTGAAAATCTCGATTAGTCTCCTCTACTAACACTTGTCGGTACATCTTGGTGATGTCGGCGGTCATGGCAAATGGCCGTAAGCGAAATCTCAGCAGGGTTGCATACACGCAAGGCTGGATTGTTGGACCCACCATAAGGAGGTCGTTTAGTGATAGTTGTGAGGTTGTTTTTGAAGAAGCATCGAACACCACCCTGAAGTAATGAGGTTTGCTGGGAATGACATTGTCTGTTCCTGACATATGTCCTAATGACAAATACTCTTGCATGAAATCTGTATACATCTCAAGCCTTGTAGGGTTGGCATACATGCGTCGCTCGAGCGCTAAGAATCGTCTGCGGGCTGTTTCGTACGAGTGCCCTAAACTATTGGGGCTCGATTTGAAGGGAAGGCTTACTATGAATCGGCCAAAAGAATGTTGACGTATTGTATTAGCGAACTCTTTTTCGCACGCCGCCTGCTCGGTTGTGTACAACTGGGATTTTGTAAGTTCTGGTACTAGCTCGATTTTCCTAAATCTCTTTAGAAGGGAGTCAACTGCCGGAGGCTCGTCAACCGTGCCTTACATGCAGCACGCTGATGATGCTAAAGGTCGCGGAACCGTCCAACTTCCGGAAGCTACCAACCGAATGTCTTGAAGAGTGGGACCGGAGTCGCTTTGTCGAATCTTTCCTGTTGTCAGCAAATCAAAAAACACGTCTGCCCCTATGAGAAGGTCGATGAGCTTCGGGGTGTTAAACATGGGATCAGCAAGGCGAATGTCTTTGGGAATCCAATCAGTGGATGCTGTGAAATGCACAGGATGATACGATGAAATGGCTTTTAACATAATAAATTCAACCACGACCTCAAAGGAATTGACACGAGAGCTAATGGTAGTTTGAACTGCATGGCGAGCTGTGAAATGTGAGTTATATACGCTTATATACGATTTTAAAAATTTCAATATTTCGGAAAAATAAAAATGCAGTTTTATTGTGTTTATCAATACCTATCGAAATGTAGAAGAAATTTTTCAAATCGGACCATTCGTTAAAAAGTTATGCGTGTTCAAAGTTTCTATCTCGATCTCCCTCGCACTCCCTTTACCTGAGTAACGGGTATCTGATTGTCGGGGCACCCGACTATAGCGTTCTCTCTTGTTTTTATTAATACCTATCGAAATGTAGAAGACGTTCGCTGCCGCTGTTAGACGTGCTTTATATAGCTCTATCTTCAAACGAAGTTTTCTCCGTGAAAAATCTGTGCATTTTAAACAGAATTTCAGCGAACTGTTGGTGACCTTGTGATCTTTAACAATCCGAACAAACTGGATCGTTTTAAATAAAGACAGTGACTTTTTATTTCGCAAAACTACATAAGTGAAAAATTTCCCTATCCGCTTTGCCGCCCCGTTCTTGTGCATTGCGTTTTAACCGCTAGAATTGTTGTTGCTCGTGCTTTAGCTCTCCTATCGCTCTCGTGCAATACGCTTATCGCTTTACAGTGTGGTTTGTTGTTGGTGTAATTACTCTCCGGGCATCTGCTGCTGAACAATCACACGCACTTGATTTTTGGAGCTTAAACAAAAAGCTTTACCTGCGCTCTTCGCTTTTTGTTTTGATCGGCTCTTCGCCGCGATTATTAAACCAATTACTAAATCAATTTATATATTAAAACAAACGAAATGAGTTCATGCTGTGCCGCTTCCTGCTCTTATGGCAACAAAATAACTTCCCGTCAAACTTCGGTTTGCTGCTGGATTTGTGACAACTTTGCACATCCTATCTGCGTGGAGCTAGGGCGGACAAGTGGCCCAATTGTGGACAAGCTTAGGTCACGGGTTGGCCTTAATTGGACTTGTCCAAACTGCAGGCATATTGAGGTTGATATGAAAACATTCATGCGTCAAACCCACCTGGAGTTCCAAGCCCTGTCGACTGGGTTCCTCGAGCTTCAAGATAAATTCCGCTCTGCTGAATCACACTTTAAGAACCTGAAAATGCTAAGTGTCGCCCAAACTTACTCTTTGCCTAATAATAACTTAAATGTTCCACAGTCTTCCGCAACTGTGAGCCCTATTACAAGAGCACTTATGGACTTCAATCTAGCCTCCCCCACTCTTACCACTTCCTCCCTGCCGGAAGGTGGTGCAGCTGATGAAGACCACATATCTGCAGATAACTCGCCAACTGTACCAACAGTTGCCCCGGCGACGGCTCTGGTTTCTCTTCCTATGCATTCACCTACTGGACTGCATCTTGGCTCTGCTGCCAACGAAGACCAGGCATCTACGTCGCAAGCCGCGGCACCAACATGCGCTTTGTTGGCCACTGCCCGGTCGTCTGCTATTTCCGATAATATGGACGTAGCTAATTCTACTTGTACCACCAATGCTGCGACAGCCACACATTCGGCGCCTGTAAAAATCAACTGTGGATCAATCATATCTGGTGTCGGATATTGGCGTTGCACCCAAAAGGTTCATTTTTGTCTCCCGTCTGAATCCTGGGGCAAAGACGCGAAATATCGTCGTTTAAGATTGGAATTTCTGACGCTCTAATTGATAAAGTCCTTGATATAGCAATCTGGCCGGAGCATGCCATCGTTCACGAGTATGTTAACAAATCAAATTCTCGAGTTCGTGGGCCTCAAACCCCTTCGGCCAGGGTTCCAAAAAACTAATTGTGTCATTCTCCCTACACTATCAGAATGTACGTAGTTTACTGGGTAAACTCAGTTTAGTTTACCCAGTAAACTACATACATTCTGATAGTGTAGGGAGAACTAAACTGAGTTTACCCAGTAAACTACGTACATTCTGATAGTGTAGGGAGAATGACACAATTAGTTTTTAGGGTAAACTCTGTAAACTGGACATCAATAGTGTCTCCTTTGACGCCAATGTGATTGCCTTCACTGAAACGTGGCTTAATTCCTCTGTGTCTGACCGCGAAATATTTGCGGACAACTATGTCATCTATAGACGAGATCGTACAGTGCGTCTGGGCGGCGGTGTTCTTATTGCAGTCAAGTCTGATCTGGTTTCAGAATTAATTCTGATAATCGACTCCGAAAGCACTTTAAAATTTGTTGCTGTTCGTATTAACGTTCATGACTATTTATACCCGTTACTCGTAGAGTAAAAGGGTATATTGTATTCGTGCAAAAGTATGTAACAGGGAGAAGGAAGCGTTTCCGACCCCATTAAGTATATATATTCTTGATCAGGATCACTAGCCGAGTCGATCTAGCCATGTCCGTCTGTCCGTCTGTCCGTCTGTCTGTCCGTCTGTCTGTCCGTCTGTCTGTCCGTCTGTCTGTCCGTCTGTCTGTCCGTCTGTCTGTCCGTCTGTCTGTCCGTCTGTCTGTCCGTCTGTCTGTCTGTATGAACGCAGAGATCTCGGAAACTATAAAAGCTAGAGGATTGGTATTTGGCATGAAGATTCTTGGAGTTCCTACGCGGCGCAAGTTTGTTTCAAAAGGGTGCCACGCCCCTCTAACGCCCACTATCGCTTATATACGGTTTTAAAAATTTTAATATTTCGGAAAAGTAAAAATGCAGTTTTATTGTGTTTATCAATACCTATCGAAATGGCGAAGAAATTTTTCCAATCGGACCATTTGTTAAAAAGTTATGCGTGATCAAAGTTTCTGTCTCCATCTCCCTCGCACTCCCTTTACCTGAGTAACGGGTATCTGATAGTCGGGGCACCCGACTATCTCATGCTCGTACATTCCACCTCGGTCCGATATTAATGTATATCTGCAGCACGTTGCTCATATTCAGAGTATTCCCCTCACCTTATGTTTCTTATAAGCCTCCTTGGTTCACTCGTAGACTCTCTTACTTAAAAAACTGCAAATCCAGACTTTTTAAGAAATTCAAGATGACAGGGATGCAAGTAGACTATTCGAGATACCTTACTGCGCGTTCTGAATTCATAACTCACAATTCCCAATGCTACAAGAATTACCTTAATCGTTGCAGAAATGAGTTTCATGATAACCCCAAACAGTTATATGCATTTGTTAACTCCAAACGCAAGTCTCAACAATTTCCATGCTGCCTTTATCTGGATTCCGTTTCTGCTTTTAATGATGCCGATTTTGCTTTTATGTATTGGTGTAGCGACCCTGTGCTACAGATGCCACTTTGATGTCCACGATAAAGATGCAAGTAGAAAAACAACAACGAATCTCATGGCAAAGGGAGAGGGGCGATCAACACGTTGACTCACCGAAAACAAGCAAAGGAATGTGCAACTTGACGATCTTTTGAATGGCATACGGTCAGAACAACGACCGTAACCCAACACCAGTAGCTGGCAAAGTGCATCAGTCGGGCATTGACACTACCGATAGGGGAAATCATAGGTGAGAACACCTAAATAACCCAACCTATCACGGGGGCCGAGGAAAAAGCTCTATACTGGTATAAAAGACCATAGCGGATAGAGAAGGTAGAGAGAGTTCACTCTGATCTCCCGCCAATGACTACAGCCCAGACCAGGAATCCTGAAGATAGTCCTGTTTGCCAATGATGAACCACAACATATCCTGAAGGAAGTCCTATTACAGTGGCTGAATAAATCAGCGTCCTCGAAGGAAGTCCTGCTCGCCATTGATGAACCACAACCTTCAATTGAAGGAAGTTTTGTTTTTGATGCTAGCGAACATATTCTGGGAGAAATCTTTCTGCCCACGATTTCAATAAGTGAAGTCTTGCTACAGCCTAGCTTCGAAGGATTCAGCAAAGACTTCACCATGGGTGGAACCAGTTCCAAAGTGGACCACAGTACGGCCAATGTGATCAACACAGTCAAAATAATCGATCACAAGGACGACATTCAGGACGTGAACCATAATCTGAAAATCGTCATCGGTATATTTGTTTTCGTGGCCATCCTGAAAGTAGTCAAGATGTACAAGCGATCTGTACAAGGTCGCCGGGACCAGAAGCACGCACTCGAACAGGCGATATGCCGAGTCTAATCAAAGCATACAATAAAACAATAAACAGTGCAAAGAAGCCAAAACAATAAATGCATTAATTGCAAACAAAAGTGCAGCGAACAAAAAGAAAAGCAAATTGTGAACTCAGGCATTTATGAATGCAAGTGCAACAACAACGATACAAAGTGAAGTGAGCAAGATATCGGAGACGTCGCTGCCCGCAACCCACCTCAGCAGAGAAGACGTGTGCCGCCGTGGGATACACCGACATACATGCATAAAATATATAATAATAATATATTTATATATATAATAATATATATATATAATAAGTGCTTGTGTTTAAGAACCAACCTTTTTTTTTTATTTTGTCTTTTAACGATAGTGTTTTGCACGTATATATATTTATATATGTTTTTCTAATTTCTTCAACAAGCCCAGGATCCGGAGCGTCGAGATCTCATCGCCCAGGACTTAAAGGGGTAAGTTTGTCGGAACACGGTTCATTCGATACCCTCCGCTAACACACTTTGTTGGTCAATTAGAATTAAATTCATATGTATTCCTAACCATAATATTACTCAAAAATGGCACTAGCCAATATTTTATCCAATAAATTTATAATGTGAAAAACGAACTCAAAACCATGAAGTTCTAAGCTTTCAAACGGGGGTTGCTGACGCGATAAGTGGAGTAGGTGAAGAATAATGACATAACTTTTGACGAACAACCTTGACAATAGGGGATCGTATTGCGCGGCCCGCGACGATCCATTTGGCACACGAATGTGTGAAGGGGAGGGAATGTGGCCGAAACATTGCCCGATCGTGTTACGATCAAGCGAAAGCTAAGCTTTACTTTACGACTCATACTATTTTTCAGGCATCTTAATATTTATTCTCGTTATGTTGGAGAGGAAAAATTCTTACCAAAAAAATTCTTATGCCGGCAAAATTGGTGCCTGAACATCGGATGACTTTCCCTCGGCCCAAGTACTTCTCAGGACTGGGGAACTAATATGCCCACGTAACAGAATTGGCGCCCAACGAAAGGATTATTTCATATTCCATAAGGACAAGGGTTTTTAAGTTTTTAGTGCATGCCTATTAATTTGTTTTTCTTTTTAAAAATGATTGAATTCAAAAGCGACAGTCAGAATTGAGCGGCCGCTCAATTAGAACTTTGTCTCAGAATAGAGGTATGACTTTAGGACCTTCCATTATATTGTTCAAATCATAGATAGCCTTTGTTTCTTTCATAAGAAAATTACTAAAAATTTCCATCGGGAGATATGAGGTTTCCTTTTATAATACTATATAACTATGTGCCGACTGACGCTTTTTGAAATTAACGTAAATACAATTTAGATGTGCTTTCTGGCCGACGCTACACGACGTACTAGGCGAAGCCTGGTCGTTTGATAGGCTCGAGTCCAGAAGGAGCAGGAGCGCAGACGTTACGGTAACGCATTTAGCCATTGCGGTGCGGATCTATTGTGCGTTTGTCGATCCAGGACAGAATAGGTGGGTGGGGGAACTGACAGGAAACGTAAAGCCGACGCTACACGACGTACTAGGCCAAGAGTCTGGTCGTTTGATAGGCTCGAGTCTTTACGGCTTTCTTAGACATATATGGGCGGGGGACGTATTTTAGTTTCTCTGGCCGACGCTACACGACGTACTGGGCTAGATGGTCCGGTCGTTTAATAGGCTTGAGTCCAGAGAAATAGGAAAACTGCTGTGGATATATGGGCGGGGGACGTATTTTAGTTTCTCTGGCCGACGCTACACGACGTACTGGGCAAGATGGTCCGGTCGTTTGATAGGCTCGAGTCCAGAGAAATAGGAAAACTGCTGTGGATCTCGAGAATGATCGGTCAGATAGCAGCAGGTTGTGGAGCCCGAGAATGATCGGTCAAATAACCTGATTTCCGACGACTGGCGGGAGGGGGATTTCGGACAGACTTTTCTTCTAGGCGTAGCTAGTTCCCATTGTGAACGTTAAAGCTGACTAGAAGGGGAGAAGAGCTGTTAGTTCAGTGGAACCCCTAGTTAGGGATATTTGTTTTGTGTGGGGCTTAAATATCGGACATATTCTTCACCAAAGAGATGCTTAGTAATCGCAAAACAGCACCCCTATTATTTTTTATTTAATTCGCAAACCTTAGTCAGCCATACTAGGCTGATCGCTCGTGTGAACGTTTGAAATTAGACAAGTGTAAAGTGTGTGTCATTTCTAAAGGACACAAGTGAACACGCGAGTGGAAAAGAAAGAAAAGAAATATACGTAAGACAGAGAAAAAATCTTTGCCCTAAATGAAGGGGGCATAGAAAAAAGTGCTTTTCCAATCTCGGTAATAAAGCAGAACAATGACACACAGGAATAGAAAGCGCAGATAGAAGCATTAAAGGCGCAAATAGTGGAACTGCGATCCTCACAATCCATGAGGGTGGAGCAGCCAGTATTACCACCACCGCAGTGGTTTACGGCACACCCATCTGACAGCTTTTTGTGTTTCCAAGAGACGCCGCCTCTCAAACCGCTGTTGCAGGAGACTCTTAACAGTCAGAGGCATCGGCTTCGAGATTACAGGCGCCCTGATACATCTCAACCCCAACAACCTCGAAATAACGGCCCGGACACGAGTTATCCACGACACCCCGAATATGACCAGAGCCCCGGATATCAAGCACTAAAAGAAGTTCGGCTGGACAAATGGAATTTGAAGTTTGACGGAAACAGCCGCGGTATGACCGTTGAAAGTTTCTTGTTCCGCGTTGAACGGTTACAAGTACTTTATCGGATAGAGCCGAGCCAAGTTTTTCGCGAATTCCATAGTTTACTGGTAGGAGCCGCCAGCAAGTGGTATTGGCAGTTGATGGAGGATCGAGCGGACGACCTCAACTTCGATTACTACTCACTAACGGCGGAAATGAAACGCGCCTTTTCCTCCTCCGGAAGTGACCTCATGAAAATCAAGGAATTAATGGAACGGCGACAAGGACAAAACGAATCTTTTAGCGACTATGTATCCGATATGCATAACTTGCATTTCCGGTTGCAGAACAAGCTAGAAGAGGACAAATTCGTTGAGCTCATCAAGGATAATCTAAATGCCCAGATGGGAAGCTTGTTGCTGACATCCCCAATTAAGTCTCTAGCGGATCTGAAGAAGGAAGGACTTAGAGTGGACCGCTGGTTAAGGAGTAACGGCAGGGCCGCGCGAAGCAGGCCGGTTAGTGAGCTCGAGGATTCCCAAACGCCGCAGGATTTTCCAGACGCTGTGACTGTGGAAGAATTTAACCGGAAGCGAAGAGACACCAGATCGGGACTAGGAAACGGACAGGGATGCCAAGGACCACTCCACGAATTGGTCTGCTATTAATGCGGCAGATCTGCGGATTTTTATAGAACGCATCCAAAAGAAGATCCCTGCCTTACTAGATTCCATGAAGCAGCTTGTAGAGTGTGTGAGAAGGTAGGAGACGCCAGCCCCGCGGCTTTTCTGCGGAGTCCGTTAGGCCAGACCGGGACAGCCGGGCGGACCAAGGAAGTCACATTCCCGTATAGACCACCATTCCTAGACAAATCTCTCCCCATAAGAGCCTAGAACAACGAGAGAGGGAGTATGATCTGGCAAGACAGCGTATCTTCTACGGGAGAAGATACGGACAACACCACCCGGGACATACGAAAGATACACAAGCTATATGACACCAGAGCAGAATATCGCAAGCTTAAGCAAAAAGTAGTAGACACGGTAGTAAGCATACAAAACGATAACCGTTTCTTTGCCAAAACTAAAGTCGACGGAGAAGAAATACTAGCGTTACTGGATACAGGCGCTAGTGCGAATTGCATTGGCAGAGGAGCGGAAGCCTTCTTAAGGAACCGGACGCGGCCCATAAGAAAGCTTAGCGAAGAATGTGTGCGCACAGCTAGTGGCGGCGAAACTCGAGTAGTCGGAGCAATAACCCTACCCGTGGAATGGGAAGGCGAGACTAAGGATCTGGAATTTTTGATAGTACCAGGTCTGACACAACGTTTTTATTTCGGAATCAACTTCTGGGATACGTTAGGCCTAACATTCCTTGGTAAGGGCGGAAACGAGTTTGCAGCCATCGAAGCACCACCGGAGTACGCCTTAATGACCGGAGGCTTGGATATGAACGACCCTCCTAAACCCGAAACCGCGTACATGCCTCATCAGCTATCTACAGAACAACACAGTAAGCTGAGGCGAGTAATTGAGACATACCCATCATGTCTGGATAAAGGTTTAGGAAAGACCAGCTTGGAGCAGCATATAATAGAAGTAACCGACGAGGACCTGCCGATCAAACAGCGGCATTATCCGATTTCCCCAGCCAAGCAAAAGCTGGTGTATGCCGAGCTAGATCGCATGATTGGTCTAGGCGTGATCGAAGAGAGCAACAGCAGCTGGAGTTCACCTGTGACTCTAGTACAGAAAGGCCAGAAAAATCACCTTTGCCTCGACGCACGCAAAGTCAATTCCCGGACCATCAAAGATGCATACCCGTTGCCACACATCGAGGGTCTGTTAAGTCGTTTACAGGAAACATACTATATTTCCGCAATCGATTTAAAAGACGCTATTTGGCAAATACCCTTGGAAACAAAAAGTAGAGAGAAGACCGCGTTTACAGTACCCGGCAGACCACTATATCAATTTACAGTCATGCCGTTCGGCCTGTGCAATGCAGCGCAAAGAATGTGCCGACTAATGGATGAAGTAATACCGGCGTCGCTTCTCGAGAATGTATTCGTGTACCTCGATGACCTACTTTTGTTCACCTACTTTTGAAAAACACCTGGATATGTTGAGCCAGGTCAGTGACTGCTTGCAGCGTGCAAAACTGACAATAAATGTAGACAAAAGTAAGTTTTGCTATAGCCAGGCTAGATATCTAGGCTATGTAGTAGGAGGGGGATGCATACGAACGGACGATTCGAAAATCCAGTCAATCCAAGAACTTCCTCAACCAAGCTCTCCCAAACAGATGCGGAGGTTTTTGGGGATGACTGGCTGACTGGTTTATTCAAAACTATGCCCAAACAGCGGCACCTCTTCATGATTGTTTGAAGAAAGACCGCGGTAAGAAATTTGAATTGTCCGAAGAGGCAATTAAGCCATTTGAAGAACTAAAAGCTAACATGGCATCAGCACCTGTACTTGTCACCCCTGACTTTAAAAAACCCTTCACCATTCAGTGCGATGCATCAACAACTGGAGTAGGAGGAGTTTTGTTTCAGACGGATGACTCAGGTGGCGAACACCCGATCGCCTACATGTCAGCCAAACTGAACAAGGCACAGCGGAATTATGGCATAACAGAGCTCGAATGCTATGCCGCCCTTCTTAGCATCACCAAATTCCGCGCTTACGTAGAAGGCATGCCGTTCAAAGTGATCACCGATCATGCTAGTCTAAAATGGCTGATGAGTCAAAAGGATTTATCCGGCAGATTAACACGATGGAGTCTGAAGCTGCAAGCGTTCGACTTTACCATCGAACATCGTAAAGGAGCACTTAACGTCGTACCAGATGCCCTCTCACGAGTGCATATGGACGAACTACAGAAAGAGAAAGCTGAGGAACAGGATATCCAGATAAACTTAGACTCACCAGCGTTCCAATCCCCGGAGTATGTAAAATTGGTGCACGCAGTAACCCAGAATGAGGGGAAAATCCCGGACATGCAAACAGCGGACGGCTTCGTATACAAGCGGATAGGGCTCAGCTCGGGGGATGCCGTCGATGAAACTCGAGCATGGAAGCTCTGGGTACCCACCGAGCTGCGATCTGACGTAGTCTGGAGAGCACATCATGCCATGACCGCAGGGTATGGGGGTTTGCACAAATCCCTAGCCAAACTGAGACAGTTTTACTACTGGCCAGGGATGGCAGTAGATGTGCAAAAGGTAGTGAAAGAGTGTTAGGTCTGTAAGATCAGCAAAACCACCAACAAAAATATCCGACCGCCCATGGGAGAACAAAGGGTCACGGAACGGGCCGGTCAAAGGTTGTTTATCGACTTTATGGGGCCGTATCCGAGAACCAAAACTGGGAGCTCAGTGATTTTTGTATGCCTCTATCACTTCTCCAAATTTGTCTGGCTGCAGCCTATGAGACATGCAGTGGCATCAGAGGTAGTCAAATTCCTCGAGACCCGAATTTTCCATCAGTACGGAGTACCCGAGTACATACACTCTGACAATGGAAAACAATTTGTGTCTCAAATGTTTGCCGAGCTAATGACCCGCTACGGTATTCGACATGTGAGAACAGGGCTCTACTCCCCGCAAGCGAATGCAGCGGAGAGGGTAAACCGATCGGTGCTCCAAATTTTGCGGGCAACAATTGCATCGGATTAGCGAAATTGGGATACCCAGCTAAGCCGAATAGAATGTACCCTTAGGAGTGGCCGACACGAGTCGATAGGCATGGAACCCTACTATGCCATGTTTGGGACACAAATGGTGACACACGGCACTGCATACCGTATCTTAAGGAAGCTGGGTGGAATCCAGACTGGAGACCCAGAGATAAGCCTACCGGATAAAATGGATCTTATCCGACAAAAAGTGAGCCAGGGGCTAAACAGGACCCATGAACGGGCAGAAAAGGCCTATAACACCCGCAGCAAGCCGGTGGAATTTTCCGTTGGACAAGTTGTCTACCGAAAAAACTACCGGCAGAGTAACAAAGCTGAGGGATACAATGCCAAGCTCGGCCCGAATCGGGTTCGCTGTGTTGTACTTCAGCGCAAGGGCAAGGCGTAATACGAGCTGGGAAATGTCGGTGGGAAGAGTGTTGGCATATTCCATGCCAAAGACCTCTATTTCGCTTGAACTCCCTCTGGATGAAATTCGAGGATCAGTCCCATTTCAAGAGAGGGAAAGGCTCGGAACGTCGGAATTGGACCAGGGAACATGAAATCCGGGAGAGCGGGTCCGCTATATATACCTCGACAAGGGAACTGCTGCCATACAGAATGATGAAGACCACAATAGAGCAACAACAGGAGATTGCCGAGACCGCTCGTAGGGTGCAAGCCTTACGGGGGTCTTTTAAAGAATGGGACCACCGCGTGACGGTTGTCTCCACCAAAATAGTAGGCAAAACCTCGAGCGACACTGCGATGGTAATCCAATCGCAGAGGGGGGAAATTTTGGCTGGTCGCAGCACCTTATGCTCGTACACGGAAATACGATATATTTTTGTGTTTTCCTTGTCTTGTCTTTCCTTGTCATATTTTCTTTTTACAGGTATTCATTTTTATTGTAATTTTTGTCTTTTTTTTAGGTATGTATGTATATGTTTGTATGTTTCTGTCCAGTGACGGAAAGTTTTTTTCAGATAACAATAACCCCATCAAAAAATTTACCAAATAAATAGAAATTAATAGTTTAATAATAGCCCGGTTAGAGCAGTCGGATGAACATGAGACTCTTGGTACAGGAGTGGGTCGAAGCGTTTTAGGGCGCCTAAAAAAAAAAAAAAAATAGAAAAGAAAAAAAGAACAAGCACTAATTCGTTGGTCGTACGAAAATTCCTTTTGCGTAGTCATTCCATGCGTGTCCGTATCGATCACTTCGAGCCTGTGACGTACGCCCTCTCCGTCAAATTATTTGATGGAGAAAGATGCAAGTAGAAAAACAACAACGAATCTCATGGCAAAGGGAGAGGGGCGATCAACACGTTGACTCACCGAAAACAAGCAAAGGAATGTGCAACTTGACGATCTTTTGAATGGCATACGGTCAGAACAACGACCGTAACCCAACACCAGTAGCTGGCAAAGTGCATCAGTCGGGCATTGACACTACCGATAGGGGAAATCATAGGTGAGAACACCTAAATAACCCAACCTATCACGGGGGCCGAGGAAAAAGCTCTATACTGGTATAAAAGACCATAGCGGATAGAGAAGGTAGAGAGAGTTCACTCTGATCTCCCGCCAATGACTACAGCCCAGACCAGGAATCCTGAAGATAGTCCTGTTTGCCAATGATGAACCACAACATATCCTGAAGGAAGTCCTATTACAGTGGCTGAATAAATCAGCGTCCTCGAAGGAAGTCCTGCTCGCCATTGATGAACCACAACCATCAATTGAAGGAAGTTTTGTTTTTGATGCCAGCGAACATATCCTGGGAGAAATCTTTCTGCCCACGATTTCAATAAGTGAAGTCTTGCTACAGCCTAGCTTCGAAGGACCAGCATCTATTTGCGAATTTATTATTCAGCAAAGACTTCACCATGGGTGGAACCAGTTCCAAAGTGGACCACAGTACGGCCAATGTGATCAACACAGTCAAAACAAGAGAGAACGCTATAGTCGGGTTGGTGTCCCGACTATCTAATACCCGTCACTCAGCTAAAGGGAGTGCGAACGCTGTACTCGGGTTGGTGTCCCGACTATCTATTGGGGCTAAAGGGAGTGCGAGGGAGATAGATATATAAACAATTTTGATTGCGTATAACTTTTTAATGAATGGTCCGATTTGAAAAATGTCTTCTACATTTCGATAGGTATTAATAAACACTATAAAATTGCGTTTATATATTTTTAAAATCTTAAAAGATGTGGCCTCCAGACACATTTGAAAATCGTTTATGGCGATTGTGGGCGTTAGGGGGGGCGTGGCACCTCGATGAAACAAACTTGCGCTGCGTAGGAAGCCCAAGAATATGTGTGTGAAATCTCAACCTTCTAGCTTTTATAGTTTCCGAGATCTCAGCGTTCATACAGACAGACAGACGGACAGACAGACGGACAGACAGACGGACAGACAGACGGACAGACAGACGGACAGACGGACATGGCTAGATCGACTCGGCTAGTGATCCTGATCAAGAATATATATACTTTATGGGGTCGGAAACGCTTCCTTCTAGCTGTTACATACTTTTGCACGAATACAATATACCCTTTTACTCTACGAGTAACGGGTATAATAATCGATCACAAGGACGACATTCAGGACGTGAACCATAATCTGAAAATCGTCATCGGTATATTTGTTTTCGTGGCCATCCTGAAAGTAGTCAAGATGTGCAAGCGATCTGTACAAGGTCGCCGGGACCAGAAGCACGCCCTCGAACAGGCGATATGCCGAGTCTAATCAAAGCAAACAATAAAACAATAAACAGTGCAAAGAAGCCAAAACAATAAATGCATTAATTGCAAACAAAAGTGCAGCGAACAAAAAGAAAAGCAAATTGTGAACTCAGGCATTTATGAATGCAAGTGCAACAACAACGATACAAAGTGAAGTGAGCAAGATATCGGAGACGTCGCTGCCCGCAACCCACCTCAGCAGAGAAGACGTGTGCCGCCGCGGGATACACCGACACACACGCATAAAACATAGAGTAGAGTGAGAGTGCGCAGTCCACGCAGATTTGTGCGGGCTGCGGCGATCGAACAATTGTCTACAAACAACGCTTAAATTCTTGTCGATGTCCACCCGGGGGCGCCATAATGTTTGCCTAAAGCAAATGAGTATTTAAATCCACTGGTTTTTCGCCTTCCCGCATTATAGATTTTCCACACGTGCTCAGTTATGGTTTTCCTCTATTTGCAATATCTGATTTTCCACACTCTCCCAGTTTTGGTTTTCCAATACTTTGCAGTATCTGATTTCCCACAATAAAAAAAAAACTTTTTTTCATTTACATTTACATTTGTATATGTATTTATTAATATTGTAATATTTACAATTGTTGATGCCTGAAGCATTCCCGGTTTTTGCTTGGCCGAAGGCAGGTCTTAGGTATCCATGTCTTGTAAGCCTGTCTTCTGAAAATATCAAAACTAATTAAGAAATGAATTTAAGACCAGGAATAATAATAAGAGTAATTACCATTTTTACATCTCCATACAAAATTAAGGGATCTCTCCAGAAATTATGCCTAGTTTGCCACGGTCGATCCTTTACTCTCTGATCAGATGTTTAATGTCGGGGATGGGAATTATGAGAAGAAAAAATCACACACGGGAAATGCAAGCGCAACAGTTCTGGTCCCAAGAAGTCTCAATCGGCCTGGCTGAAATAAATGTAATATTTTGATTGAGTTAAACAACTAAGTTAGTACGGAAGTACTATTCATACAACCATTTAATGAACACCGCACACCATTTACCCCTGATGAAGATTAAAAACATTTCATGTGACACTGAAATGCAGAGTTTGTGTTAAAGATAGCATTTGGAGGCTTATATTTATTAATAGCGAAAATATCGGTGGGACTAACCTCTGTAACGCTGAAATAAAGATTATTAAGCAACAACATTTATTTTATCACTCACTTTTTTCTTGTTTTTTAGATTAAAATTAACTATTTTCACTTTTTCACGAAATTGAAAATGATGTGACCGTGCATCATATATTTGATAATACCAACATTCCGAAGAAAGATAATAATTGGTCATAACTTCGTTGTAACTTGAGGTCACACTTTTTCCACGAATAATTTAATTTAATTTAAATAACATTTTTCAGGGACCGTAATCATTAAAGGTTACGTATATTATAGGTGTAGTATTGGGTGGGCAAGAAAGTCATGTCGTTTTTTTAGTAATCGTTTTTAATCTACTTTATTTACGACTAATCGAGCACTAGGGTCACACTTTTTAAAATCGTTTTGAAGCTTATTGTCTTAGGTACTATCGATGAAAATTTGGTAATTATTCGATAACATTTGTGGATGCTATAGCAAATTAAACATGGAGGATCAAAGTGAGCATTTTCGGCATATTTTGCTTTTTTATTTCCGAAAAGGAAAAAAACCGGTCGAAGCTCGTGAAAAATTGTGTGAAGTGTATGGTAAAGATGCCATGAGTGATCGCCAATGTCAGCGCTGGTTTGCCAAATTCAGGCTTGGAGATTTTGGAGTTAAAGACGCCCCACGTTCTGGTCGACCATCGGTCGTTTTTGACGAACAAATTCAGGCTTTGCTGGATGAAAACCGGCGTTATTCAACGCGGGAGATGTCAGAGAAGCTCAGTGTGTCGCATACAACGGTTGAAAACCATTTGAAGAAACTTGGCTACGTAAACAAGCTCGATGTTTGGGTTCCGCATAACTTAAAGGAAATTCACCTAACTAAGCGTATCAATATCTGCCATTCTCTGCTGCAACGGATTAAAAACGATCCTTTTTTGAAGCGGATCATTACTGACGACGAAAAGTGGGTTGTTTACAATAATGTGCAAAGAAAAAGATCATGGAGCAAGAAAGATGAGCCAGCCCAAGCCACATCAAAGGCCGATATCCATCAGAGGAAAGTTATGCTATCTGTTTGGTGGAATTGGATGGGTGTAGTGCACTTTGAGCTGCTGGGACGGAATAAAACCATCAATTCAGATGTGTACTGTCGCCAGCTATCCAATGAAAGAAAAAAATTAAAGAAAAGGAGCCGGCACTAGCTAATCGCAAGGGTATAGTCTTTCACCATGACAACGCTAGGCCCCACACATCTTTGGTCACTCGGCAAAAATTAACGGAGCTACAGTGCTACCACATCCAGATTACCATTTGTTTCGCTCTCTTCAAAACTCAAAGAGATGGTAACAACTTTGATTCAGATGAGGCTGTCGAAAACCACTTGTCTCGATTCTTTGCTGGAAAAGACCAAAAATTCTTCGAGCGCGGAATTATGCAGCTGCCTGAGAAATGGTCATTAGTGGTCGAACAAAAAAAAATACATAATTGATTAAATTATAAGTCCTGATATAAATAAATCATCTTTGAAAATATTGAAAAACAAGAAAGGAAGCTAGCTTCGGCCAGCCGAAGCTTATATACCCTTGCAGATAAAAGAAATACCTTTTTAAGTAGTCAGAAATCAAAACGCCTACTTCCTGCAAAGTTACAATGAATTTTCTTATATTTGTTTGATTATTCGTATGGGAGCCTTAAGATATAGTGGTCCGATCCGGCTCGCTCCGACATATGTACTATCTTATTTGGACGTTGATGCACTATGATCAGTACAAACAAGTGGCCCTTACGACACCAAGCAAAGCTTGTTACGCGCGGAGCACTAAACCGTTTTGGGCAAGTAAGCGGAATCGCGGACATGGAAAAAATACGATCTAAGAATATTAATAAATAAACTAAACTAAACTAAACAATAGACAGTTTAAAATACATGCTCACAAAGAATTTACAAATTATTTGAAGACAGAAAATACATAAGTTTATTATAATTAGTAGCATTAGGGGTATCAAACAGTAAGACGTGGCACAGTGAATTATAGTCGTCACACAGAACACGAAAAGGATCATGCAGGGCATAATTAGATCTACATATTGGCAGGGCCAACGGACGAAAACGGCGAACTGTTCTACAGGGTACATTCCAGTTAAGTGAACTAAGAAGGAAAGGGGAGTCGACATCACCATTAATAAGTTTGTGTAAGAACATAACTCTATGACACTTTCTACGATGGTAGAGGGTTGGTAAGTCGAGCAGGCGCAAATAGGTTGGAAATATCATTGTCATCAGATGCTATCTTATTATTAAGAAAAAGAGAATGAGGGAAGCAATTAGATTTCCGCTTAGAATTGACGAAAGAATAAAAAAGTTTAGGATTACTTTTGAAATCACGCTTACAACGAGACAGGTAATTTTGATAACAGTCAGAATTGTGCTGGACAAATTCCGCCTTAGCAGAACTATATTTGGCCCAGTCCGTCAGCAAGCCAGAAATTTTGAACCGTTTAAAAAGTCTGTTTTTTTTATTTTTAAGATAGGATAGTTGACGAGTAAACCATGGAGAGCTATATGAATTTTTCAAGGAGGAAAGAGGGAAATGTACATCAACTAGACGGTAAAGGACTTTATAAAAATACCCAACTGCATCATCAACAGGAAGGTTAACAAGATAGGACCAATTAATTGTCGATAAAGATTCAACTAGTTTAGCATAGTCAGTCTTTTTAAAACACAAACTAGGATGTGCGTTTATTGCAGTCCTAGGAGCATTAAAAAATCCATTTATACAAAGCTGAAGGGTAGGATGATGACAATCTTCAGGTAGAGATAGTGGCGGAATTCGACTAACTTCAGCATCGATACCATCGAAGACGAAGATTAAGTCAAGGAGACGACCTATATGATTGGGAATCCTGTTAACTTGCTGCAAGGATAGTTCAACAAGACCATCAACAAAGTCATGTTGCATCCTAGTAATCATTGCCAATGAGTCATTACTCTCCAACCAAGAAATATTGGGAAGATTAAAGTCACCGAGCACAATGAGTTGGTCAGTTTCAGCAAGCAACAAGGAGATAGACTGTATGGCGGACAGGTGCAATATATACACGTTAAATTCGGAGCTAGGGGGTATATAGGAGCAAGTTAAAAAAATGTTATTTTTTGGGAAAGATAGTTTTACGCAAATAAATTCAATACCCGATGAACCAGAAATATCAAGAAGCTCAGAAGTTAAATCGGATTTGACTCCAATAAGAACGCCTCCACCTCGACGGGTATGACGATCATTGCGATAAACAAAAAAGTTATTTGACAAAATCTCACTATCGTGTACAGATGGGTTAAGCCAGGTCTCAGTGAATACAATAACATTGGCTTCAAAAATTGAGCTGTTTTTATAAAGCGTTGAGAGTTTACTAAGAAGTCCCCGTTCATTTTGATAGTGGATTGTGAAATTTAGTTTTTTGAATTTGAAGCAGAGCTGGGCGCCGACAAGGAAGTGATGGGAAGCGAACTATTTTTTTTTACAAATTCGTGAACAATTATATCAGCAGGCCAAAAATTAGGGTCAATAAGTTTGGAGAACAGTTCATCCGGAACAAGTATTTTAAATGAAGAATAATCTCTTATTTGTTTAAAATTAAATTTAGTGATGTCGATACCTTTTTGATTGGGAAGGGAGAGTTTTGAGACAATATGATGCATCAGTGCAGAGTGCAGAGTGCTGCATTCAATCTTGACACAAAAATAGACTTCCTAGGTACCATGAGAGTGAGTGGTACCGGAGAAGAGAGAGCTGGGCTATTACTATTCTTCCTAGGGATCATGCTAGAAAGTGGAACAGGAGGAGGTGCAAGGGTATTATCTAAGGGCAGTACGAGGTGCGGCAGAGCCCCCGAAGTGGCAACAGCCGGTGACCGATTGGGAGAATCTGGCAGGGATTGCACCCTGACATCAGTTGTTGATGACTCGCTCCCATTGGGATCGTCCTCATCGCACGACATATAGCTTGCAGTGGGGCTGGGAAGAGAGAGGTTGCTCGAGAGATCTGGAACATGTAGAGAAATATTAGGCAGTGTAGGACTACGATTTATATTTAATGATATTTGATTAAGTAGAATACGACCTTTAAAGTTTGAGTCGAAAACATTAAACCGACTTAATAAGTCCGTAAATCCAGCACGTAAAGCCTGGAACTCCAGCTCCATTTGCCTCATAAATGATCTAATATCAATTTTGATATGTAGGCATGTAGGGCACGTCCAGTCTAGGTTGGCATTAGACCTAGTACGATCCGCAATTTGGGCCGCACTATGCCCAAAGTCAACACATTTAGCGTGCGCAATGTTCTCACATAACCAGCACACCACAATCGGCTGCCGAGAAGTGATTTTGCCAGTAAATTGGCAACCAACAACACAGCAAGCAGACATTGTTTACAAGTTAAAGTAAGATAAAAAATGTAGAATGTAGAATGTAGAGAAATGTAAACAGAAAGCTTTAGACGAGTGCCAACAAACAGCTGTGTGGCTATGAGGGCGCCGAGGAAAGAAAGAGCGCGATATGACCAAATCAGCAAAGAACCGTTAACTCGAAAATGAGAGTCGGTGACTGAAGTTGGGAGATGAACAGAGCAAACGGTGCGAGAGAGCGCCAAAAACGACAATGTAAATACAAAACAACAACAATGCACAATGCACTCGCGTCGTTAACTATTTTTCAATATCTTTATAAAGACGATGGTTTTAACCCAAATCAGTAATTTGCATTCAAACGGCGGGCTCAACCGAGTTGAGAATGAAAACTTTAGGAATATAAAAATCAAAAATTTCGACACTAAGCGAATAAATGTGGGAGCGAATGAAAAACACGTCCGTATACAACAGAGAGAGAATCTCGTTTTTGAGAAAGAAGAAAGAAGACTTTTGGGAAAGTTTCATTGCGATAGCTTTAAAACTGAGAGACTAGTTCGCATAGAAACGGACAGACGGACATGGCTAGATGGACTCGGCTATTGGTGCTGATCAAGAATATATATAGTTTATGTGGTCGGAAACGTCTCCTTCACTGCGTTACAATATCTGACTGAAATTATAATACCCTCTGCAAGGGTATAAAAACGACATGACTTTCTTTCCCACCCAATATTTTGATCGTCTGACCTTGGCTTTATTCTATAATTTTATTTTCCCGTCATCGTTCTTATTATTATTTGTATTATTTATTCAATATTTATGAATATTTTAGAAAATCCTGGTTGTATCTTTGAAATCAAATTGGCACAGCATCTTATTCAAAAGCCGCGTGGCACGGAAAGTTTTGTTATTGAGTAAAATAAATTAAAATCATCAATAAATATTATTATAGTCATTATGATTACAGTTATTGAGTTTAATTTATTTGATTAAAAATTATTAATATTTTTTTTTACGAATTTTAAAAATACTACAAATTAAAGATAAATATGAGAACAAGATTTTTGGTTTTGGTGTAAATCATAGGATTTTTGAATATTATAAGTTGGTAATTTTTTTGTTAAAAAATATTATAATCGTAGTGCCACAGAAATCACACAGCGCATAAGTGGCCTGATATTGATGCTACTCAGAAACCCACCCCCATTTAACGCTCAGAAATTATCTATCCCCACACCGCCGCCTGCAAAAAGGAACAGGATTTCAAGAACACTAAAAACCAACTTCTCACTTTCCCGCTGGGTTACCGACTTCTTCAACTACCACCGCATCTACACATAATCACTTGCCTTACACGTACGCAGTCACCAGCGGGAAAGTTTCACTGGAAAATATGTTATTTTCATTAGGTTTCTCCATAGAAGCGGAAGGGACAAAACCTCATTCACCCCTTACATTTCTGGTGGGAGAGCGGGTCGCGAGCGTGGAGGCTGAGGTTGCCGTGATGCGATCCGACAGGGATAAGGTGAACGAGCTTGTCAATAACCTGGATCATAAGGTCTGTGAACTGATTACACTGAAGAAGAGAGTGCGCGAGTTAGAAGCCAAACTATCGTCTCAACAAATGGCAACTCAGGCCTGCGAATTACGCATTTTTAGAGGGTGAAAATCTGAAGACACTTTACCGCAAACTCTGCTTTTCGCTGCAGCTTACTCCGCCGCCGAAATTAACCGAAATTTTCCGGGACAGAAAAACACAAAGATCTTCAGTGGACCCGGTGGACATAATAAAAATGGAAAACTGCCCCGAAAAAATTACGCTGTTACGTTGCATCGGAGCTTACCGGCGTACTACTAAACAACAACTTAGCCTACAGGTGATTGGGTTCGACTCACAAGCAGCTCTCTATATTAATGAGCAGATTTTAAGAGAGCACTATATAATTTGTAAAGAGGCCATGAAGCTTAAAAAGCATAACATTTTGTCAGCCGTCCTCGCTCGCAGAGGCTATGTGGATGTCCGCTGCTGTAACAACATGTTATACCGCATGGATGTTATGTTATACCAATCGATATCGAAATTGAATATTTATTTTTAGAACTTTCAGGTAAAGATCTTTCTTCGAAAGCACTAATAGGATGAATCGTAATATTGACTATACGTGAAATATCTGTTGAATATATAGATGTAATTATTACTGGCGACCTGAATAGCAATATCTTAAGGGAAAACCAGAGAGAACGCTATAGTCGGGTGCCCCGACTATCAGATACCCGTTACTCAGGTAAAAAGAGTGCGAGGGAGATGGAGACAGAAACTTTGATCACGCATAACTTTTTAACGAATGGTCCGATTTGAAAAATTTCTTCTACATTTCGATAGTTATTGATAAACACAATAAAACTGCATTTTTACTTTTCCGAAAAATTAAAATTTTTAAAACCGTATATAAGCGATAGTGGGCGTTAGAGGGGCGTGGCACCCTTTTGAAACAAACTTGCGCTGCGTAGGAACTCCAAGAATCTTCATCCCAAATACCAATCCTCTAGCTTTTATAGTTTCCGAGATCTCAGCGTTCATACAGACAGACAGACAGACAGACAGACAGACGGACAGACGGACAGACGGACAGACAGACATGGCTATATCGACTCGGCTAGTGACCCTGATCAAGAATATATATACTTTATAGGGTCGGAAATGCTTCCTTCTAGCTGTTACATACTTTTGCACGAATACAATATACCCTTTTAGTCTACGAGTAACGGGTATAAACATCTGCTTGATAGTTTCGAATCTATACACACAACAAAATTGTATTGTTAAAATTGACCTATACGGATAGTTATGTAACTATAAAAAATAGTTTGGGTGTGTGTCTTTGCTTATTGTGTGTATTTGTTGTTGTGAAAGTAACTATTTAATTGCTAGAATTGACAATTTTTTTGGTTGGGGACTGTTTGACAATTATATTGGTTCATTTTACCAAGTTTGTTTTTTGTGTGTAGGCTTGAATACCTGTGATACTCTTCTTTACCTTTTCTTTGTTAATGTCCCTAGTAAGATTTTATAATACTACGGCCAAGTCTCTGTACCAGTTTTCTCTAAGCATGATCTTATCTTTCTGACGTATGATTTTACCTTAGCTTATAATTCTGACATTTTCGAATTTAGGAATTTCAAAAATATTAACTACACTGAACTGGAAGTCGAATATTACAATTGTGACTGGACGTCCATATAGTGACATATCCATAGTACCACATAACTCTATGCACATGTCCATACGCCCACACACACACACACACACATACACCATCCCAGAATCTACCCTTCAGATAACCTCAGTATTGCAACCAGCCAATATCTAATTGCAAATGTACCCAAGCTCTAGACTAAACATCCAGAACGAATCAAATTACGTTATCAGTTCGTTCCCACACTTTCGGACCCTCAATGGAAAATTACCATGAGAATGAATCCCCAAAGATTTAGACTAAACAAACGGATTGAGTTGCCGGTGCATTATCAATCAACAATCCAAAGCGCAATTAGAAAACTCACTCAATTAAAGCTAACTCCACTCATAGAAAGCTCTAAAGCTCAAAACCGAGGTATGATCGTCAAAGAAGTTTAAGTTAAGAATCGAGTTCAGTTTGAGACTTGTCCAAAGACAGTCAGTGTTCTTCCAAAATAAAAATATTTGTAACCAGTTTAAATTAAATTAAATAAAGTTTTTTTTTTATATTAAACTTATGGTGCAAACATTTTATTGGCGCAGTCGGTAGGATCTTGAAGTCATTTTAAAAAGTCATCGGTACTGATCAACTAAAAGGATATTACTATACGACTAGTCTATCCTGATCGGCGTTAAAATCCGTGAATATACAAAACGACAAATATCGAGATCCGCAAAAGAATCTATGTGTAATTTTCGCACGCAGAAACCAAAATAAAATCCAATTCGGTCAATACGCGCTTAAAAATTTAAAATACAAAAAGTGCCAATATTGAAAAAACATTAAACATGGCAAACGCACCAGCTCTACCGCAGTTGTCTGAGATTCACATGAATCAATTAATCGGACAAATCAAGGAGTTACCTTATTTCGACGGAAATCCATCAGAATTAAGTCGCTACATTGCCAGAGTAGAGTATTTACTGCAACTTTACCCTACTCAAGATGTTCGCCAAATCCACATCATCTATGGAGCCATTGAGAGGACCATCGTCGATTCCGCGCAAGCAGTCATCGAGGAAGAAAAATCCAACTCATGGGGAACAACAAAAGTTGCCTTAATCAAAGCTTTCAAGGATCACAGGCCAGACGAGGACATCATACAACACGTTCGAGATACCTCATACCCAGGAAGCATCAGTAAGTTCGTAAACGAACTAAAAACGAGATCATCACATGTACATAATAAGTTAGAACTAGAATCAGATCCAACAGACAAATTAATTTATACAAGCTCTTTAAACAAAACAATTAAGGATTGTATCGAAAGGAAACTTCCCGATAGATTGTATACTTCCTTGTCCAAAAAAGATATAACAACAATTGCCAATTTAAAAGAAGCAGCAATGATTCTAGGTCATTGGGATGCAGACCCTTTTGATAGTTATAAACCCAGGCGCAACGATAATCGAAGGAATTCGGGAAATTCATATCAAAATTATTATTATCAAAGGAACAATTCCAATTCTTATAGTTATCCCAAAAACAATAATAATTATCAAAGAAATAATAATGGTTCAAATTCAACAAATCCTCAAAGTTCACCGAATAGAAATCAGATTCCCCTCAGAACCAGGGAAATTATAATGAGTATAGGAGGAATTTAGATCAAGGTAGGGCCCAAAATCCCTTAAGAGGGGGGGGGGGTAGGGTCTTTGGCACCAAAAAATCGACTAACTTTGCGATTTTTTCTATAAAAACTGGTTGGATGGATTTAATTCAAACCTTTTGTATATTATTAAGTGTCATTTAAATAATATCCACTAATTTTTATAGCCGATACTATCGGCTAATATATCGGTGGCAAAGCGATTGCTGGAACACTATTAAAAAAAGGCGTTTTGCGGTGTTCATTGTACCTCCGCTAAAAATGATCGGATTTCCATTTTGTTTTTACAATTCGCTTAAGAATTAAAAAAACCCGCCCCCTGGGAAGCCCTTTTTTAAATTTTTTATTTTTAAGAATTTTTTTCGAAAGTCCAAAGTCAAAAATGGGTTTTTCACCTAAAAAAAATTGACTTTCGGCTTAAAAATAAAATATTTAAAGTTAAAAAATAAAAAAAAACGCTTCCAAGGGGGCGGGTTTTTTTAATGCAGAAAAATATGCGACAAATTTGAAAACGATCGGTTGAGCCGTTTAGAAATGCCGATGAACACGGACTTTCAAAACGTGGTTTCGAGAAAAACGCACTTAAAGATGCACTTACGTACCTAAAGTCTTAGAGGTTAGGGTACTAGTTTTAGCATAACTTCTAAACTTTTTGTCCGATTGACTTACAACTTTTTTTGTATAATCTTAAGATGTTAATCTACAAGAAAAAAATTTAAAAAAAAAATCGAAATTTTTTTTTTGCAAGACCCTACCCCCCCTTAAATTTCCAAGCATCAACTTCTAATAACTCTCCAAATACACCTGTTAAAAGACAAAGAGAGAATGACAGTGCACAGAATAGAATAGACGTAAATTTTCAGCAAATTGCCTCGGATACAGAAAGTTTTGCCCATATGTCAGAGTAATGATTAAAGGGAAACTTCTTAGAGCTATGATAGATACAGGGTCATCTATCAATATAATGACGAAGAATTTTGGAAATAATAAGGAACAAGATGAGAAATTAAAAGTATTCACAATAAATGGATCAATGGAATTAAATAAAAGTATAACATTGGATTCATGCAAAATCTGCCCAGTTAAACAAAAGTTTTATTTACATAAATTCTCTGAAAATTATGACATTTTAATAGGTAGAGAGTATTTGAAAGATAGTAAAGCGAAAATAAATTATGAAGACGAAACAGTGACATTAGGAGATACATTACTTTACATAAAATATGGTGAGAACGATGTAGGAAAGGACAAGACCGCAGTAAAATGCCTTAGTCCATCATCAGTTAAAATAGAGATTGAAGAGGATAAGACCGCATTAGAATGCCTTAATCCGCCCTTATCAAAGGATCAATCATTTAATTTTGCCATTAATAATGAATTAAAAGAATGTAATGAATACAGATTAGAACATTTGAACGAAGAAGAAAAAGAAAGTTTAAAGAAGGTTTTATTTGAATATAATGACATACAGTACAAAGAAGGTGAAAATTTGACTTTTACAAGTACTATCAAACATTCAATACAAACAAAACATGAAGACCCAGTATATAGGAAGCCATACAAATATCCTCAAACATTTGATGAAGAAGTGAATAAGAAAATAAATGAAATGATTGAACAGGGAATAGTTCGTAAATCAAAATCTCCTTATTGTTTACCTATTTGGATAGTTCCGAAAAAGAGTGATGCATCAGGCAAAATGAAGTTTAGATTAGTAGTAGATTACAGAAATTTAAATGAGATCACTATTAATGATAAATTCCCGATACCCAGAATGGATGAAATATTGGACAAATTAGGGAGATGATTTAGACAAGGGATTCCATCAAATCCAAATGGAACAAGAGTCAATAGCTAAAACAGCATTCTCAACAAAACACGGTCATTATGAATACACACGAATGCCATTTGGTCTTAAAAACGCCCCCGCTACTTTTCAAAGATGTATGAACAATTTATTAGAAGACTTAATCTATACGGATTGTTTGGTATATCTAGATGATATTATAATTTTTTCCACTTCATTGGAAGAACACATTTTATCATTGAAAAGGGTATTCCAAAAATTACGTGATGCAAATTTAAAATTACAACTAGACAAATGTGAATTTATGAAAAAGGAAACAGAGTTTTTAGGTCACATAGTAACTACTCCAGGTATCAAACCAAATCCAAAAAAGATAAGTGCCATTATAAATTTTCCAATACCAAAAACTCCAAAAGAAATAAAATCATTTCTAGGATTGTGTGGATTTTATCGAAAATTCATACCGGACTTTGCACATATCGTAAAACCAATGACTCTGAAATTAAAGAAAGGCGCCACAATTAATACTAAAGACAAACCTTACGTAGAAGCATTTGAAAAAATGAAAGTTTTAATTACTTCGGACCCAATTTTAATTTATCCCGACTTTAACAAACCATTTTCTCTGACAACGGACGCAAGTAACATAGCTATAGGAGCAGTACTGTCACAAAATCATAAGCCAATCTGTTATGCTAGCAGAACTCTTAACGAACATGAAATAAATTACGCGACCATTGAAAAAGAACTTTTAGCAATCGTATGGGCTACCAAATATTTTAGATCATATTTATTTGGTAGGTCTTTTGAAATATTAAGCGATCACAAACCTTTAGTTTGGCTAAATAACATAAAAGAACCAAATATGAAACTACAACGATGGAAAATAAAATTGAACGAATTTGATTATCAGATTAAATATTTGCCAGGAAAAGAAAACTATGTAGCTGACGCATTATCCAGGACCAAAATAGAAGAAAATATGTTTACAGATGATATTGAGGAAAATGCACCAGAAGAGACAGCTAGTAGTGCAAATGCAACAGCCCATAGTGCTCAAGAAGATAATCAGAACTATATCTCTATAACTGAGAGACCATTTAATTATTTTTCCAGACAAATTGAATTAATTAAAGGAGATGAGGATAAAACAGAAGTAACACATTATTTTCACAAATTAAAAATTCAAATTATTTATAAAGAAATGACGGAAACTTTAGCAAAAGAAATAATTAAAGAATACCTATGTACTAAAAAGAGCGCAATATATTTCCATAACGATTCAGATTTTCTTATATTCCAAAAAGCTTATGTGGAAATTATAAATGCAAGCCACTTGACGAAGTTAGTAAGATGTACGAAAAGACTTGAAGACATACTGACATATGCAGACTTTAAGGAAAAAATATTGAAACGACATAAAGAACTTTTACATCCAGGAATCGAAAAAACTACTAAATGGTTTAGAGAAAAATATTATTTCCCTGATTATCAAAAACTAATTCAGAATATAATAAATGAATGTGAAACTTGTAACATTGCTAAGACGTAACATAGAAATACCAAATTGACATTTGAACTTACCCCAGAAATTCAAAATATAAGAGAAAAATTTGTCATGGATTTTTATATGGTGGGCAACCAACAATTTTTATCATGTATCGACGTATATTCAAAATTTGCTACTCTAGTAGAAGTTACAGGTAGGGATTGGTTAGAAGCTAAAAGAGCTATAATGAAAGTATTTAACGAAATGGGAAAACCACAGGAAATCAAAGCAGATAAAGATTCAGCATTTATGTGTGTAGCTTTACACAATTGGTTAAATTCAGAAGGAGTACAAATTCAAGTAACGACAAGTAAAAACGGTATATCGGACGTAGAAAGATTTCATAAAATGGTTAATGAGAAGTTGAGAATTATAGGAAGTGAACCGGACATTGAAAACAGGTATACCAAATTTGAATTAATTCTGTACATTTATAATCACAAAACAAAACATAATGCTACAAATCAAATACCAGCCGACATATTTATGTATGCAGGAACTCCGGATTATGACACACAAGAAAAGAAAATAAGTAGAATTGAAAAGCTAAATGAAAAACGTCATGATTATGAAGTAGATACAAAATATAGACAAGCACCTTTAGTGAAGTCTAAAACCACAAATCCATTTAAGAAGACGGGAACCTTGAGGAAGATAGATGAAAAATATTTTGAAGAAACAAATAGAGGAAGAAATATTATTCATTATAAATCGAAATTCAAAAAGAAGAAGAAAATTAATAAAAGTAAATACGATAATAATTCCAGGCAAGCAGAAGAAAATGAATGGACCCAACAACAACTCAATGAAAACAATGACCTTCTCCATAATATTAACAACTATAATTCAACTAACAATCGGACAGAGCATTGAAATAAATCCCATTAAGGCCCAAAACGGATATCTTGTATTTAAAACAGGATCGATAGATATACCGATTAATTATGAATATCATTATCTAAGTGTGTAGGATTGGGGAATTTAGTATAAGTGTATCACCCTTGCAGCGTAAGATTAAGAGCGACATCAACGGTTTAGACCCAGAACCTAATTTTGAATTTGAATTGCTCTTCTATAATTATTTGTTATCCAATACTATTAATCGAGTACATTAAAAAGAATATCGAGTATTTATTTAAAAAGCATCGAGTACAAAAAGCGACGCTATTAAAAGAGAATTGAACGAGTCGCAGAGAAAAGAGGTCGTCCAGTGGTTCCGAAAAGAAGTCGAGTTTTAAAAGACATACGTTATATCAAGAAACAATAAGTGTATTACAATATTCTGTAACTTTCCCAAATAAACTAAACGTCCGGGATAAAGTTCAGAAAAGTGAATGTACACTGTATGCGCTAACATACAATAAAACTTGATGTAAAGTGAGGCGCTAAGTTTTCTATAGACAGAGGAAAAAATCGCAAAGTTAAAGTGAAAAAACTGCCTACAATTTTCTCAACGCTTTCTAGAAAATTCTTGCGAAATTTTCATGTGTGAGCAATTTATTACTGAGTGCTAAATCAAGGAGCAGTCGTATTAACCGTGTATTTGCGAGGTGGCAGTTACACGCAATATTACAAAGTTATCAATCACGACGAATGTTGAACTGAGGAGACACAAGAACGCATTCGAGACGAGCAAAGTGGCGCCAGCTGAGAGAAGCGGCTAGTAGAGGTGCTACCAGAGGAATTTGGCCAGTAGAGGTGCTATTGGGCCAGTCGAGAGGGCTATCAGAGATGCGCTACCAGAGAAGCGCTGCCAGTCGAAATTTTGCAACTTGCAACTCCTGCTAAGAGACGGACTACGCGAGAAGCACTACCGAGTGAGCTTCACCAGACGAAGTCCTGCAGTCCTATACGAGAAGGGCTACCAAGAAGACCAACGACGAAGCACTGCCGAAGCTACGCGGTCTCAACAGAGAGACTCCACCAGAAGCGGTCCTGCCAGGGGAGATCGCACCAAACCAGAGAAGCATTGCCGGAGAAGAGCTGGAAGAAGATCTGCAAGAGGACGTGATTCCAAGAGCTGTGCCGACGAGGGCGCAGAGAAGCAAAGGTGCTACCAAGACGAAGTGCCAACTTGCTGAGGTTGAAACAGCTGACGAAGACCACAGCGCTACCCAGTGCTGCAACGAAAACTTGAGTACTTTCTTTCCATTCATTTAAATTTATACACATTTCGACAAAAATTTGTTTATGTAAATTGATTTTGTAGAGAATAAGTATAACACTGTAAACGACATCTTATCGTAACCATGGACGCTAGATCTATTTTATCACTGACAGTACCTTTACTGAAAGAAAAGCTGACTGAGTTGGGCTTGAGTACGGACGGTAGGAAGGGCACATTGCAAGATAGACTTTTAGATCATTTCCAGGTGCCAGATACTGTTGATGTTGATCAGGAAGATAATGCAAGCGAGGTTGGTTCACAGAGTACTGAATTCCAAGATGCTGTCAACTCCACGAGTTCCAGGTTTACATTGAGAGACGTTCAGGATAGCATTTCAAGTTTTTCGGGATCAGATCAGCAGGATATTAACCATTGGTTAATCGAATTTGAGGATGTAGCTATAACAGTTGGTTGGGATAATCTACAAAAGTACATTTACGCAAAACAACTTTTAAGCGGAGCAGCTAAGCTTTTTATTAGAAGTTTGACGGGAGTCCGTGGTTGGAATATCCTAAAATCTGAGCTACAGAAGGAGTTTGGAAAGCAGTTGTGTTCAGCCGATGTTCACAAAATGTTAAGGCATAGAGAGAAGAAAGCAACAGAGACATGCTTGAAGTATTTGTACAGTCTGATGGAACTGAGCAAGCCTATTAAGCTAGAGGAGGAGAGTTTGGTATCTTACTTTATTGAAGGAGTAAAGGACTTAAAAGTTGAGATTGAAATCTATGAGAAAGTTAGAGGCAATGCTATACATAAGGAAGAAAAGAAAGTATATCAGCACAATAACCAAAAGCAAGCAAAGAAAGTTCTGAACAGTTCGTCAAAAAAGTGCTACAAGTGCGGAAAGGAGGGTCATTTTGCAAAAGAATGCATCGATGAAGTTATTTGCTACAAATGCCACAAAACTGGGCACATTTCTAAACAGTGCGGTGAAACTCAGCAGTCCTCTTCAGCCAAAAAGGAAGCGACGAATGTCCTTGAGGATATATCCCCAAAAGCAGGTCTTATTTACAAAAGCTTCAGCGCTCAGAATATTTCTTTTACAGCCATGGTAGATTCAGGCAGCGATCTGAGCCTCATGAGAGATGATGTGTTTAGAAAATTCGACGGTATTCAACTTAAGAAAGAGATCAAACATCTCAAAGGCATTGGGAAAGGTGAACTCAGTACCAGAGGAAGTTTTGACTTAGATGTTATCGTTGACAATATCAGCTTTACAATAACCTTCCACGTAGTCAAACGGGATGAGTTAGAGTATACAGCTATCGTTGGAAACAATATTCTTCAGAAAGTCGACATTTTGTTCAGCACAAATGGAATTCGTTTCATTGCAAAAACCACCGAGGTTGAATTTGCTGAAACTTTCAAGGCGATGTGCGTCACAGAGATGATTGAGGAGCATAGCGTAGTGGACAGAATCGATTTGAGTCATTTAGATAATCTCAAAAAATCGGAGGTAGAAAAGCTTATCACAGGATACGAACCGAAACAGACAATAAAGTCTCCAGTCGAGATGAAAATAATATTGGAAGACGATGTACCAATATTTCAACATCCGAGGCGAACATCCTACGAGAATAGGATTCTAATCGAAAAACAAGTTCAGGAATGGCTAGATGCAGGGATCGTTATTCCAAGTTGCTTAGAGTACGCATCACCTGTGGTGTTAGTGTCGAAGAAAGATGGATCGAAACGTTTCTGTTGCGATTATAGGAGGCTCAATCTGAAGATAAAAAGGGACAACTTTCCGATGGCGTTAATCGATGACGTGCTAGATCGTTTGCAGGGTTCCAAAGTTTTTACCACCCTAGATTTAGCGAACGGATTTTTTCACGTGCCAATCGAAGTGGAGTCTAGAAAGTTTACTTCCTTCGTAACACATAACGGACAATATGAGTTCACGCACGTCCCATTTGGTATAAGCAACTCCCCCGCAGTATTTTGCCGCTATGTAGGTGCTGTGCTTAGAGACCTGATGCAGTCCAACAAAATCGTCGTCTACATGGACGACATCATCATACCAACAGCAGATGAGGAATCAGGACTTTCAGTTTTGAAGGAAGTCTTAGAAGTCGCGTCTAAAGCAGGGTTGCGCATCAAGTGGGAGAAAGGTCAGTTTTTGAAGCGAAAAATCACATTTCTTGGATACCTAATCGAAAACGCAACGATTGCTCCAACAGAGGACAAGGTCAAGGCAGTCGTTAACTACCCAGCACCGAAGAGCAGAAAGGCACTTGAGCGATTTTTGGGGCTAACATCTTATTTGCGTCGTTTCATGAAAGGCTATGCTCTGGAAGCAAAACCCTTAAGTGACCTACTTCGCAAGACTGACAAGACGCGTGACGGGAAAAACGTTCAGCTTGACGATCAGTGCTTAGTTAGCTTTGAAAATCTGAAGAGTCTTTTAGCCACTGCCCCAGTTCTTAGACTGTACGATCCTTGTGCCGTAACTGAAGTTCATACGGACGCGAGTAAATTCGGATTCGGTGGAATTCTCATGCAAAAGGACTCGGAAGATCAACTACTTCACCCAGTAGAATTTATGAGCAGAAAAACTACACAGTGCGAAGAAAAATATAGCGCGTACGAGCTTGAGGTATTAGCTGTCATAAACGCTGTTAAGAAGTGGCGCATTTACCTGTTGGGAATTAATTTTACAATTGTCACCGACTGCGTTGCATTTACGATGACCATGAAAAAAGACGATGTCCCACCAAGAGTCGCCAGATGGGCTATGTACTTACAAGAGTTTAAGTTTTCCGTACAGCACAGAGCGGGAAGTCAGATGAAACACGTCGATGCGCTCAGCCGCCTAACTTGCTTTCTTATCGAAGATTCGACAAAATATCGTTTAAGAGAAGCACAGAACAACGACGAGTGGATTAAAGCCGTAAAAACAGTTCTAGATAGCGCAGAGAGTTACGAGGATTTTTTCTTAAAAACAACATTCTCCACAAAGATGTTGCGAAGGAGCTGCTAGTCGTTCCAGAGTCCATGCATGGAGAAATAATTGGAATTGTACATCGCGAAGGCCACTACGGCGCTAAGAAGACTCGAGAGCTAGTAGAAAAGTGCTATTATATCCAGAACATTCAAGACAAAGTAGAAAGGTTCGTCAAGAGTTGCGTAGAGTGCTTGATTATAGACTCAAAGAGAGGGAAAAAGGAAGGATTGCTGACGCCAATTGACAAAGTCCAAGAACCTCTGGGTACTTTCCACATTGATCATGTCGGTCCGCTTACCGAAACCAAAAAGAAGTACAACCACATTTTAGCCGTGGTAGACGGATTTTCCAAATTCGTTTGGTTATATCCAACGCGATCAACAGGCACTGACGAGGTAGTGAACAGGCTGGAAAAGCAATCAAAAGAGGCACCGCATTCACGTCCAGTACCTTTAATGACTATTGCAGTGACCAAGGAATCCAATTGTTACACATAACAACAGGCATGCCGAGAGGCAATGGACAGGTCGAAAGGATCCATAAAATTGTTATACCCATGCTAAGCAAACTTTGCCAGAACAACCAAGCGAACTGGTATTGCCACGTGGATAAAATCCAACAAATCATTAACGACACACCTCCCAGAACGACGAAATATTCTCCCTTTAAAATCCTTACTGGATTAAATATGCGTAAAAAAGATGACGACATCAGAAAGCTCTTCGACGACATCGAAATCGATGAACTAAATGATGAAAGAGATGAAATAAGAAGAACAGCTCAGGAAAATATTGAGAAGGTACAACAGGAGAATAGGAAAACGTTTAATGAAAAAAGAAAGATTGAAACAGATTACAACTTAGGTGATCTCGTAGGTATAAAACGCACTCAATATGGGGTAGGCATGAAGCTTAGACCAAAATTTTACGGACCCTATAAGGTCACAAAGAAGATGAAACATGGGCGCTACGAAGTACAAAAAGTAGGAAACCATGAGGGGCCGAATTTAACAACTACAGCAGCAGAGTTCATGAAAAATGGAGTTTATTCAGGGGCGAATAAAATTGTAGGATGGCCGAATGTAGGATTGGGGAATTTAGTATAAGTGTATCACCCTTGCAGCGTAAGATTAAGAGCGACATCAACGGTTTAGACCCAGAACCTAATTTTGAATTTGAATTGCTCTTCTATAATTATTTGTTATCCAATACTATTAATCGAGTACATTAAAAAGAATATCGAGTATTTATTTAAAAAGCATCGAGTACAAAAAGCGACGCTATTAAAAGAGAATTGAACGAGTCGCAGAGAAAAGAGGTCGTCCAGTGGTTCCGAAAAGAAGTCGAGTTTTAAAAGACATACGTTATATCAAGAAACAATAAGTGTATTACAATATTCTGTTACTTTCCCAAATAAACTAAAATTTGTAATATCCCACAAATTTAAACAATACGTTTTGGACAAAGTACTAATGTTGTGAAGAAAATTAGTGTAAGGATTTTTGTCGAAAAATGAATTTGTTTATTTCTGTTCTGTGCAGCTGATTCCTTACGCAAGCAATAAGAATTTTAGGAATTTTTTAGCAAGTTTTTTTATACAATATACTGTTGTTTTTGCGGAAATTAAGGAAAAAAGGTATAATAAAATCTTTTCTCGGCTTAATTTTTTAATTTTAAATAAGTAGCAAATATAAAGGTATGATTAATTTTCAATTTTAGTTTTCGCAGGCGAAGCTGCGGGATACCGACCCTGCTTTTTTAAAATCTTAATTTGTTTTTATTTTTAAGAAATTAAAAAACTTATTTTTTTTAGAAAGTTTATTTTGAAAGAAGAGGTTTTAGAAGAATTAATGCAAAGGACATGAAGTCAATCGGATTCATATAACCGGAGATACAGATTTTCAATGAGAGGGTACTTTTTAAAATTTGACGATTTTTGGCAAGCTTAAAAAAATTCGAACTAAAAAAATAATTTTTTTTCGGCCAAATCCTGATACACGTGTTTACTTATTTTCCGAATAGTACGTGCAAAAAAGTTTCAGGCAAATAAAAAATGTGAAATTTTTTTTTGGCCAAATCTGTTTGGTTTGTAAAAGAACGGCCCATATGGATGATATAATTCTGACATCTAATACTGTAGATGAGCATCAAACAGTATTATCTACGTGGCTGAGTATTCTTGTTAAGTTTAGCCTCAAAATAAATAGTAGCTTCATGCAAAAACGTATTGATTACTTAGAACGATGTTAATGCTCAGGCAATTTTTCCTAACGATATTCATTTGGGAGCGATCAAACGATATCGGGAACCACTCAACAGTAAAGCGTTGCATTCTTGTCTCGGTTTATTCTCATATTTTTGAAAGTTTGTCTCTAATTTCTCACGCGTGGCAAAGCCCTTTACCGACCTATTAAAAAAAGGAAGGCCCTTTCGAGTGCCAGATTCCGAAAGAAATGCCTTTGTGGAGTTAGGAACAGCATTGTCGAACCCGCCAGTCCTGTCAATTTTCAACCCACATTACGAAACGGAATTGCATGTTAATGCGAGCTCTCATCGGTTTGGGACAGTAATATTGCAAAAACAGATAGATAAGAAGCTGGTTCCCGTTTTCTTTTACTCAAGAAAAGCCACCGCAGCCCAGTCTCGTTACCACAGCTTCGAACTTGAAATACGCCCTCGTCGTTTCCGTGTATATTTGGAACAAAAGCCTTTTCTAATTGTAACAGATTGCAATTCCTTGGTTCAAACCTTGAGTAAACAAGAAAGGAAGCTAGCTTCGGCAAGCCGAAGCTTATATACCCTTGCAGATCATTCTATTAATTTACAAATCGCAAAAATGTTAAATTTCCAATTATTTCACATTAATTTTTCGATCGTTTCTATGGCAGCTAAATGATATAGTAGTTCGATCTTTTTAAAATTAAAATCGAAATTCGGAAATATTTAAAAATAGTCATATCCCAGAGTAGAAGAGAATGTAATAAAAATCAACAAAGATATAATTTTTTTCCTATTAATTTCCATTTAATTTTTCGACCGTTCCCATGGCAGCTATATGATATAGTGATCCGATTTTTTAAACATTTAACTCGAAATTTAGAAATCTATAAAAAATAATATTTCCAAGATTAGAAGGTAATACTTTAAAAAACACCGAAGCTAGAATTTTTTTAACGTTTTTTTTCCGATCCTTCCTATGGGAGCTATAGGATATAGTTGTCCGATCCGGTCGGTTCCGACTTATAAACTACCTGCAATAGTAAGAAGACTTTTGGGAAAGTTTCATCCCGACAGCTTAAAAACTGAGAGACTAGTTTGCGTAGAAACAGACAGACGGACAGACAGACAGACGGACAGACGGGCATGGCCAGATCGACTCGTCTAGTGATGCTGATCAAGAATATATATACTTTATGGGGTCGGAAACGTCTCCTTCACTGCGTTGCAAACTTCTGACTGAAATCATAATACCCTCTGCAAGGGTATAAAAATCCATCAATCCTCGTATTGACCGTTGGTCCTTGAGTTAGAAAGTTTTAATTATTCGATAGCCCATAGGCCGGGTTCAAGTATGGCTCATGTCGATGCTCTGAGTAGGCAATCGGAGTTCTTAGCTAATGACTTGTTTTAAGAAGTGTTCGATGCGTGTGTTACACAGTCTATGATTAAAAGCCCTTGTGCACTTGATGTTCCTTGCGGAAAACTTGTTGGAATTGTTGGTGCAGACCCATGCGACATTGATTTGCTTTTGCAGACGGAGCAGATAAGGTGCGCTCCTGGCGACAGAAATTGGAGAAAGGTGAGGTAGAACGTTTTGTTTTAATGGATGGTGTAGTGTTTAGATCGAATGATAATGAGAAATTGTGTATGCAAGAGGAATAAATAAGAAAATGTCACGAGAAATTAAGTAATTTTGCTTCAGATAAATGTGTAAGTAAGTTGAAAGAAAATATTGGTTTTTTGCAATGACAAGTAAAGTCGATTTATTTATAAAGAACTGTTTGTTATGTATTCTACATTCTGTGCCAAAGAGTATTCATGATAGGACTCTCCATAACATACCTAAAATACCGGTTCCCTTCGATACAATTCATATAGACTCTTCCTTAGAAAAATATATACAATATTACAGTCGTCCCCGCAGAATCATATCGGACATTGATACTTGCTTCACGTACTTTGGATTTTCTGCGTTCCTCGAAGCAAGAAATATTGATCACATTAAGGTAGCTACTGCTGCCCCGCAGGCTAACGGGCAAGTCGAGCGTGCCAACCGTGTTTTAACTCCTATGTTAGGGAAGCTATCCGAGCCCCTAAATCAAGCAGACTGGTATAAATTACTAAATCGAGTGGATTTCGCTAGTGTAGTACAGGCAAGACACCCAGTATGCTGCTTTTCGGTTGCGATCAGCGTGGTTCAGTTGTGGATGAGCTTACGGAGTATCTTGAAGTAAAATTAAGTTCCGAAAAGCCGCGTAGCCTTAGAAATGAGAGAGACGAAGTGTCAAGAGACAAGTGTGTAATAAGACTATAGGTTTGTGTGTGTGATGATCGTGGCCCGAATGTAAACATATAGTTAATATCATAACAAACTATTAGCTTTAAGTGTGAATTGTATATATATATACCCTGCAGGAAACGGAATCAGTTTTGGACCGGTAAAATACTAGTTGGGTCAGGAAAGTTAACTAGTTCAAGTTATGTCCATTTCCTTGTAACGAACTTGTCCATTTTTTAAATGCTTGTCATCGGAAACAACTAGTCCATTTGCTACTAGTTTTGCACTAGTGACTGTTAACCAATTTACGGTTACAGCTGTTAAACTACACTAAAAAAAATTATTTTCTCGAAAAATCTAAAAACTGGTCTATCAACCATTAAATCATTGTATTTTACTCGTACTTGAAGATGTTTAATTTAACGCTCTCCTAATTAGTAGGCTAATTGAACGGCGTGGTCTCTTAAAGGAATTATGATTGTTATTATATAACTAAATACGGCAAATGATAAATAATTGGAATTGAAACAAACTTTCTTTTTTTGAGGCAAGCCGCCCCCTCTAGGACTTGAACCAGGTATCTTTGGATTTTTAGACACACTAACTGATTGAGCCATACACGCATCACATTTTGTAAAACCCTAACAAGGTTTATGAATTTTAGTGCGACATAATTTAAAAACAATGATTTTTCACATATATATTGCCTCGGACAGATAAAACTAAGTTTAATATAAAACTAAATTATCACAAAGCAAATAAAAAACCAAAAATAATTTACAAAGACTGGGGATTGAACCGAGAACTTATTCAGTTTGACTGGTTTTGTGTTAAATTTCCCAAGACATTTACACCCTAGGCTTTATTTTTGGATCATATGTGTTTCAATTGCAACTAGTTAAACTAGTTAACAGTCCGAGACAAGTTGCCTTTTCACTAGTTTCTTATTATTCATTTTTTCGACTAGCACAAATTTTCTAGACCCTTTGTAGTCCAAATGCATTCAGAAAAATTCTGGTTGCTTTATATTAGTTGTATAACTAGTTGTTTTTCAGACTAGTTCGCATTTTTCCTGCAGGGTATATATATTGTAGTATGCACTCATATTAAATATATATCAGGGACCGAAAATAATCAATATTTTTTATTTTTTTAACCTAAAAATCAGTTCCTTATAATAGTCGGAAACTATTTAGATAATCTTTTCAAATCCGCAATGATCATGGTTTTTTTATTTTTAATTGATATTGCTCGGAAATAATCATTATTTTTGAGTTGTATAAATATGTATCAAGAATAATCATTACTTGTAAGCGAAAAAAATATCGCTCACAAATAATCATTATTTGTGAGCGATATTATTTCGCTTAAAAATATCACTAAAAGTGCGATTGCAGCCGTTCTAAGCTAAATTTTGCAAAGATTTAAATGTGTGCTTGTAGGTGGAAGCACGGAGCACATATACAGAAAACAAAATATGGATTTTCTTTGTATTGGGTTGTCAAAAAAGTCCTGCGGTATTTTTTTTATATTATTTTTTCTTTTTTTACATCGAGCTTTTAAGTGACTCAAAGCTTCTTCAAATGGTTTATAACGGCTTGATGACTTAAGCCAAGCTCTTGCTCGATGCTACGGCTACTACTATGCCGGTTTTATCGCAATTTTCTACGACAGGCCTTCCTTCTTTGACCACCTCTGCACCAGAACGAAAACGTTGAAACCATCGTTGTGCGGTGGAAATGGAAACTGTATCGTGTCCATAAACTGCACAAATTATATTGGCGGCTTGAGATGCATTTTTGCTTTTATCGTAGTAGTACTGTAAAATATGCTGTATTTTCTCTTTATTTTGCTCCATGATTGCGGCGCTATAACTCACGAACGACTTAAAAGAAAAGACAATCAATCAAACACGTGTTAGCGCGTGAAATGAGCTTTCCAAAAAGGTACGCGCTTTTAGCGCAAACTAGCGAAAATACCGCAAGACTTTTTTGACAACCTAATATATAAAAAATTATAGAAATCCTCATAGTCAACAAGACGAAATTCAAAAACAAGTCCAAAAACTCATCAATGATAAAATAGTGGAACCCTCTGCATCACCTTATAATAGCCCACTTTTGTTAGTACCAAAAAAGTCACTTCCTAATTCGGAAAATAAAAAATGGCGATTAGTAATTGACTATTGTCAAATTAATAAAAAACTCTTGTCTGATAAATTTTCACTCCCTAGAATCGATGATATTTAAGATCAACTAGGTAGAGCAAAATATTTCTCATGCCTTCACTTAATGTCAAGTTTTCATCAAATTAAACTAGAAAAAAGTTCTCGGGATATAACATCCTTTTCAACAAACAATGGTTCGTATCGCTTCACGCGATTACCATTCGGTTTAAAAATAGCGCCAAACTCTTTTCAGAGAATGATGACTATAGTCTTCTCTGGATCAGAACCTTCGCAAGCATTGCTGTATATGGATGACTAAAAAGTCATAGATTGTTCCGAAAAACATATGCTCAAGAACTAAACTGATGTTTTCGAGAAATGTAGGCAACACAACCTAAAGTTACATCCTGAAAAATGTTCATTTTTCATGCATGAAGTTGCTTTCTTAGGACATAAATGCACAGATAAAGGAATCTTGCCCGACGACAAAAAATACGACGTCATTTAAAATTATCCTGTCCCACATGATGCGGACAGCGCTAGAAGATTCATTGCATTTTGCAATTATTACAGACGTTTTATAAAGAACTTTGCTGAATACTCCCGTTACATAACAAGATTATGTAAGAAAGATGTAAAATTCGAATGGACAACAGAATGTCACAATGCCTTCGAACATCCTAAATCAGCATTAATAAACCCTACTCTGTTGCAATACCCAGATTTTAGCAAAGAATTTTACGTAATCACAGATGCTAGCAAAGACACGAACTCAATCGAATTTCTACAACCGGATATACAAATTTTCAATGAGAGGGTTATTTTTCAAATTTGACGTTGTTTGGCAATCTAAACAAAATTCAAACTAAAAAAATAATTTTATTACTCGTTACTCGCATCTGTTCGCGAAAACTACTAACTACTAAACGGTTGTGGGTGTTTAAAAACGCGCAACCCATTGTGACCGAAATGCATTGGCCACCATCTCGGCAGTGATGTTTGTGACAGGAATAACTTCGGGCCAACGGGTAAACCTGTCTATCATGGTGAGACAGTACCGAAAGTCTTGATGAAACGGCATGATTACGATGTTCAGATGCACGTGATTGAATCTATCGTTGGGAACTGTGATCTTCTCTGACGTCAGATGATTGTGCCGATTGATTTTAGCACGTCGGCATTGAAAGTGGTGCAGGCAGGCACCTTTGATAATAGTTGATGATGCCGAGGAATCGTCCGAGTTCGCAGATTTTAGAGGGCCTCGCATAGTTTTGAATAGCTTCTACTCGATGACTTGGAGGTTTGATTCCGTGCTCATTGCTGATGTAGCTTAGAAACTGCACCTCGGCCTAGGCTACGAAGGATCTCCAAGACGGCACGAAGATGTTTCTCGTGTTCCTCAGGTGTATACGCCACGAAAAATATTGTCGATGAATCTTTGGAAGGTTTGCGTAGCATTCTTTAGACCGAAGGGCATACAGAGGAACTCGATAAGTCCAAATTGTGTGCAAACGGCTGTTTTAGGGATATCACACTTAGCCATTGGAACATTTTCCGTGCAGCTGCTCCGAGAAGTCATGGATGTGATCAATTGGATAACGGTCAGGTACCGTTATAGCATTCAGCTTGCAATAGTACCCGCAGGAACGCCAACCACCATCCTTTTTGCTGATCATATGTAATGGGCTAGACCATTGGCTCTTGGAAGGGCGACAGTTCCATTTGCTGCATACAATGTGAGATCGCTTTGTTTGACGTTTTGTGTAGCTCGTGGCATTACTGAGACCACAGAGCCCGATTATATGAGGAATCTGCGGTGTGAGTTGCGATCGGTAATGTGAAGACGGATTTCTGAGAACATGTTAGGTTGGACTGAATGTTTGTTTGCTTGTTTGGCTGCCGCCCTCCAGCGTGGCCTGAAGGCGACAGCTGCATTAGTTTAAAGGATGTGCAAAAGAGCAAGAAGATTTGCACTTGTGTGCACCACTTCCAAAGCGACGATGGTAATAACAAAGCTCTTGCTGATCATCTGACTGCTACTATAGCTACTAGCTATACCCGGAGCGACTTCGTTCGATTAAAATTAGTGTGGAGTACGGTTGTCAGGGAATTGGCGGTTGAGATGAGCAGCTTTATGAGGCAGACTCGAGACGGCCTATTAAATCTTTCACGAGTTTTTAAACAGCTCAATGACGGGTTCAATTTTGTGAACAATTTAAAAACAAGAGAGAACGCTATAGTCGGGTTGGTGTCCCGACTATCTTATACCCGTCACTCAGCTAAAGGGAGTGCGAGGGAGATGGATATATAAAATTATTTTGATTGCGCATATCTTTTTAATGAATGGTCCGATTTGTAAAATGTCTTCTACATTTCGATAGGTATATTTATACACAACAAAATTGAATTTATACTTCTCGGAAATCTTTAAAGGTGTGGGCGCCAAAAACATTTTAAAATCGTTAGTGGGCGATTATGGGCGTTAGAGGGGGCGTGGCGCTCGGCTGAAATAAACTTGCGCTGCGTAGGAAACCCAAGAATATGTGTGTGAAATCTCAACCTTCTAGCTTTTATAGTTTCCGAGATCTCAGCGTTCATACGGACGGACAGACGGACGGACAGACGGACAGACGGACATGGCTATATCGACTCGGCTAGTGACCCTGATCAAGAATATATATACTTTATAGGGTCGGAAACGCTTCCTTCTCCCTGTTACATACTTTTGCACGAATACAATATACAATTTTACTCTACGAGTAACGGGTATAACTATTAACCGAGTCGCCCAAACGCAAAAAAGCTAGCTCAACGACAGTAAATTCAAATGTAGAATCCACCTTAAATCCGAACTTGGTAGCTGCTGCAGTTTCTGGTGACACAGGGGTAAGTGAATTACCAGTGCCAATGGATACAGCTAGTTCTAGTGTAGTCCCTGTATCTGAAAGTCAGGCTCTAAAACAATCTTCAGAGCCGGCGGAGTCAACCAATTCGGTGTTGATCATACCCTTAGGTATAGTAGGTGCCGCTTCTGGCTCTCAGCTGAGTGAGGTTCAGACTGCTGCTGGGGGGCGTAAGAAACTCTCAATTATTTGTTTCAAGATTTACGCCTGATACCACATCTGAGGATGTTTTGGAATTTATTCGAGAAAAATTCCCATCCGAGGATATTGCGGTTGAACAATTTCGATTTTCATACGCCCGTAGGATATCGTCTTTTAAAATTTTTGCTCCGTCTGATGTGTTTAAAGTACTGCTTTCTGAAAGCTTTTGGCTTAATGATGATTTGGTTATAAAAGAATTTGTTCCTAACAGAGAACAAATAACAGGCCTTCCACGGTGCCAAAAAATTGAAAAGATTATTCTTGGCTTACCAAAATGTTAGAGGACTTTACATGAAGCTACCCAAGCTTTATGCTGACTCCTCGGCATTTACGGACGATGTTTTAGCTTTTGCAGAATCTTGGCAGAAACCAGAGATAACCGACTTTGAAGTTCTGTTAAACAACTTTAATACCTACAGAACCGATCGCCTTTCCACTAGGGGGGCGGCGTTCTAATTGCCGTTACCTCTTCTGAGAGAATTCACTCTCATGTCCATAATGACATTGAATTTGTGTGTGTGAAAGTTTCCCTGAAATCCTTGTCCATTTTTATTACATGTTCTTATATTCTACCTGGCTCTGACCCAATAATTTATGAGCAACATCTATTTGCTATTAAATCTATTCTATCCTATCTTTCCAATAGGGACCTTTTGATTGTTTTGGGTGACGTTAATGTCCCGGATATTTCTTGGTCCCGTCCTACTGACTCACTTATCGCTCTACCTTTATCCGCCCATGATTTTGTGGATGGCCTTTTAGAATTATCGTTACAGCATGTTAGCTTTATACGAAATTCATTAAATAGACAATTAGATCTTGTGTTTGTATCAGAACCGTCTGAAGTCACGGTATCTAGAATTGACGCTCTTGTGGCACCAGAAGACCGATACCATCCAACTGTGGAATTGACAATTTGACTCCCCTACCTTGATACCATCTCTCCTTTAGTTTCTCCAACGTAAATGAGATGCTTTCGTAAATGTGACTATGGTAAACTTAACTTAATGATTTCTCAATATAACTGGACAGATTTTTATAACTGTATGGACATCGAAAGTGCCACTGAACTGTTCTATAGCGCTCTAAACACTTTTTTTTTACAAATGCGCTTCAAAGACTTAAACATCGTAAAGCAAACACTTATAAAAAGTAAGCCATCCGATTTTTCGAAATATGTGGTAGCCATGTCTGTCTGTCCGTCTTTGTGACCGTCTGTATAAACGCTGAGATCTCGGAAACTAAAAAAGCTAGAAAGTTGGTATTAATAATGTATATTCTTGGGCTTCCTACGCAGCGCAAGTTTGTTTCAGTCCATAAACGATTCTAAAATGTGCCTGGCGGCCACTTCTTTTATAGTGTTTATAAATACCTATCGAAATGTAGTAGACATTTTTCAAATCGGACCATTCATTAAAAATTTATGCGCAATCAAAGTTTTATATCTCCATTTCCCTCGGACTGCTAGCTGAGTGACGGGTATTAGATAGTCGGGTCACCCGACTATAGCGTTTTTTCTTTTATTTTCCCTGTAATTACCGAAAGTTCTCTCTTAAGAGATTTAACAACAACAACGCCAACTAATTCTCCCGGTCCTGATGGACTTCCTGGGTGTGTGCTTAAGTTTTGTGCATCAACCATTTGTAAACCGATTCTTAAACTTTTTCATTTGTCTATTTCATCATCACTTTTTCCAACTATCTGGAAGGATTCTTTTATTATTCCACTTCACAAAAAGGGTGCGAAGGCGGATGCCAAGAATTATAGAGGTATTGTCGGCAATTCCAAAAGCCTTTGAATGTATTATAACTTCTCATTTGCAACATTTATGTTCTTCGCTAATATCACCGTGTCAGCATGGTTTCGTTAAGCGAAGATCGACTACCACCAACCTACTTGAATTGTCGTCTATTGTAATAAATGAATTTAACAATAAAATGCAGACTGACGTTATATATACAGATTTCAGTAAAGCCTTTGACTCTGTTAACCACTCTCTTCTTTTATTTAAATTTGATTTTCTTGGGTTTCCATGTAATCTATTAACTAGGATTTCAAGTTATTTGAATGGAAGGACTCAGAGGGTTATATTTAAGAACGCTGTTTCTAAAATGATCCACGTGACATCTGGAGTGCCCCAGGGTAGTCATTTGGGCCCTTTGCTGTTTACTTTGTTTATTAACGATCTTCCCTCTATCATAACACATTCTCGTGTATTAATGTACGCTGATGATGTTAAGCTTTGTCTATCATATAAAGACATAGGGTCAGGTTTTAACTTACAGTCGGATATTGATTGTTTTCAGGGGTGGTGTGAGTACAACCTTTTAAATTTGAACTGCCTTAAATGCAACGTTATGACTTTTTATAGGGGTACTCCTACGTTTATTAGTTATTTTCTTCAAAATACACCACTCGACAGTATATATTCAATTAACGATTTAGGTGTTCTTCTCGACCCAAAACTTAAATTTGACTGTCACATGATGGCCACTGTCAATAAAGCTATGAGTGTTCTTGGGTTGATAAAGCGTTGGTCAAAAGAATTTGATGACCCTTATACAATCAGATTATTATTTACCTCCCTTGTCCTATTTTGGAATATTGTTCTTCAGTTTGGAGTCCACAATATCAAGTGCACATCGACCGTTTTGAGTAGGTACAAAAAAAATGTCTCCTTTTTCCTCTTCGTAGTTTGAACTGGGATCAAAACGTAAGGCTACCTTCCTACCAGAGTAGATTACTATTCCTTAATGTACCTACACTTGAAAACCGTAAAATAATGCTTGGTACTATTTTTATGCATAATCTTATAAGAGCTTATATTGATTCTGTAGAACTTTTAATGTACCCGTTAAACGATAACGAAATTATTATCCTCTTAATTTGCCATGTTGTACATCAAATTTTAGTCTGCTGGAGCCCTTTCGCGTTCTTTGTAATAATTATAACATAATTTATCATTTAATTTGCACTTCAAATTCTATCCTGGTAATAAAAACTAATATTTTAACTCATTTGCTTCACTCCTAATTGCATATTTATCTTCATTATGTGTCCCGTCTTCCTTCTTCCTCGCGAACTCGCATTTTTGCCCAAATTGATAAAAGGGTCCCGCGTGTAACAATCACATGCTTGGTGACGTTGGGCCACTTTTTTGTACTTCTCGTAGTGCATCAACGTCCATCATATTTTATATTTAAAAATATGAAAAATACCAATTCGGTATTTCCAGGAGCAAAAGATATTTGACCAAATGCATACTGGTAACATTAAAAGTGTTTTGCTCTCGCTCTTCCCTTTTTGATTTTGACATAGAACGGACAAGTTGACATAAGAGAAGTGAATAATAAATTGAAGATATTTAACTTAAAGTAAACCAGTAAGTTGTTCTTATTTAGTTGTGATATCTGGGTGGCCTTTTTACAACAGGTTATGGGCCCAGTGATCGCACAACTCAAGATTTAACCACAATTAAATAATTTACAAATTCTGAGAATTGTGAAATTGACGAGCACGTGTGTATGTGTGTGTGAAACGCATTTTCATCAATCGAAACATCCAGAACAGTACAAATTCCACAAAAAGGAAAAGCTAAACAAATATCGTTATAAAGTACAAGTTTGTATAAAATATTTCTCTTTTTAAAGCAAAATAAATATTTTATATCGTAAGAAGTGCATAGGTGTCAGTATGTGCATGTGTATTTTGAAGCCGCATGTTTTTCTTATTTCACCATACTGGCACTACAGATCTCACATTTACTTAAGTGTGTGTGTACATGAAGGCACTTAATACAGTATTTGCGTAATATTAATTCATTTTTTTCTCTTTCGTTTTTCTAAAATAAAAATTTACAATTACAATTGGTATAAAGTACAAAATAAAAATGAATAAGGAGAATAAGTTTAAGAATATTTCCCCCTTTCGTGGTGAGAAGTACTCCGTATGGAAATTTCGTGTGAAGGCACTTTTAGCTGAAAGCGATCTGTTATATGTGGTTGAGAAGGAGAAGCCAAATGAAGTAGATGAATCCTGGGCGAAGGCAGACAGATCAGCTAAAAGCGTTATAATAGAATTTTTAAGTGACTCGTTTCTTTCTTTTGCTGACAATAATTCGACCGCTAAAGAAATTTTTCAAAAATTGGATTCCGTGTATGAACGTAAAAGTTTGGCCACGCAGCTTTCTGTACGGAAGCAATTATTAACGTTTAAATTAAATGGCGACACTCCTCTTATTATACATTTCAATAAATTTGACGAATTGATCTCTGAGTTGATGGCATCAGGAGCAAAAATCGAGGAGGTGGATAAAGTGGCACATCTTCTCTTAACATTGCCCTCTGTTTATGATGGTGTTGTGACCGCCATTGAAACTTTATCTGCCGAAGCTGTTACTCTTTCTTTTGTCAAAAATCGCTTACTTGACCACGAGATTAAGCTGAAGAATTTAAGTAAGGACACAAGCAATAAAGTTTTGCAAGCTGTATCTTTAAATAGTAGCAAACCTAAGGCATTGCATCTAAAATCGAAGTTTAAGGCCAAACCCTCCAAGAACTTTAAATCCAATTTAAAATGTCACCATTGCGGTAAAAAAGGGCACTTCAAGAAAGATTGTTTCAGTTTTAAAAGAAGCTTGGAGAATAAGGAGAAACAAGTCCAAGTAGCTAATGCCGAAACAGGTAGATCGTTTGCATTCATGTTGAGGCAGGGCAAAAGTTATACAGGTGACGCTGATGTATCCTTCATATTGGACTCGGGAGCTTCAGACCACATTATAAACAACATGAATCTGTTCTCCAACTATTCGACACTGGATACACCCATCGAGATCGCCATTGCCAAACAAGGGGCATACATATATGCTTCTGCAAAGGGAACAGTCCAACTCCGAAGCAATCTCAATTCATGCATTACACTGGAAAATGTTCTATTCTGCAAAGATGTTCCACAAAATCTTCTGTCCGTCTCCAAGATGCAAGTTGCAGGCTTGACAATTGAATTTAATTCAGAGGGAGTACGAGTTTCAATGAATGGACAAGGAATATTTGAAGGTATGTGTAAAAGCAATGTATCGATTGTTAATTTTAAAATGAACCATAAAGCATATGCAACTGACTCAAATAAAAATCAAAGCTATAGTTTGTGGCATGAAAGATTAGGACATATTAGTAAGGGAAAGTTTTTAGATATTGTTCGAAATAACATGTTTGAAGATGTAGAACTAGTAAAAAATATTAAGATTAATAATGAATTATGCGAAGCTTGCATAAATGGTAAGCAAGCTAGACTTCCTTTTGGGAAAGTAAAGAATAAAGAATATATTAAGCGGCCTTTATTTATAATTCATTCCGATGTTTGTGGTCCGATAACTCCTTCTAGTGTTGATGGAAGAAACTATTATGTTATCTTTGTCGATCAATATACACATTACTGTGTAACTTATTTGATGACTTATAAATCGGAAGTATTTAATTTCTTCAAAGATTTCATCGCAAAGAGTGAAGCTCATTTCAACCTAAAGGTTGTGAATCTTTACATCGATAATGGCAGAGAATATTTGTCAAATGAGATGAAAGATTATTGTAGTGAAAAAGGCATAAGTTACCATTTAACGGTTCCACATACACCGCAGTTAAATGGAGTTTCTGAACGCATGATTAGATCCATAACTGAAAAGGCTAGAGCACTGATTAGTGGATCCAAATTAAATAAAAGTTTTTGGAGTGAGGCTGTTTTAACAGCAACATATTTAATTAATAGAACTCCAAGTAGGGCGGTTCAGGATAAGAAAACTCCATTTGAAATGTGGCACAACAGAAAGCCACAATTAAAATATTTAAAGATATTTGGTTCAACAGTATATGTGCATGATAAAATGCGAAAAAGAAAATTTGATGACAAATCATTCAAATGTATACTAGTTGGTTATGAACAGAATGGCTATAAGTTGTGGGACATAAGTTCAAAAAAATTTGTGGTAGCAAGAGACGTTGTTGTTGATGAAATCAATAAAGAGAATACTAGGACTGTGGTAAATGACTCAGAGTTCCAGAATGAAAGTATGGAACTGGTAGAAAGTATTCAGAATGATAGTATGAATGGTCTACAATTGTCTACTGAAATGAATTCAGAAGCGGTGGAGTCAAATATCCCGAATGAGAGTACGGATGGAAAATCTGATAATTTTGAATCAGATAAACAGCCTAGTGAGACAACCACTTGCAAAAATGCCGATCCAATTGTAACAATTGGTGAAGAATTGCCTAGTATGCAATTAAAAGTAGATGAAATTGAAGTCAGAAGAAGTGAAAGATTAAAGGATAAGCCAAAAACATCATATCGGTTCTTAAACAATTGTTTAATGAATGCGCACACCTTTTGTGATGACATCCCAAGTAATTACAATGATATTAAAAATAGAACAGACAGAATTAAGTGGGAAGAAGCCGTAAAAGAAGAATTAGATTCGCATTTTTATAATAAAACTTGGACTTTAGTTGATCAGCCTCTTCATAAAAACATTGTTGATTGTAGGTGGGTTTTTACTATAAAAATTAATGAAAATGGCCAGCATATAAAATATAAGGCCAGATTGGTAGCTAGAGGATTCACTCAAGAGTATCTTTTAGATTATGATGAGACATTTGCTCCAGTTGCAAGAATATCTAGTTTCCGATTTATTCTATCCATAGCAAATCAATTCAATTTAAAAGTACACCATATGGATGTTAAGACTGCATTCCTAAATGGTATTTTGAAAGAGGAAATCTATATGAAGATTCCGGAGGGATTATCATATGAAGATGGTAAAGTCTGTAAACTAAATAAATCAATTTATGGATTAAAACAAGCGGCACGATGTTGGTTTGAGACATTTGAAAATGTTTTAAAAAGCATGGGTTTTAGTAATTCTGCCGTGGATAGATGTATCTATTTACTTGATCATGGGGATATCTTGAAAAACATATATGTGCTTTTATATGTAGATGATCTTGTAATTGCAACAAAGAGCAATGATACAATGACTAATTTCAAGACATTCCTAATGAGTAAATTTAGGATGACAGACTTAAGTGAGATAAGACACTTTATTGGAATAAAAGTAGAAAGGAAAGATGGTTGTCTGTATCTTAGTCAATCAGCATACATTAATAATATTTTAAAGAAGTTCAATATGGAAGAATGTCATGCAGTCAGTACACCACTTCAAACTAAGTTAAATTATGAAGCCCTAAACTCAGATGAAGAATGTAATGCCCCATGCCGAAATCTGATTGGGTGTTTGATGTACCTAATGTTATGTACCCGTCCTGATCTAAGTACAGCTATAAGTATATTGAGTAGATATACAAACAAAAATAATTCAGAATTATGGCAAAATCTTAAAAGGGTTTTAAGATATCTAAAATAAAGGGCACTGTAGATCTAAAATTAACATTTATTAAAAATGAAGATTTTAAAGACACAATTATTGGATTTGTTGATTCTGACTGGGCAGGGAGTGAAACTGATAGAAAAAGTACAACAGGCTTTATATTTAAACTGTTTGACTCAAATGTAATTTGCTGGAATACGAAAAAGCAAAATTCAGTTGCTGCTTCTTCCACAGAAGCGGAATATATGGCTTTATTCGAAGCAGTTAGAGAAGCTTAATGGTTAAAATCGTTTGTATCTAGTATAACATTTGAATTAAATAAACCAATCAAAATACTAGAGGATAATCAAGGTTGCATTAGTATAGCTAATAATCCTACATGCCACAAACGATCAAAACACATTGACATTAAGTACCATTTCTCAAGAGAACAAATTGAAAATAAACTAATTGTTTTAGAATATATTCCCACAGAACACCAAGTGGCAGATGTCCTCACGAAGCCGTTGCCCGCTGCTAGATTCTTGACCCTAAGGAACGAATTGGGTCTCAAGAACTAAAACTATATCTTATAAAGAAAACTACATTTAAAATTAAATGAAACTTTTGAAACTGATACTTAATTTAGAACTTAGTTTAAAGTAAATAATGAAGTGAAATTTTAATTTAACGAAACTTATATTTTGTTGTTAACTAGTAATTAAAGAAACATTGAATTTGTGAATGAAGTTAATAATTTTTTTTTAATTAACCAATGATTTTTACTGGGTTTCCCTTAATCCTAGAACTAGTTTTTTTTTTTGTATTGAAAAACTATTTCTAGATAAATATGGATCATTTATTACTGTTCCCAGAATATACAACTGTCCGAATAAGAATAATATTGTAATGCTAACTTAACTTTTAAAACGGTCAATGTATCTTTTGAGGAGGTGTATGGAAAAATACCAATTCGGTAATTCCAGGAGCAAAAGATATTTGACCAAATGCATACTGGTAACACTAAAAGTGTTTTGCTCTCGCTCTTCCCTTTTTGATTTTGACATAGAACGGACAAGTTGACATAAGAGAAGTGAATAATAAATTGAAGATATTTAACTTAAAGTAAACCAGTAAGTTGTTCTTATTTAGTTGTGATATCTGGGTGGCCTTTTTACAACAAAAAATATTATATAAGCAAATCAAAACATTTCCAAATATACATATGTACATACGTATTTGGTCAAAAGATTCGAATCTTAAGATTAATAAATAACTTGGAAACATTTTGGCTTTGCTTACAGAATTTGTAGTAATTTTCTATTTTCTTCCATATCGGAAATTAATTAGGGGTCTTACTTCTGCCACAAAAACAAAAATACTTTTTGAAAAATAAAACCTAAGCAATTGATCCACAGAACTGACTATTGATCGAAAATCATATTGATCGGAGCAGCAGTTTAAGTTTTTATAATCCAAAACTAATTTTAGCTACAATTGCCCCTTTCCCGTCCCCTTTCCACACAGCACTACCCATCCCCCTCATCAGTTTTCTTGGATGTTGCTCTCTTGGCCGTCGCTCTCTTGGCATCCGCTTTCTCGGGCGGCTCCCGCAAAATACGACGCAATAACTTAGAAAATCTAAATAAATTCGTTAAAAACTTAAAAAATAAAACTTAAGCAGTTGGGCCAAAGAATAACTAATGATCCAAAAATCATCTTGATCGGAGCAGCGGTTTAGATTTTTTAAATCGAAAAGTTAATTTTAAATGTAGTCCCAAGTTATGGGGGATATCGAAATTTATTTTTGATTTTTAATAAGTCCTTTTCAAAACCTAAAATTCGGTAAAACCCAAATTTCGAAATTCAACCAATTAGAAGTTCAGCATTTGGTTAGGTTAGGTTAGCGCGGCGGCGAAACCTGCTATTTTCTTCGGGGGGACAGCTGCTAATTCAGCTAGATTGTGAAGAAAATATTCTCCTATATTTTTTTTGCTTCGCCTAATTAGGGCCACACAGGAGCAGAAGAAGTGCTCTACTGATTCTACTTCTTCCTCGTTTTTGCAACTTCTACAGAAGTCTTTGTTGAGGACTTTAAGTCGAGATGCGTTTGCTCCTACGAGCCAGTGGCCTGTGATTGCTCTAATCACAGCTGAGCACTGAGTGCGGTGTAAACTGAAAAGCCTTTTTGTGCGTTCGGTGTCAACTTTAGGCCATGTTTGGCGACCTATGTTGCAGTGAGTGGTATTGTTCCACATTTCTTGTTCAAGGGATCTGAAAACTTCCCTCGTCCTGAGCTTAAAAGTGGCTAGGGGAATATGGAAGTTCTCTTTGTCTGGAAGAAGAACTGTGGTAGTGCCGCGTCTGGCCAGTTCATCAGCTATTTCGTTCCCCTCAATATTTTGGTGCCCTGGCACCCAGACTAGCCAGATAACGAACTGCTGTGCCATCTCTTGAAGAGATTTGGGGCAGTTGTTCACTATCGTCGAGTTTGAGGAGTAAATGTTAATTACTCCGTTTATAGGGCTAGAGTGGAGTAGGCAGCTAAGAGCCTCGCTTATGGCGGGAATCTCTGCCTGAAAAACGCTGCAGTGGTCCGGAGACGGAAATGTATTTTGATACTAAGTTGTTCACAGAAAACACCTCCTCCAACTCGATTGTCGAGTTTAGAGCCGTCTGTGAGGAAATTTATACAGTTATTTTGTCCAAAGGGACTTGCCGCCAAGGCCTCCCTAAAGGGAAAGACTGTTTTGAACGTTGTACGGGTGTGCAGTAATCTGCTAATTGCATGTTTTCGCCTTTTAATAGGATGGATGAGTGCCCGTATTGATGGACTGTCCAGCAGTTTGCGTCTCTCAGTCGTCGTGCTGTGATGGTGGCGGTTTCTTTTGCCACCAGTAGAATTGGGGATATGCCAGTAATAGCGTTGAGCGCTTCACTAGAGGTGAGCTACTCTCTGCACCTTGTTGAGCGCCTTGAGTTTAAAATTATACAACAGAGCTGGCCACCAAATGGATACCCCATACAGGAGGATGGGCCTTACTATGGCGCTGTATAGCCAGCTAACTACAGACGGGGACATATCCCATTTGAGGCCTACTGCCTTTTTGCAAGTGAAGAGTGCAGTGTTAGTTTTTGGGGTGCTGAGTCCAGAGATCCTATTGGATACAATCCAGGGTTGCTGGATCAGCACTAGGTCGGTTTCGTCTCTCGCTAGACGAAGCATGAGGGCAGCAGAGGCTGCTTTACAGTAGTGGAAGTTTATCTGCACGACCACTAGAGGCATCGTGCAGATTCGCCTCTATCACCGTCTCGTCAGCGTCCAGGTCATCTTCGAAGTCCTCGAAGCTTTCGCTCATGTAGTCGGTACCCCCGTGACCCAGCTTACTGAAGCCCTGGAGAAGGGATGCCTCGGATATCACCGACTCGATTTTCTCGTCCTCTTTGCCTGGCACGTCCTTCCGTTTGGTGTCCGACTTATACATCCTGATACACACCGAGCTAAAACCGAAGTTTAGCTATCCGTGCATAGCCTCAATGGGTGCGGTTGAGTCCTTTTTTAGGCCTAGACGGCAGGCTAGGGCTGCATCTCTGCAGCATAGAAAGGATCTTCTCCGGCTTCTTAAAGGAGGACGGAATCCATATGACGGCTCTTGGCCTACTCGGAATGTCCTTCCAGTCAACAGCGACCAGCTTGCCACCCGGGTAGACCGCACCCAGTCTAGATACGGCTGCTTTCAATGTACAGCCATTGCTTCCTCATCCCACTTCCAATGGTTCCTCGGTATACTTCCTTCCGTGTCGCCTTGGTCCAGAACTCCTAGAAGGATCTTATCCTTGGCCATTTCTGCCAAGCGAATTTTCTTCAGGGCATTTTGATCCGCATTTTCGTGGGAGCGTTGCCGTTTAGGATTTTTAGGGTCCTCCTTCGGTCTCTCCAGTACGAAATTGGGCAACACCGACTTAGCCCAATCCAATTTCTTAAGCCACTCCGCTGAGGGGGTGGTGATGTTGCTACTCGCCTGTCTTTTAAGAATGGCCGCGGCGGATTTCATATCCTCGTACCTGTCCATCTTGGCTTTGCTTGCGGAAGACATTTCCTTCACCCCTGCACCCGACTGAGCTGCAGCTGCGCTTGTAGTAGCACCTTGCTGGTCGCTCGAGGTGACAGGAGTGTTGGATTCGGTCACCACCTTGCCTCTGACCAGGGGGCGATTTAGCCAAGTTGGCTTCTGTTTCGCAGGGGTGGAGTTGACCTTAGCTCCAGTGAGCTCTGTCATTCTTCCAGTAGCAGTGACTGCCGTAGGGTTGACTTTAGGTTCGGGAACCTCTGTCTGGCCTGTTGAGTTAGGACCCTCGGTCCTCGTCGGATTTATGGGAGTTCCGGTCTCCTTGTAATTTCGGAGAAAGGGTGGTCCACCTCTCGCAGAGATCCACAATGCGGGAGGTAAGTCGTTTGCGACAGGGCTAGTTTTAAAGGACCCCCAGCCAGGTTGATCATCGGCACGGGTCGCATGACACCTTGATCCAGCTCTCACCTTAGCCATGATAAGAGATCGCAGAGGCCTGTGGCTGGCTACGGAAAAAGCTCCACCCCTGTCTGCCAATCCCAGATCTTAGCTGGTACTGTCCCGAGGGACACTGGAGCACCATTACCAGTTGGCACCCTCGTGGAGGGTTCAGCTATACGATTTTTGCCAACCAAGTTAAGCATTAAATACA
>JBAMCF010000549.1:0-17401 GCA_037075285.1 Drosophila lutescens | reverse complement strand
AAAAAAACCATCTGATGCTCATAGAGGTCGCTATAATGCTCCTGCAGCCAAAGAAGTAGCTTTGGTATTAATTGGAGAACAATTTCAAAAGCGAGACACTGTTATTGAAAGTTTTAAAAAATTTCAGCGCATAAGTGAAATCCATCGCTCATATGATAGTTTACAATATCCTTTACTATTTTGTCATGGAGAGGATGGATATTCTATTAACATACCTCGAATTGATCCAGTGCCAAAAAAAGAGTTAGAAAAGACCGTGTCAGCATTAGACTTCTATAGTTATAGAATAATGGTTCGATCATCTGAAGACAATCATTTATTGCGTTCCAGATCTTTGCTTAGTCAATTTTTAACAGATATGTTCGCAAAAATCGATAGTGAAAGACTAAATTATATTCGAAACAATCAAGCAAAATTAAGAGCAGAAACTTATACACGTCTTAAAGATGCAATAGGCGGCCAAGATGCAGATGCACGCCAACTTGGTCAAATGGTAATTTTACCTTCAACATTTACTGGTTCCGCACGATATATGCACGAAAAGACGCAGGATGCTATGACGTATGTTCGACACTATGGTCGCCCTGATCTCTTTATAACATTTACATGCAATCCTAAATGGGATGATATAACCAAAGCGATATATCCGGGTCATAAACCCCATGATCGCCATGACATTATTGCTCGAATTTTTTTTTTGGATAAAGGCAATTTATTTGGTGAAGTCCAGTGCTTCATGTATTCAATAGAGTGGCAAAAGCGTGGCCTGCCACATGTACACATACTTCTTTGGCTAAAATCTCATATTATGCCTGAGCAAATTGATTCTATCATAAGTGCTGAAATTCCCAATCCTGATAAGGGTCCTCTACTTCATGATATCGTCAAGGCAAATATGATTCATGGACCCTGCGGGGCATTAAATTCGAAATCGCCTTGCATGAATGAAGGTAAATGCACAAAAAGATTTCCAAGGCAGTTTTTAAAAGATACTTTGACTGGGAAAGATGGTTACCCACAATATAGGCGAAGGGATCCAATAAATAGTGGTTTTACTATTGTAATCAATGGTAACTTTATAGATAACCGTTGGGTTGTGCCGTATAATCCAACTCTTTCGCGTGCTCTTAGAGCCCATTTAAATGTAGAATACTGAAGCTCAGTAAAGTCTATTAAATAAGTCAGTAAGTACATTAATAAAGGAAGTGATCAAGCGACAATTGCAATAGAAAACGTAAGAGACGAAATAAAATTATATGAAAGTGGTCGATATATAAGCAGCTCAGAAGCGGTATGGAGAATTTTAGCGTTTCCCATACATGAGAGATATCCAGCAATCACTCAATTAGCTGTGCATTTGGAAAACGGTTAAAGGATATACTTCAATCCAGATAATCCAAATCAATTGGCTAAACAGATAATGAATCCGCCAACTACGACACTAATTGCCTTTTTTGAGCTTTGCAAAATTGACTCATTTGCGAGAACCCTTCAATATGCCGAAGTGCCTTCGTTTTACACGTGGAATAGCAAATCATTTCAAAGAAGAAAACGAGGGGTTGAAGTTCCAAATTTCCCTGGGGTTAAAAAAGATCCATGTTTGGGTCGTGTGTACACTGTTCATCCCAAAAATAGTGAATGTTATTATCTTAGACTTTTACTCCATGAGGTCAGAGGTCCAACCTCATTCTTGGATTTAAAAACAGTAAATGGTGTTGAATACAATACTTTCCAAATGGATTGCAAAGCTTTGGGCTTACTGGAAGATGATAATCATTGGGACTTGACCTTGACCGAAGCTGCACAATGTCAAATGCCAAATAAATTTCGAGAACTATTTGCAATAATGTAAGCGATCCACTCTATCTTTGGGATAAGCACAAATCAAGCCTCTCAGAAGATATTATGTACCAAATACAAATGCGAGTAGATGGTAGTGTAGATCCAGCCACACACCAAGTGTTTAATTGAAATTGAAGATATCGTACTATCAATAGGAGGAAATATTTTATCAGAGTACGGTTTACCTGAGCCAAACAGAGTCGATGAACCATTAGCAAATAGGGACTATTTAAGAGAAATCAACTATGAAAATAATGAATTAGGTATTATTAATGACGAAAATTCACTTAATGCCGAGCAAAACGTGGCATATAAGCACATATAAGAAAGTGTTGAGGCCGAACGAGGTGGAATATATTTTTTGGATGCTCCTGGTGGCACTGAAAAAACGTTGCTTTTGAACTTGATTTTGGCAAAAGTTCGTTTAAATAAAAATATTGCCTTGGCTGTCGCTTCTTCTGGAATAGCTGCCACTTTGCTAACCATTGAATTTAATAAATGTGGAAATGCCGTATTGCTCAATTTCAAAGCAGTCCAATATGGCCATGGTTTTGAAAGACTGTAAGCTTATTGTTTGGGATGAATGCACTATGGCGCATAAGGGCGGATACGAAGCTCTCGATAGGACTTTGAAGGATATACGAGACAATAACTTTGTAATGGGTGGCGTTACTGTTCTTTTAGCAGGAGATTTTCGTCAAACCCTTCCAGTAGTGCCCCGCGGAACCAGAGCCGATGAAATAAAATCGTGCTTAAAATCTTCTTTTCTGTGGCCTGATATCAGGAATCTAGCCTTAACAAAAATATGCGTGTGCACTTGAAGGGCGATCAATTCGCTGGTTTTTTTGCAAAAACATTACTCCAAATTGGAGGCGGCATATATCCATCAATTGAGGGAAAGATAAAGATACCAACATGCTTGGGAACTTTAGTAACTTCAGTCGAAGACCTTACTTCAAAAATATTTCCTGATATTTTAAATATTGCAGAAAAGTCGCTAGATTGGTTGTCTGAACGTGCAATTTTAACTTCAAGGAATGATAGAGCTTCTTCAATAAATGACTCACTATTAAAGTCATTTGACGGTCAAGAGGCAACATACAAATCTATTGACTCAGTCAATGTATTAGAAGATGCTGTTCACTTTCCTGTCGAGTTCCTGAACAAACAGAACCCTCCAGGTTTTCCTTTGCATAATCTAACTCTTAAAATTGGAGCCCCCATAATGTTGCTACGTAATTTAAGTCCTCCAAAACTTTGCAACGGAACGAGATTGCAAGTTAAAGTAGTAAAGTAGTTTTTACTGGATGCGCTAAGGGTGAAAAGGTGTTTATACCTAGAATTCCCCTTATAACATCTAACCTACCCTTTGAATTCAAAAGACTGCAATTTCCCGTAAAAGTCTGTTTTGCAATAACTATCAATAAATCCCAGGGACAGACTTTAAAGTTAGCCGGGCTAGATCTAAGAGATGATTGCTTTTCTCATGGTCAGTTTTATGTTGCCTGTTCCCGAGTTAGTTCGGCAAGTAATTTAATAATTTTGGCACCTGATGGAAAATCAAAAAATGTTGTTTATCAAGAGGTTTTAAATTAAAGGTTACAATTAAAAATCTTCTTCACGTGGAATATGCCTGGGGTACCCCTGGGGACACCACTTTAAAAAAAATGCGCAAATACTCTACCTCCAGGGTGGTGTGGAAATGAGGATCACTTAAACTGAATCAATGTAACCAACATTCCTTTTATTGCAATGCTCTGCTAATTGTCGCGGACAACGTCGCGGCGGGTATTGCTAGTTATTAATATAATTCTAATCAAGGTGAAAAATTAATGAAAATAAAAATAGTGAAACAAAATATCAATGGTAAAATGCAGTAACATCGAATTGAGTTTCTTGATTCCTTTTCTGAAATTAGTCAAATACATAAAGCAAAACATTGCTCCGCATAAATATTTTATTCCCTTATAAGAGTTGTCTACTGTGGATACCTTCCAAAAATCCCCCGGTAGCAAATTCGCCAAGAGTATTTGGTTTGTATTTACCTTTTTGTTACCCATGTGCATAAAATGACCTTTGCTACATTCTTAGGTAACTAATTAATTATCAAGAAATAACATCTTTACAAAGAGTAAACATTACTCGGTTTAAATAGTTTAAAAATTGAATCTTTAAAAAACAAAAAATACAGGGGCAATTAACAAAGGAGAAAAGGTTGAACGAGGTAGCATGGCCAAGATCAACAGGTTTTGTTTTGAAGGACCGATGAAATAAAATCCACCCTAAAATTATCCTTCCTTTGGCATTCTATTCAAAAATGTCCACTTAAAGCGATACTATTGCTTCAATTTTTTTAAATTAGAATTGGAGACAGTAATTTTTTCAACTGTCAAAGGATAATCATCCCATCACATTTTGAAGCGTTTGTAACATTTCAAGGCGAACTCACATTAAAACAAGAGAGAACGCTATAGTCGGGTTGGTGTCCCGACTATCTAATACCCGTCACTCAGCTAAAGGGAGTGCGAACGCTGTACTCGGGTTGGTGTCCCGACTATCTATTGGGGCTAAAGGGAGTGCGAGGGAGATAGATATATAAACAAACTTTTTAATGAATGGTCCGATTTGAAAAATGTCTTCTACATTTCGATAGGTATTAATAAACACTATAAAATTGCATTTATATATTTTTAAAATCTTAAAAGATGTGGCCTCCAGACACATTTGAAAATCGTTTATGGCGATTGTGGGCGTTAGAGGGGCGTGGCACCTCGATGAAACAAACTTGCGCTGCGTAGGAAGCCCAAGAATATGTGTGTGAAATCTCAACCTTCTAGCTTTTATAGTTTCCGAAATCTCAGCGTTCATACAGACAGACGGACGGACGGACAGACGGACAGACGGACAGACGGACATGGCTAGATCGACTCGGCTAGTGATCCTGATCAAGAATATATATACTTTATGGGGTCGGAAACGCTTCCTTCTCCCTGTTACATACTTTTGCACGAATACAATATACCCTTTTACTCTACGAGTAACGGGTATAAATATTCCCTCAAATTTCTTAAATCTTAACCAAAATTATTATTTTGGTTGTTGGAAAACTATGTAAATCTTTTAGCAATTTTTTGTTGCATACAACAAATACAAACAAGTTTGTATTCTAGACTTAAACGCTAATTGATTTGGAATTGAAATACGAACTTAACGCGGCGTGATAACCCATATTTTGGCAGTTTGTTTTGGACAAAGTACTGCTTTGAAATAAATATTTTTGTACTTTTCATTCATACAAAAAAAATTTATAAATTTATCTGGCTAAGAGCAGCAATGGTCAAGTACTGCTTTGAAATAAATATTTTTGTACTTTTCATTCATACAAAAAAAATTTATAAATTTATCTGGCTAAGAGCAGCAATGGTCAAAACTCTCCGAAATTGAAAAAGAGTTTAATTTTCGTATCTTATCAATTTTTTTCTCAAAAAATGTTTTTTTAGAGTAATGTTTTAAGGCTTTAATGGCAATGGATTCGGAATTTAATTACATGCTCAACGCAGTATAACATTCTATATTTAAACAATATGTTTTGGACAAAGTACTAATGTTTTGAACAAAATTAGTGTAAGGATTTGTGTCAAAAAAAGAATTTGTTTGTTTCTATTTTGTCCATTTGTTAACTTATGTCAACAATCCAAAAGAATTTTAGAAAGATTTAAAAAAACACATACGGTTTTTTTTCAAGTTTTTGTATTTAGTTTTCATAGGGCAAAATACTGTTGTCCTTACGGATATTAAGGAAAAAAGTTTTGATAAAATCTTTTCTCTGCTTGAAGACTAAAAATAAGGAAATTTTAATTTTAAAATAAGTAGTAAAGATAAATTTATGCTTCATTTTCAATTTTAATTTCCACAGGCGAAGCTGCGGGCTACCGACCCTGCTAGTACATACATGTAAGACTTATGCAAACCCAGCAGGAAAGTGAGAAGTTGGTTTTTAGTGTTCTTGAAATCCTGTTCCTTTTGGCAGGCGGCGGTGTGGGGATAGATAATTTCTGAGCGTTAAATGGGGGTGGGTTTCTGAGTAGCATCAATATCAGGCCACTTATGCGCTGTGTGATTTCTGTGGCACTACGATTATAATATTTTTTAACACAAAAATCACCAACTTATAATATTCAAAAATCCTATGATTTACACCAAAACCAAAAATCTTGTACTCACATTTATCTTTAATTTTTAGTAATTTTAAAATACGTAGAAAAAAATATTAATAATTTTTAATCAAATAACTAAAACTTAATAACTATAATAATAATGTCTATAATCATAATATTTATTGATGATTTTAATTTATTTTACTCAATAACAAAACTTTCCGTGCCACACGGCTTTTGAATAAAATTCTCTAAATACTCAAAAAAATTATAGAATAAAGCCAAGGTTAGACGATCAAAATATTTGTAAAAATGTATCAAGGATTGCCATTAACTTACATAGAAAACAATTATTGTTTCTATAAATTTTTAACATTTTCTATGAAAAAGATTTGATGGTCAGATCGTGGCCTAAGCCATTAGTAAGCCAAAGTATAATCTCAAGTTGCAACGAAATTATGACCAATTATTAACTTTCTTCGGAATGTTGGTATTATCAAATATATGTTACATCGATTTTAAATTTCGTGCAAAAGTGAAAATAGTTAATTTTAATCTAAAAAACAAGAAAAAGGTAAGTGATATCATAAATATTGTTGTTTGAATATCTTGTTTTCAGCGTTACAGAGGTTAGTACCACAGATATTTTCGCAATTAATAAATATAAGCCTCCAGATGCAATCTTTTACTCAAACTCTGCATTTCAGTGTCACTTGAAATGTTTTTAATCTTCACCAGGGGTAAATGGTGTTCATTAAATGGTCGTTTGAATAGTACTTCAGTACTAACATAGTTGTTCAACTTAATCAAAATGTTACATTTATTTCAGCCAGGCCGATTGAGACTTCTTGGGACCAGAACTATAGCGCCAGCATTTCCCATATTTCAATTTTTCTTCTCATAGCTCTCATCCCCGACATAAAACAGCTGATCAGAGGGTAAATGATCGGCCATGGCAAACTAGGCATAATTTCTGGAGAGATCCCTTAATTTTGTATGGAGATGTAATAATGGTAATTACTCTTTTTAATATTCCTGGTCTTACATTCATATCTTAATTATTTTTGATATTCTCAGAAGACATACAAAAATTACATGAAAAAAAGTTATTTTTTATTGTGGGAAATCAGATACTACAAAGTATTGGAAAACCAAAACTGGGAGGGTGTGGAAAAGCAGATATTGCAAATAGAGGAAAACCATAACTGAGTATAACACCATAACTGAAAAACCAGTGGATTTGGTCCTGCATTCTTCTGCCAGAAATCCAGATAGGAACCTCATTTCCCCCTTACTTTTTGTGTCACCCCCGTGTATTTTGAAACCAGAGATGGAAGAAATGTAAGGGGTAAATGAGGTTTAGTCCCTTCCGCTTATATGGATAAATCTAATGAAAATATGTTATTTTCCAGAGGAATTTTACCGGTGGGAAGTGCGCCAGCAGAACATACATACATATATATGTGCAGGCAATGACGTCAGACTGGCACAACAAAATTTGAAAATATTGGGGACTTGGTGAAGGATTCTGAATCTCCAAAAAATTTAAATGCAGTTATTGGCGGGTATGCCATAAGATTATGAACATCACATTTTTAAACCATTTTAACAACATTAATAACAGAGGAATGGCAAAAGAAAGAATTAAAAAAAAAACAAATCGAATCTTACGCGGCTCCTAATTATTTTAGTAATTAATGTGATTTTTCTAGATTTTTATGTCAATCCGTTCTGGGTGGAATTTGCTACTGACCATTTTTTAAATACAGCCTTTTATATAGTAGTTTGATGATGATAAGAAAGGCAGGTGGAAGGGGATGTCGTGAATCAAATTGTTTAAACATTTCCATTTGTTTAAACAATATGAGGCACGTGTAAGGAAGGGTAAGTGAATAAATTGGTTTGAATATTTAGTTTTTGTTTAATACTTTCAATGCTATTTGCATTTTAAAACACAAAAATCTATAAGAAAATGTCTTCGATCTGTTGTAGAAATGTAAATAGTCGAAAAATATTATTCTTTGAAGTGGACCGAAGAAACAGCACACAAATCAATTGACGCAAGTTTTAAAAATATTTCAAAAAATGAACACCCAGTTCTCAAACTTTAAATTTGCTGTTGGCGTGGGTTTTTTTAATTAGTTTAAAATTTTGGCATGCTTCAATCTATTCCCCATCGCGATTATCCACTATCTAACAATTTCTTATTTGACAAATAGTAAACCCAGAGCTACACAACTCCTAAGGGTTAGATGAAAAAATCTAGTTTTACTTGTTAAGAAGCAGCGTCGCTAGCACAACCTCTCTTAAAATGACTACTTATCAATAACAATTTGTAAGCAAAAGACATTTTTTGATGGCAGACCTTTAAGTTACAACTTCCTTCTTGTTTTTCAATAAATTTGTAATAAATTTAAATCACACCTGCATTATTTTCTTAGCCAAAAACAATCATTTAATTGTTCTTAAGATTTCGAGGTTTTTTTAAAATCGATAATTATAGAGCCAGGTATAAAGCTGTAGCTAAGAGAACGGTCCAACCAATTACAAGATCCTCCTGTTCCTAAGATTTCGCGGTTTTTGAAGAATCCATTTATATCAAACCAAAGACCAATATTTTGGTTTTGCAATATGCAGCTTGTTTTTTGGTGGCGACGAAAATTCCGCTCTCTCCGCTTGCACAAAGTTGAGAGCGTAAAATTCTGAAAATAGAATGCAATTGCTTGTGTGAGTAAACACAACACAACCCACCGGGAAAGTGAGAAGGTGGTTCTTTGTGTGTTGGAAATCCTCTTCCTTTTATTTTCAAACCAGAGACGGAAGAAATGTAAGGGGTGAATGAGGTTTTGTCTCTTCCGCTTCTATGGAGAAACCTAATGAAAATAACATATTTTCCAGTAAAACTTTCCCGCTGGGAATACATGTGCACTAGGGTGGACTTTTTTAAGGTCAACTGCGCTCAGCATCTTAAATGGTAGGTTTCTGTGTCCAAAAAATTTCTGCGAAAACAGAAAAATTTTATTTCATCGTTTAGGCGGTGCGCAATGGCCCTAAAGTTTCGCTAAAAACTGCGTGTAAATTTAGGAATTTACTCCATTCCATTTCTTGTCAGATTTCAATCGATTTTGAAATAAATTATGGCTAACGAAAGCATTTTTCTAATCGGCAAGCTTAGCCCACAGTCTGGCAATGTAACGACCTTCCCCAGCAAGAGGTCCGTGCTGTCTGCATTGTTTTATGAGACGAGGGTGTTGGGCCGAACCCTGAAGGATAGCGTTCACGGCATCTCGCAAAATTTGGTTGCTACTTGGTCAGGGCAGCACATTCGTGCTAGACCAATTCAGCACGTAAGATCCCAAATATTGCGCCTTCGTGAGGAATTCTTTGTTCTTAAGAAGAATAGATGCCGACGAGGAGAGCTTTACCGGAAACGTGAATCGTCTTTCGAAAAATCCTTTGATGAGGTGTTTGATATCAAACACGCGGCGGAATTTGCACAGGTATCTGAAGAGCTAGGTAATATTACCGATAGCGATTCTACCGATTATGAGCCGGATTGTAAATATCCGCCCAACCATCGAAGGAAACGAAAGTATGAAAAGCGAAAGGAATCAAAACCAAAGGAGTTTATTACTCCGAAGCTGGTTGAGGTCCTAGATCGGTGCAAGATAAGCTCTCGGAACGCTATCTTCATTTTAGAAGCAACTGCAGAGGCACTTGGCTTTGACGTAAAAAATCTAATTATTAATAGAACCAGCTTAATGAAGTGTAGAAGTCAGCTGCGTGCAGAACGAGCGTTGGAAATTAAGAAATCTTTTAACCGTTCGATTCCGAGGTTCTTAACCGTGCATTGGGACGGAAAGCTTGTTCCGCCTCAGAGTAAGTATTTGAAAGTGCAATTGATTATTATTAACTTTAATATCCCAGATGCAAATGAAAAGCCAGTAGAAAGATTGCCTATTTTGGATACGGGAAGAGGTGTGGAAAAACTGTTATGTGCACCACAAACTGCAAACTCCTCTGGTAAAGAGCAAGCGGCAGCCATTTGTGCAGCCTTGCATGACTGGGAGCTGCAGGACAACATCCAAGCCGCAACAGCCAGCTGACGAAGAAACCAATTCCAGCGAAAAGCTAAACTGAATAAAGTTTTCCGATTTGTCCCAATCGGATATCTTGCATTTTCTTTATTTGTAGACTAAAAGGGCAAATTGTATTTGCTGGAAAGTATTTTAGAGGTAAAAGACGAATTTTTGAACCAATAAAGTTTATTTATTTTATTAAAATCGGCGAGGTTTGTGGCGCTCACAGTTTTAATGGTAGATAAAGGATTTTAGCCCAAATAATTTGTATAGATGTTGCATTAAGATCTTAAAAAAAATAATTCACGATATGCACATTTTTTAAAAATATTCAGCTTTCGGGGATTTTGTGAACTACCCCAGAGCTGTAAGAGAAGTTCACCAAAGTTCAAAACGTATGTAATTTTTGGCGTACTGTCAAAGTATAAAATCAAGTCTACGGCATCTAGATAAACATAAAATATGCGTAATATACTTTAAAGCCATTGCGCACCGCCTAAAACCCATTTTTTTTAACTTTTTCTTTCTGTTATGTATTAAGGGAACTAAAAGGCAATTTATAAGAGGCTGAGAGTAATAATAATTATATTAACTATATATTTTATAAGAAAATTAAAAATACGAAGGCAGTTACAAGCCATGGCATTACCCAGCGGTATGCTTAATATTTAAAGTTGTAAACCCAATAAATAAATGTTATAAAAATGTTTAATGTTATAAAATAAATAAATTATTTAAAATGTTAAAACGCAATAATTGCAAGCCGTGGAAAGGTGTGAAAATTATTATGCAAATTAAAATATATCGAACTAGCTATACCCGGAGCGACTTCGTTCGCTTAAAATTAGTTTGGAGTACGGTTGTCAGGACTTTATGTTTTCTTATTAGAGCGTTTTTTGAAAACCTTTGTGTAAAACCCTTTTTAGAAGATCCTACTACTACTGGCAGAGCTATATAATAAATGAATGTGATCAATGTAAAAGTATTGAATTTGTATACTTTCTATCAGTTACAATACTATCAATGCAATTTTAATTTGCGTACAAATGTACACTTGTTTGTAAATTGTTTCAAATTTGTTGTTTTGAATGAAACGAAAACATTTGTACACACACGAAAAGATTGGCATCTCATACAAAAATAGCGAAGTAACTTATTATTTTCCGATTCCACATTTGATTGATAATTATTAATTTTAAGCTCGACAAATTTTGCATTGGCTGAAAGGAAATTAACGATTTTATTTGTATTTAAGCACATTATCTACTTTCAAGTAGAAACATACACACAAATTGTGTGTATGTATTGTATTGTACATGTATTGTACATATAAGCAAATCAAAACATATCCAAATATACAAATGTACATACGTATTTGGTCAAAACTTCGAATCTTAAGATTAATAATTAAATTGGAAACATTTTGTCTTTGCTTACAGAATTTATAGTAATTTTTTATTTTCTTCCTTGGTGGAAATAAAATAAGGCTCTTACTTCTGCTACAAAATGAAAAATATTTTTTAAAAATAAAACCTAAGCTTTTGATCCACAGGACTGACTATTGATCGAAAATCATATTGATCGGAACAGCAGCTTAAGTTTTTAAAATCCAAAACAAATTTTAACTTAAATTGCCCCTTTCCCCTCCCTATCACACACAGCACTACCCCTCCCCCTCGTCAGTTTCCATGGGTGTTGCTCTCTCGGCCGTCGCTCTCTTGGCATCCGCTCTCTGGGTTTCGCTCTCTCGGCAGGCTCCCACAAAATGCAACGCAATAACTTCGAAAAAAAATAAATAAATTATGGGGGATATCGAAATTTCTTTTAGATTTCTAATTAGGCCTTTTCAAGACCTAAAATTCTGCAAAATCCAAATTTCGAAATTCCAACCACTTTAGAAGTTAAGCTTAAGTACATCTAATTCTTTTTTGCTCTAAATATGGATGTTGAAGCTGTTTGGGGCCACTGGGGGGACATGTCGGATCTTAGTGGGCGCCTACGCCCCCAATGAAATACTGTGCAAAAATTTGGCTGCTGTAGCTCTTAAGGTTTGGGCTGTGGTCGTATCCCCTTAAAAATCGGTCTTTCATTTTATAATCTTTAGAGATTAATACAGTCCACTAATTTTGTATTGCAATGTTTTTGAGAATAAATAAAATAAATTGTAATTAACACATACACCTAATCTTGCCGGCTCTTGCCAGAATGTTCAGACGAACACTAATAAAAATAAAATATAATACCTTATGAGCTCTGTGCATGTCATGTGACAATTGTAAGCCGTGGAAAGGTGTGAAAATTATTATGCAAATTAAAATATATCGAATTAATACAGTCCACTAATTTTGTATTGCAATGTTTTTGAGAATAAATAAAATAAATTGTAATTAACACATACACCTAATCTTGCCGGCCCTTGCCAGAATGTTCAGACGAACACTAATAAAAATAAAATATAATACCTTATGAGCTCTGTGCATGTCATGTGACAATTGTAAATCGATCCAGAGCCATAAACTATGATCTGTAATTGTAGACCCTACAAGGGAGCGGTGTTAGCACTTGTAATCTGTAAGTGCAGGCCACTTGAGCCTAACCGAAGATAATCACTTGAGATGCTTCTCACACTGCACCAAGGCTTCCTGTGCGGGGGTCAAATGATAACTCTCCCGCTCAGGCAGGCGCGGCCTCTGCGTAGGCCACAGATAAGACCAGAATAAGATTTTCATGTTAGTTTCCTAAGCAGGAAGTTAGAAAATAAAATTCAGTTTTAATACAGAACTCAACTGAAAAGGTTGTTTTATTTAATTCATCCCTTTCACCTTAGATGTATTAGCGCTGTTTTTCCCTCTAATGTTTACGTTTTGATTTTTTGGCCGCGGGTCCAGATGTGCTTGCCGCCGTAGTTCTCTTGGCCCTTGCGCTTCTTGTCGCACGTTCATTTTTTGATTCCGCTGCATTCTGTTGGTCCTCATACTCTTTGAGGAGTTTCGGGCAGTTGAGATTGCTCTCCGGCTCCCAGGAGTTCTCCGTTTCGGCGTAGCCCTTCCATTTGAGGTAGTACTCTACCTTGGCACTGCGCACCCGCCGGTCGATGATTCTCTCCACCTCTTTATCCTCCTCCTTATCGCCATTCGAACCCTTGCTTTTTGATTTTTTGCCAGCGGGTGTTGCTGGCTTTTTGGACTCTCGATTTCTGGCCGAGGGCCCAGATGTGCTGCTGGCTTTGACAATTTTTTATAATCCATCTTGAAATGCGCTTTTCATTGCACGGATCATTTCTAGCGACTCCCAATGGTAATCTGCAACATTGCCCGCACTTCTGTTCAGGACAATGGGGCATACGCAGGGGGTTTTGGTGTTAACTACGCCCCCGCACTAGAGGTGGAGAGCATCGATGTTTTCGATGTTTGTGTAAGGACTTTTCGTAGGCTGGGATAGGCTTCAGTCCGGCCAGAGTCCTCTACAGTTAAATTTGTAGAAGTACAGGAGACGAAATGGGACTGGGAGTTGCCGCCTGGACTTTTGTTCTTGAGATCACGCGGCCTGTGTCTCCGCATCTACGTAGGGGAGATCGCTTGGACACGTAACCCCAGACTGCGCCGACACGACTTAGCACTGGGGTTTAGCTGGGCTTGATCGTGGGCGAGTGGGTGCACATGGGCGTGCGTGAGCGACCAGGGATAGCTTTTCCTCGTCTGAGAAGCGTCCGTATTGCGTAGAGTAAGCCTCGGAAACACAATACAAAAACTTGGCCGACGGAGAAAGGCGCACGTGTACAGCCTCGTCGTCCGCGTTGCGAAGAGAAAGCCTCGGAAACGCAACACGAAAACGGGGCCGACGCAAATTAACTCGCGAGAATTTTGGCTGGGCCGAAGTGTGGGTGGGCAAGGAAAACGCGTGGGCGTGCGTGAGCGACTGGGGATAGCTTTTCCTCGTCTGACAAGCGTCCGTATTGCGTAGAGTAAGCCTCGGAAACGCAATACAAAAACTTGGCCGACGGAGAAATGTGCACGTGTACAGCCTCGTCGTCCGCGTTGCGAAGAGAAAGCCTCGGAAACGCAACACGAAAACGGGGCCGACGCAAATTAACTCGCTTGGGGTTTCATTTCACAAATTAAGCTTCCTTTTATTCACTCCTTTTTATTTTTCCTAACCTTCGCACTCAGTGTGGGCTTTTCCCTTTTCTGAACTTACTACTGCCTGATGGTACCGTCCGCGTGTCCCTTCCGCTGGTGCGCGCTGGTCCGTTCGGCTCGGCTGCCGGAAAAGAAAGAGAGCGATCTCGGCCGATCGCTGTGCCACGTCGACATGCTTTTGCGCCTAACAGCACGCTTGCGCCTAACAGCCCGCAGGGTTGCTCTTAACAGCAAGTTTGCATTTAACGGGTGATTCCGATAACTTATCGATACTATTGGCATTCGCCCCGACTGGCCAGCTGACCGACCCTGCTGATCAACACTGGCCAACCCGCGCGCGCTTATTCGAAACTAGAATAACTTAGGTTTAACTTATATATCTATATTTGAGATCTTAACAGTAACATAAGGCCTTCAATGGCAGGAACATAATAACGCCTTTTCCAAAGGCTGAGATGCTGGGAATAATAATTAGGAATGTGGGGCGCCTTAAGCGTCCTCACACCCCCTTTACTTCGGGGTGGTTAGAGAAGTGGGCGGAGGGTCACCTTGATTTCCCCACGTGCGGTCACGTTGACTCGGAATTTGACGCCGTCGATGAGGCGAAGGTAACGCACGCTCCGGCGATCCTGCGTCTGGATGGAAGCGACGAGAGTGGGGGAAGACGGCGATTCGGGGTGTCCACCCTCCAGTCCACTGGGGCCTCGATCCAGTGTGGATGACTGCGGACCGGGTCTTCTGCTGGGTCATCCTGGAGAGCTTCGAGCACCTCATGTTGCTCCCCGCCGGTCAGGAATAGCTGGAGATCCGGCTCCTCGTCCCCGCTTTGAGACGCCGCCTGTGCTGGGGTTCCCAAGAACTGGTTCAAGACCGCGGAGGGGATTGACCGGCCGGGTGTGAGTGGGACTTCCCGCTTAGAGGTTCCGAGACCGGGTGACAGGTCCAGAGGCGGGCGCCCAGCGACGGGGGCGACGGGGCCTTCTTCGGCGTGGATGTCGAGTACATCGTCCCCCTCGTCGTCGCTGTCTCCATGGCGAGAGCTGAGGCCACTTTCGGCGTCGGATTCCTCCGGAGCTGGGGCGACGTCGCCAGCGTAGTCTTCCCAGGCTCGGTTCGCCTCGGCTATGGCGCGCTCGAGTGGAGCTCGCGGGCGGTCCCTCCAGAAGCGGTCGTCGGCTCCGACGTCCGAGTCGTCTGTGGATGTTGGGCTCGCGGGGGGGCTTCGTTGGGCCTCCCAGAGGCATTGCTGCAGGTGGCCGGGGGCGAAGGAGTGATGGTCCTGACCTCGCAACCATGCGCCGACTAGGGTGTGGGTGGTCGACGTACCGGGCTCGTTTCCGTCGTCTACCTGTAGCCGAGCCAGGCGAGCAACCGTGGGGGTGGTTGGCTCCTCCTCTTCGTCTCCCGTCAGTGGTTCGAACACTTCCGGCGCTTCGCCGCTGACGGCAATGCTCGCATCTGGAGACCTTGCCAGGGTCGACACGGAGTCGGTGTTGCCCGGGGGGGCGCGGCCAGCGGGTCCTTCGGGCGTTCCGAGGCCTCGCCATGGGCTGAACGGGGGTGGAGTCGGGCTGTGGGATGACAAGACCGAGTCCTGGCCTTGTGACTCACTGCTGCTGCTGGTGACGTAGCCCTCTGGGTGTTCGATTGGTTGGTACACCCCCTCTACTCGATCGGGATCCTCGAGCTCCATGTCCATTGTTGCATGTGGTGGTTCTGAAAGGTGCTTAAATGGTTAGCCTAGGACTACGTTACCTAGCTTGCCTAGCCTGAGTGCGAAGATCAAACTATCTTTAACTAGCCTATTCGATACAATTTTCCCGCTTAAAGGTAGCTTATTGGCTGGTGCCCCACTTACGTCTACCCTTGTAGAGTTGTATCGGGTACGTCATCAGGTGCGTGTGGAGAGTCGCTCCTTCTGGGGTCTTCTGTAGCGTCGTCGTGTTGTTCTTCGCGCGGGTGATACTCCTTTAGGTCGCCTATACCAGCTGTCCGTCTCTTCCGGCCGTCTACTTGCTGTAGTCTTACTACATTTGACGATAGGAATTTCACCACCTTAAATGGACCCGCGTATTTTGGTGCAAGTTTTGCGTTGAAGCCCTCGCTGGCCTTGGACAGATGGTGAAGACGGACTAGCACCTGTGAGCCTAGTCGGGGCCGCCACTCGCGTCGCCTCAGGTCGTAGTGTCGACGTTGTTCTTGGGAAGCTATCTGGTTGGTTTCCAGGGCGGTGCCGGAAAGCTTCCTGAAGCCTTTTGGCTCGTTCCGTGGGGTCCAATGGCGAGGCATGCAAACCAGGTGCAACCGCATCGAAGAGGGCGCCTGGCAACCTAGGCTCCCGACCTTGTACTAGGTAAGCAGGACCATACCCCGTGCTGTCTGAGATGCTGGTGTTAATGGCGAGGGAGATCTCAGGCAGTAGCCGGTCCCATGTCCGATGATCCTGGTTCACATATTGTGCTATCATTGTCTTGATAGTGCGATTGGCGCGCTCCGTCGGATTTTGCTGGGGGGAGTACGGGCGGGATTTCAGTTGAATACCGTTGTTCCGGCAGAACGCCCGGAAGGTTCGGCTGGTGAATTGCGTGCCGTTGTCGCAAATCAACCTCCGTGGGGCTCCAAAGCGAGAGGACCTTTCTCGGAATCCGAACTCCAGTTGAGAGGCCGTGGCTTTCTTCAATGGGATGAGTTCTACCCACTTGGAGAATAGATCGATGAAAACAAGGAGCATAGTGTTTCCTCGCCGGGTCCGGGGAAGGGGTCCGACGAAGTCGGCTCCGACGAGCGCGAACGGCTCCGTAGGTTGGCGAGTGAGCATCATGCCGGCTGGTTTGCGCTGACTAACCTTGTACTGTTGACAAGTCAGACAGCTAGTGACATACCGTACCACGTCCCGACGAAGTCCAGGCCAGAAGTAACGCTGGGCGATTCTTCTGAGCGTCTTTCGGATGCCCAGGTGACCGGCGGAGGGGTGGTCGTGGCATTCTTCAAGCACGCGTTGACGTTGTTCTCGAGGCACGCACAGTTTCCAAGGGTCTCCTACTTTGACGTCTGTGGGATGTCCTATGTGTCTGTAAAGCTGTCCATTATCCAGAGAGTAGTCCGGAAATTTCTCGGGACGCTTTTGGACCTGTTCCTGCATCTTTTGCACCCATTTGCAGTCGCACTTAAGTTCCGCGAGTAA
>JBAMCF010000547.1:0-34711 GCA_037075285.1 Drosophila lutescens | reverse complement strand
ATAGAAGCATTCAAAAAACTTAAAGCTTTAATAATTAGAGAACCAATTCTCCAATTACCCGATTTCGAGAAAAATTCACTTTAACCACAGATGCCAGTAATTTAGCCCTTGGGGCCGTACTTTCTCAAAACTGTCATCCTATATCCTTTATTAGCAGAACACTTAATGAACATGAATTAAATTACAGTGCTATCGAAAAGGAATTACTCGCCATAGTTTGGGCCACTAAAACATTTCGACATTATTTACTAGGACGACATTTTCTCATTGCTAGTGACCATCAACCTCTTAGATGGCTGCATACCTTAAAAGAACCGAATGCCAAGTTACAAAGATGGAGGGCCAAGTTAAACGAATACCAATTTAAAATCGACTATATTAAAGGAAAAGAAAATTCAGTTGCTGATGCATTATCAAGAATTAAAATTGAAGAAAATCATCACAGTGAAGTTACTCAACATAGTGCAGAAGAAGATAATAGTAACCTAATTCATTTAACAGAAAAACCAATAAACTATTTCAAAAAACAAATAATTTTCATTAAATCCGATACAAATAAAGTAGAGCATTCAACAATATTCGGTAACTCCATTACCACAATCCAATATAATGTAATGACACTCGAAAAGGCCAAACAAATTTTACTTGATCATTTTATTCATAGAAACATTACCATTTATATCGAAAACGATGTAGATTTTGAAATCATTCAAGAGCATACAGAGAAATTATTAATACCACTTACACTAAAGTAATTCGCAGCCTCTACCTATTAAAGAATGTTTGCTCATACGCCGAATTCAAAGAAATTATACTTCAATCACATGAAAAACTTTTACATCCAGGTATACAGAAAATGACTAAATTATTCAAAGAAAATCACTTCTTTCCAAATAGCCAACTATTAATTCAAAATATAATAAATGAATGCAACATATGCAATTTGGCTAAAACAGAACACAGAAATACCAAAATGCCTTTTTAAAATCACACCCAACCCTGAACATTGTCGAGACAAATTTGTGGTAGATATTTATTCATCTGAGGGAAAACATTACATCAGTTGCATTGACATTTATTCTAAATTCGCTACACTTGAACATATTAAAACAAAGGATTGGATAGAATGCAGGAACGCGCTAATGCGCATTTTTAATCAGTTAGGTAAACCCAAATTACTAAAGGCAGACAAAGACGGAGCTTTTACCAGCTTGACTTTAAAGCGATGGCTTGAAGCAGAAGGAATTGAATTACAACTCAACACGGCAAAAAACGGTGTAGCAGACGTTGAAAGACTACATAAGACAATAAATGAAAAAATCCGAATAATCAACTCATCCGATGATGAAGAAGTAAAATTAAGCAAGATAGAGACAATTCTTTACACATACAACCATAAAATAAAACATGACACCACTGGACAAACACCTGCTCAAATATTCTTATACGCTGGGCACCCAATATTAGACACTCAAAATATTAAAGAAAGGAAAATAGATAAAATAAATGAAGATCGACAGGAATTTAACATTGACACTAGATACAGAAAAGGTCCACTTCAAAAGGGAAAATTAGAAAATCCATTTAAGGCAAATAAAAATGTAGAAAAAATAGACGAAGACCATTACAAAATTACTAATCGAAATAGGGAAACCCAATACTACAAAACACAATTTAAGAAACAAAAGAAAACTAATGCCGTTAAACTTCCACAGGAACTTTCTGTACAATGATGTTGTTTCTATTATTCACCACGGGACACACTCAACAAATTCAAATAACCAACTCAGATTCCGACCTTCGCTATTTACTCTTCTCAAGCATTCCAATTCAAATACCGGTAGTGTATGAACATCACTGTTTAAAAATTAATTTAACGGAAATCAATATTATCACTGAATCTTTTGGTAACAAAATCACAAACTCGCCCAGAATGAAATATTTGTACAACAAACTATTGAAAGAATTAAATGGTATAACTATTCATCAGCAAAATAGGCAGAAACGTGGACTATTTGACATAATTGGTTCATCTTTTAAATTTCTCTTTGGCACACTTGATGAAAATGATAGGGTAAAAATTAACAAAAAAATAGATTTAATTGCAGAAAATTCAATTCAACTTCATAAATTAAATGATGTCGTAAAGTTTGTGAATGAAGGACTGGAGAAACTTACTAACTACGAAAACAACCGCAATAGCATTGACACACTTGTTTATGAACTCATGCAATTTATTGAGTACATTGAAGACATAGAAATGGGCATGCAACTTTCACGTCTTGGACTTTTTAATCCAAAGTTACTCAATTACGACCAACTAGAATGCATTAACAGCCAAAATATACTTTTAATCAAAACATCAACTTGGATTGACCACAAAAATAACGAATTACTACTTATTTCACATATCCCTATTAACCACAAAATCATTAACACCATTAAAATAATTCCTTATCCCGACCATAATGGGTATCAGTTAGACTATTCAGATCAACAATCATATTTCGAAGATGAAAATAAAATTTATAATCAAGACAATAAAGAAGTTAATAATGAATGCATTAAAAATATAATTAGGCGCAAAAATCCAATTTGTAATTTTATACCAACTCTTTCAAAAGAAATGATTCAATACGTTGAACCAAATATTATACTTACATGGAATCTACCTGAAACTACAATCGAACAAAATTGTCAAGAATTAAATGGCGAAATAAAAATAAATGGAAGCAAAATTATTAGAATAAAACAATGTAGAGTTAAAATTGGAAATGTTATTTTAAGCGAAAATTCGTTAAGTCCAGAATTTGATTTAACAGCATTGTATTCACCGATTAACGTAACCAAGATAAAGATAGTAGAACATAATGACGTTTTAAACCTAATTTCAGAAAATAATACCATACTTTACGTAATTATAACATTAGTAGTTATTGTTCTTATTATTTTTCTTGTCCTATCAAAATTTTTTACACTAAATCCCCTTACCTTTTTATATACAAAAATTAGAAAACAAGCAAAAAATAATCAAGAACCACAACAAGAAATAGAACCGGCACAAAACGAGTTGCCTGCATTGTACCCTGAAATGCCAGCCCAAGCATAGGCAACCCTTTTTAAGGGGAGGGAAGTGACATATTCACATATTCACAAATAAGAATATGCAGAGTAAGCGATCCCACGCTGAATCAATTTGAACATACCAAGAAATAAGAAAATGCAGAGTAAGCGATCCCACGCTGAATCAATGTAAACAATCCACATCCGGAGCAGGCGATGCTGCTCCTCAATAACATAAACAATTATTGCAATGACTAAGTCCCGCTCCCCGAGTAGCACTCTCGCTCTCAAACTTATGTACAACCAATATCCCAAACGGGCACTCTCACTCTCAAACTTATGTACAACTAATATCCCAAACGGGCGCTCTCGCTCCCAAAAATAATGTAAACAAAAGGGCAGCACAAGAAATATTTTTGTCACCAGTTTTTAGTCTTAAGCTGAGATCCAACCAATAAAAACGTTAACTCAATCTTTCGTGTGTTTCGTGTGTTTATTCTCAAGCGTTGTCCTTAGTCAATTGACGGGACATTAATTCGGCTCAACTATTAATAAAAAAACATAAACATATTACTATATATACTTTATGGGGTCGGAAACGCTTCCTTCTAGCTGTTACATACTTTTGCACGAATACAATATACCCTTTTACTCTACGAGTAACGGGTATAATTAGTTTTTGGTAATACTCTAGTTTACGGTCCTCACCCCCGAATTTTGCTAATAAATTATCCTCGACGGACCGCGAATTCTTAAGAATTTACATGAAGAAATAAAGGAGCGGTCTGCCATGGTTTTCTTGTAAACAAATTTCAAAGTTGCGTGTTTTGCTATAAAAACTTTCATAAATTGTAAAAATAATATTCCTTCTGAAAAATTCGACAAAAATGTGTAATTGTTTTTATAGAGGCCAGATCCCGCCGCGAACTAAATATCTAAATATCTAAAATATTTGACCATAGAGGACCAATATATAAGGTTGTCAAAAAGTCTTGCGGTATTTTGCAGTTGGCGCTGAAAGCGCGTAGTTCTTGTTTTACTCGTTGGTTTTTATTGTATTCTCTTCTACTCTGGGAAATGACTCTTTTTAAATATTCGAATTTCGATTTTAATTTTATCAAAATCGAACTACTATATCATATAGCTGCCATAGGAACGAGGTTTCTCGTGTATTTTGAAACCAGAGATGGAAGAAATGTAAGGGGTGAATGAGGTTTAGTCCCTTCCGCTTATATGGAGAAACCTGATGAAAATATGTTATTTTCCAGAGGAATTTTCCCGGTGGGGGTGACACAAAAAGTAAGGGGAAATGAGGTTTCTATCTGGATCTCTGGCAGTAGAATGCAGGCCAAAATCCAATGGTTTTTCGCATTCCCGCATTATAGATTTTCCACGCGTACTCAGGTATGGTTTTCCTCTATTTGCAATATCTGCTTTTCCACACCCTCCCAGTTTTGGTTTTCCAATACTTTGCAGTATAGAGGAGAATAGAAGAATAGAATACCCTTGCAGAGGGTATTATGATTTCAGTCAGAAGTTTGCAACGCAGTGAAGGAGACGTTTCCGCCAGCATCAGCATCAGCAGCTACACTGAGAAAAAACCGTTCTCATCGATGTTGATTTCAGTATTTTCGATCTAGCCAAGATTGACTCATACTAAAAATGCTTAGATCAACATCGATGTCATCTCGGTTTTGAGAATGGCTATTTAGCATGTGTGCTCTCGATATCGAGATGGCGTCTTCTTGGTTTCAACATCGAATTGATGTCGATTTCAAGATACAACTTAAATAAGAAGAAGAAAATAAAAAATTGAGGAATCTGGAATTATGCCCCACCCCTTCCTGTCGATCGGTGTTGTTGTTGATTCCCTTATTGACTCCCTTATGACGTATGACGTAAATATGTTCGTACATAAACAAACTTTTAGTTTCAACTTTTAACTGAAACAATAACTGAAATAATTATATAATTAACAGATGTATATTGGCCATTTTCAAGATTTGGTGTGGTAGGATATGACTCTTTTTAAAGATTTCCGAATTTCAATTTTAATTTTATCAAAATCGGACGATTAAACCCAGAAAAATTGAGAACGAAAAAATCAAAATTGACCCTTCTTGATTTTAGTATTTATCTTCTCACTTTTTATACCCTTGCAGAGGGTATTACAATTTCAGTAAGATGTTTGCAACGCAGTGTGTCGCGCTGGTAGTAAAGTGGGAACGGATCGTAGCTGGCGTCATCTGTATCTGTATAACTTTTTAATGAATGGTCCGATTTGAAAAATGTCTTCTACATTTCGATAGGTATTAATAAACACTATAAAATTGCGTTTATATATTTATAAAATATTAAAAGATGTGGCCTTCAGACACATTTGAAAATCGTTTATGGCGATTGTGGGCGTTAGGGGGGCGTGGCACCTCGATGAAACAAACTTGCGCTGCGTAGGAAGCCCAAGAATATGTGTGTGAAATCTCAACCTTCTAGCTTTCATAGTTTCCGAGACCTCAGCGTTCAGACGGACAGACGGACATGGCTAGATCGACTCGGCTAGTGATCCTGATCAAGAATATATGTAACAGAGAGTAGGCAAGCAGATCTACTAAAGGCACACTGGTTAACAGCAGAGTAGCAACAGCAGAGTAACAGCAGAGTAACAGCAGAGTAACAGCAGAGTAACAGCAGAGTACAGCAGAGGAAGAATAAGAAGAACTAGAAGAAGAAGCAGCCGAATAGGAAAGTAAGCAGGAAGAGAATCAGAGGCAGACGAACGTGTGAAACATCAGCAGAATAGCAGCAGCAGTTAAAATAAAAGCCAATTGTTATACTCATGTCAATTTGTGCATCTCTGAAATAATATTAATAAACAGTAAAATATAATATTTCACATATATATACTTTAATAGGGTCGAAAGCAGCCTTCACTTCGTTATTCAACGATGCGCATTGTGCCTTTTACTCTATGAGTAACGGGGTATAATTAATGTAGTTGGTCGTACTCTAGTTTACGGTCCTCACCCCCGAAATTTTTGTTAATAAATTATCCTCGATGGACCACGGAGTTTAAGAATTTACATGAAGAAATAAAGGATAGGTCTACTATGAGTTTTCTTGTAAACAACAATTTCAAAGTTGCGTGTTTTGGCTATAAAAACTTTCATAAATTGGTAAAAGCCAATATTCCTTCTGAAAATTTCGACAAAAATGTGTGATTGTTTTTATAGAGGCCAGATCCCGCCGCGAACTAAATATCTAAAGTATCTAATATGCCGCCATTTATTGACTTCATGGAGGATCAATATATATAAGGTTGTCAAAAACGTCTTTTCGGTATTTTCGCTGAGTTGTGCTTCTCGAAAGCGCGTGGATTCTTGCTTGTATTCGTTGTGTTCTTGTATTCTCTTCTTCAAATCTTGGAAATGACTCTTTTTAAATATCTTCCGAAATTTCGATTTTAATTTTATCAAAAATCGAAATCATTAGCTCACTATCATATAGGCTCGTCATTCGGAACGAGGTTTCTCGTGTTTTTCTGAAACCGGAGATGGAAGAAAATGTAGGCAGTGAATGAGTGTTTTAGTCCCTTCCGCTTATATGGAGAAACCTGATGAAGAAATATGTTATTTTCCAGAGGAATTTTCCCGGTGGGGGTGACACAAAAAGTAAGAGGGAAATGAGGTTTCTATCTGGATCTCTACGGCATTAGAATGCAGGCCAAAAATCCAATGGTTTTTCGCATTCCCGCATTATAGATTTTCCACGCATGCATCAGGTATGGTTTTCCTCTATTTGGTAACCAATATCACTGCTTTTCCACAACTTCCTCCCAGTTTTGGTTTTCCAATACTTTGCAGTATAGAGAAGAGAATAGAAGAATAGAATACCGCTTGCAGAGGGTATTATGATTTTCAGTCAGAGTTTGCAACGCACGTGAAGGAGACGTTTCCGCCAGCATCAGCATCAATGACAGCTACACTGAGAAAAAACCGTTCATCATCGATGTTCGATTTCAGTATTTTCGATCTAGCCAAGATTGACTCATACTAAGAAATGCTTAGATCAACATCGATGTCATCTCGGTTTTGAGAGTATTGGCTATTTAGCATGTGTGCTCTCGATATCGAGATGGCGTCTTCTTGGTTTCAACATCGAATTGATGTCGATTTCAAGATACAACTTAAATAAAGAAGAAAGAAAATAAAAAAAATTGAGGAATCTGCGAATTAATGCCCCACCTCTTCACTGTCGATCGGTCGTTTGTTGTTGATTCCCTTATTTGTCTACTTTATGACGTATGACGTAAATATGTTCGTACATAAATCAAACTTTTAGTTTCAACTTTTCTTAACTTCGAAACAATAACTGAAATAATTATATAATTAACAAAAGATAAATATAGAAATCAATTAACTTACTAACTTTAGAAAAACATCTTGGTCGTTCGTGGGAATCGAAACCCTTGCCCTTCAGTTTGCAGTCAAACATATTCGTATTCATATTCATATTCATTCATATTTTGTTCTCTTGGGTTCTAGGTTTACACTCTTATTATTTATTGTTTAAGAGTAAATAAAATAAAAAGTCGAAAAAAAATTCTACCTTGGCGTGGAACTGAACACGCACTTCCGACTATACGCTTACATTTTCCAACGCCTTAGTCCCCTAGGCTACTAGGGCATTTTTCTAAAAATGAGTGTAGAATCAACCATGCTTTCATCTTGATATCAAGAAGAAACAAGAAAGAAAGTTAGCTTCGGCAGGCCGAAGTTTGTATACCCTTGCAGTTCAAATACATACTTACCTTCTATTAGAGTTTCAAACGCTTTATCTCGATAGGTCCTGTTCAGGTATATCAGATGTATATTGGCCATTTTCAAGATTTGGTGTGGTAGGATATGACTCTTTTTAAAGATTTCCGAATTTCAATTTTAATTTTATCAAAATCGGACGATTAAACCCGAAAAATTGAGAACGAAAAAATCAAAATTGACCCTTCTTGATTTTAGTATTTATCTTCTCACTTTTTATACCCTTGCAGAGGGTATTACAATTTCAGTAAGATGTTTGCAACGCAGTGTGTCGCGCTGGTAGTAAAGTGGGAACGGATCGTAGCTGGCGTCATCTGTATCTGTATAACTTTTTAATGAATGGTCCGATTTGAAAAATGTCTTCTACATTTCGATAGGTATTAATAAACACTATAAAATTGCGTTTATATATTTATAAAATATTAAAAGATGTGGCCTTCAGACACATTTGAAAATCGTTTATGGCGATTGTGGGCGTTAGGGGGGCGTGGCACCTCGATGAAACAAACTTGCGCTGCGTAGGAAGCCCAAGAATATGTGTGTGAAATCTCAACCTTCTAGCTTTCATAGTTTCCGAGACCTCAGCGTTCAGACGGACAGACGGACATGGCTAGATCGACTCGGCTAGTGATCCTGATCAAGAATATATGTAACAGAGAGTAGGCAAGCAGATCTACTAAAGGCACACTGGTTAACAGCAGAGTAGCAACAGCAGAGTAACAGCAGAGTAACAGCAGAGTAACAGCAGAGTAACAGCAGAGGAAGAATAAGAAGAACTAGAAGAAGAAGCAGCCGAATAGGAAAGTAAGCGGAAGAGAATCGAGGCAGACGAACGTGTGAAACATCAGCAGAATAGCAGCAGCAGTTAAATAAAAGCCAATTGTTATACTCATAATCTGTGCATCTCGAAATAATATTAATAAACAGTACCATATAATATTTCACATATATATACTTTATGGGGTCGGAAACGCTTCCTTCTAGCTGTTACATACTTTTGCACGAATACAATATACCCTTTTACTCTACGAGTAACGGGTATAATTAGTTTTTTGGTAATACTCTAGTTTACGGTCCTCACCCCCGAATTTTGCTAATAAATTATCCTCGACGGACCGCGAATTCTTAAGAATTTACATGAAGAAATAAAGGAGCGGTCTGCCATGGTTTTCTTGTAAACAAATTTCAAAGTTGCGTGTTTTGCTATAAAAACTTTCATAAATTGTAAAAATAATATTCCTTCTGAAAATTTCGACAAAAATGTGTAATTGTTTTTATAGAGGCCAGATCCCGCCGCGAACTAAATATCTAAATATCTAAAATATTTGACCATGGAGGACCAATATATAAGGTTGTCAAAAAAGTCTTTCGGTATTTTCGCTAGTTGGCGCTGAAAGCGCGTAGTTCTTGTTTTATTCGTTGGTTTTTATTGTATTCTCTTCTACTCTGGGAAATGACTCTTTTTAAATATTTCCGAATTTCGATTTTAATTTTATCAAAATCGAACTACTATATCATATAGCTGTCATAGGAACGAGGTTTCTCGTGTATTTTGAAACCAGAGATGGAAGAAATGTAAGGGGTGAATGAGGTTTAGTCCCTTCCGCTTATATGGAGAAACCTGATGAAAATATGTTATTTTCCAGAGGAATTTTCCCGGTGGGGGTGACACAAAAAGTAAGGGGGAAATGAGGTTTCTATCTGGATCTCTGGCAGTAGAATGCAGGCCAAAATCCAATGGTTTTTCGCATTCCCGCATTATAGATTTTCCACGCGTACTCAGGTATGGTTTTCCTCTATTTGCAATATCTGCTTTTCCACACCCTCCCAGTTTTGGTTTTCCAATACTTTGCAGTATAGAAGAGAATAGAAGAATAGAATACCCTTGCAGAGGGTATTATGATTTCAGTCAGAAGTTTGCAACGCAGTGAAGGAGACGTTTCCGCCAGCATCAGCATCAGCAGCTACACTGAGAAAAAACCGTTCTCATCGATGTTGATTTCAGTATTTTCGATCTAGCCAAGATTGACTCATACTAAAAATGCTTAGATCAACATCGATGTCATCTCGGTTTTGAGAATGGCTATTTAGCATGTGTGCTCTCGATATCGAGATGGCGTCTTCTTGGTTTCAACATCGAATTGATGTCGATTTCAAGATACAACTTAAATAAGAAGAAGAAAATAAAAAATTGAGGAATCTGGAATTATGCCCCACCCCTTCCTGTCGATCGGTGTTGTTGTTGATTCCCTTATTTGTCTACTTTATGACGTATGACGTAAATATGTTCGTACATAAACAAACTTTTAGTTTCAACTTTTAACTGAAACAATAACTGAAATAATTATATAATTAACAAAAGATAAATATAGAAATCAATTAACTTACTAACTTTAGAAAAACATCTTGGTCGTTCGTGGGAATCGAAACCCTTGCCCCTCAGTTTGCAGTCAAACATATTCGTATTCATATTCATATTCATTCATATTTTGTTCTCTTGGGTTCTAGGTTTACACTCTTATTATTTATTGTTTAAGAGTAAATAAAATAAAAAGTCGAAAAAAAATTCTACCTTGGCGTGGAACTGAACACGCACTTCCGACTATACGCTTACATTTTCCAACGCCTTAGTCCCCTAGGCTACTAGGGCATTTTTCTAAAAATGAGTGTAGAATCAACCATGCTTTCATCTTGATATCAAGAAGAAACAAGAAAGAAAGTTAGCTTCGGCAGGCCGAAGTTTGTATACCCTTGCAGTTCAAATACATACTTACCTTCTATTAGAGTTTCAAACGCTTTATCTCGATAGGTCCTGTTCAGGTATATCAGATGTATATTGGCCATTTTCAAGATTTGGTGTGGTAGGATATGACTCTTTTTAAAGATTTCCGAATTTCAATTTTAATTTTATCAAAATCGGACGATTAAACCCAGAAAAATTGAGAACGAAAAAATCAAAATTGACCCTTCTTGATTTTAGTATTTATCTTCTCACTTTCTATACCCTTGCAGAGGGTATTACAATTTCAGTAAGATGTTTGCAACGCAGTGTGTCGCGCTGGTAGTAAAGTGGGAACGGATCGTAGCTGGCGTCATCTGTATCTGTATAACTTTTTAATGAATGGTCCGATTTGAAAAATGTCTTCTACATTTCGATAGGTATTAATAAACACTATAAAATTGCGTTTATATATTTATAAAATATTAAAAGATGTGGCCTTCAGACACATTTGAAAATCGTTTATGGCGATTGTGGGCGTTAGGGGGGCGTGGCACCTCGATGAAACAAACTTGCGCTGCGTAGGAAGCCCAAGAATATGTGTGTGAAATCTCAACCTTCTAGCTTTCATAGTTTCCGAGACCTCAGCGTTCAGACGGACAGACGGACATGGCTAGATCGACTCGGCTAGTGATCCTGATCAAGAATATATGTAACAGAGAGTAGGCAAGCAGATCTACTAAAGGCACACTGGTTAACAGCAGAGTAGCAACAGCAGAGTAACAGCAGAGTAACAGCAGAGTAACAGCAGAGGAAAATAAGAAGAACTAGAAGAAGAAGCAGCCGAATAGGAAAGTAAGCGGAAGAGAATCGAGGCAGACGAACGTGTGAAACATCAGCAGAATAGCAGCAGCAGTTAAATAAAAGCCAATTGTTATACTCATAATCTGTGCATCTCGAAATAATATTAATAAACAGTACCATATAATATCTCACATTTGGGGGCTCAACCAGTCGGGAATTGCCAGTGAAAAGTGATAAAATGCGCAAGCCGCATGTCTCAGAAACTTTTAGCCGATAAAGCGAGACAAAAAAACAGTTTGGTGCCGCATTCCTCAAAAGCCGCCAGCAGAGGAAGCGAGACAACAACCAGGAAGACAGAGGATCAGAAAAAGAAAACGGTATTGGCAAGCAGACTACCGGTAAAGGTATTGCGCAACAGAATTATTATGACAAATGAAATGGAACCACCAGATGAGAAAATGGAAAAATACGGATCAGGGACAGGTGGAAACAATCGCCAAAACGACACGAGCGTCTTAGAAGAAATCACACAGACTCTCCAAGATTTGGTTAAACTTCTCACGTTGAAAATTAGCGCCGACGAGGTTGACAAAAAAAATGATGCGAAGCTGATAGTGGAAAATTTTTCCAAAATAATTCCTGAGTTCAGGGGAGAAAATATGTCAGTGCAGCAGTGGTTTAATAACTTCGAACTAAACGCCGAAGCATATGGGCTTAACGACAAACAAAAATACGTACAAGCGCGTGCCAAAATGACATGTACAGCCGCTCTTTATCTCGAGTCTACAGAAGTGTACGAGTACAGCCAGCTGCGTCACCAACTTATAACGGAATTTGAGTGCGATCGTTTATGCAGTGCCCAAATTCACAATCAGCTGTCTGTGCGAGTGAAAGCAAACAACGAAAGCTTCCACGAATACATGCTACAGATGAAACGCATTGCTGCTCGTGGGACATTAGACACGGAGTCGGTAATTCGGTAATTAAATTGTCGACGGATTGAGGCTTAAAACGGATTACAAGTACACCCTGTATGGATGCAGTTCTTACAAGCAGCTAAAAGAGAAATACGAAATCTACGAACGAATGCGTCAGATCGATGACAATGTGATGGTGAAGAAGAAGGAATCACACCCGCTCGCAACGAAGCCCGAGCACAACAGCTATATGAGGAAACAACACTGCTACAATTGTGGATCCCAGGAACATCTACGCAGGGATTGCCGAGCTGCATTAAAGTGTTTCCGCTGCAATCAGAGTGGTCACATGTCGAAAGATTGCCCTGGTACGGCTGCCGTAAACGTAGCATACGAGGAAAAACGTCTTAAGTCTCTCAAAATCAACAATGTGCAAGTCAAGGGGCTCATAGACACAGGTGCAGATGTTACCCTATTAAAAATGTCTGTGTTTGAGAAAATGGGTAGCGCCTTCTTGCAGCCAAGCTCTGCAACTTTAACAGGACTTGGAAACAATATCACACGCTCCGCCGGTCAATTTATGGCAGAAGTGGAGATCGACGAAATGTGTCTGGTACACAAGCTTCTTGTGGTGGCCAATCATGCCATCGGATGCGATTTACTGCTGGGATATGACTTTATATCCAAATTCACAATGAGGTCGACGCCGGAAGGATATCAGTTTTCTCCTCTGAATGAGGAGGAAACTGTGAACACGAATCAGTTAAGTATCTACAATGTAGTTGAAGAAAAAACTGATATAGATGTCCCCTCACAGTACAGAGATACCGTCCAATCGATGATAGATGAATTTTCGGAAAAGAATCAGACTGCTGTGTGCCCGATTACGCTGAAAATTTTACCAGATGAAAACATAACACCGTTTCGACATGCTCCAAGCCGAGTGGCTATCAGCGAAGCTAATGTAGTCAAGCTGCAGATTGATGTATGGCTGAACGCTGGAATAATACGGCGCTCATCCTCAAATTTCGCCAGCCGCACAGTCATCTTCAAGAAAAAAGATGGGAGCAACAGGGTCTGCGTGGACTATCGCCAGTTAAACAAGATGGTGCTAAAAGATTGCTTCCCCGTTCCAATCGTTGAAGATGTGCTTGAAAAACTGGAAAATGCAAAAATTTTCACCATAATGGACTTGGAAAATGGTTTCTTCCACGTTCCACGTTTATAACGAAGGAGGGCCTCTTTGAATTCAATCGAGCGCCTTTCGGTTTTTGCAATTCGCCAGCAGTCTTCATCCGCTTCATTGGTCATGTATTGCAAAACCTCATAAATGAAAACATTCTGGATCTTTACATGGACGACATTGTTATACACGCCGAAACTGCCGACGAATGCCTGGGAAAGCTAAAGAAAGTTTTAGATGCAGCAGCTGAATACGGGCTGAAGATGAAGTGGAAGAAATGTCGATTCCTGCAGTCCTCAATTACATTTCTGGGACACCAAGTTGGAGGAGGAGAAATTAAGCCAGGACCAGAGAAAACCAAAGCCATTAGAAAGTTTCCAATGCCGCAAAACATCAAGGCTGTGCAGTCGTTTTTGGGATTAACTGGGTTTTTCCGTAAGTTTATAAAAAACTATTCACTGATCGCAAAACCATTAACGAATTTGCTGCGAAAAGACGTTAAATTTAAAATGGGTCTGGACGAGCAGCAGGCGGTCGCCATATTAAAGGAAGCATTGGTGAGCGAGCCGGTGCTAAGACTCTACCGCAGGGATGCAAAAACCGAGATACACACCGACGCGTCGAAGGATGGGTTCGCAGCTACGCTGTTACAGTGGCATGAAGGACAATTGCATCCGGTCCTATTCTGGAGCAAAAAAACCTCGGAATCTGAAGCACGACAGCATAGCTATATACAAGAAGCCAAAGCTATTTTTCTCGCATGCAAAAAATTCCGTCAGTACATACTCGGTACCAACTTCAAGCTTGTAACTGATTGCGCCGCTTTTAAACAAACGTTAAGCAAGAAGGACGTTCCGCGAGAGGTAGCCCAATGGGTACTGTACTTGCAGGACTACAGTTTCGTGGTGGAACACAGACCAGGAGAGCGGCTGAAGCACGTGGATTGCCTGAGTCGATACCCAATTGATGTCATGATGGTATCGTCGGAAGTCACAGCAAGAATCAAGAAAGCCCAGCAGGAGGATACGATGATTAAAGCAGTCTCCGAAATCCTGATAAGTAAACCATACGACAACTTTAAATTAAAGGCTGGCCTCGTGTACAAGGTTGTGCAGGGAACGGATCTGTTAGCAATTCCGAAATCACTGGAGAGAGAGATAATTACAGAGGCCACAACGCAGGCCACTTTGCCGTACAAAAGACAATGCATGCCATACAGAAAGTTATTGGATCCCACATCTGGAAGGAAAGGTACAGCAGATCCTAGGAAACTGTATGATATGTATAATCTACAACAAAAAGCTTGGCAAAAAAGAAGGATTTTTGCATCAAATCGATAAAGGATCAGAGCCGCTTCATACTATACACGTAGACCATCTGGGGCCAATGGATGCGACTTCAAAGCACTACAAGTACATCTACGCAATGGTTGACAGCTTTAGCAAGTTCGTATGGATGTATCCCACCAAAACAACAGGTGCAGACGAAGTCCTCAAGAAGTTACGGGAATGGTCGGACATCTTTGGTAATCCGGCTCGTATAGTAAGCGATCGCGGAGCAGCATTTACGTCGTCTAGCTTTGAGGAATTTGTGAAGGACGAAAACATCGAACAAGTTTGGAGCACCACAGGAGTTCCAAGAGGTAATGGACAAATAGAACGTGTATCCTGAGCATTATTTCAAAGTTGTCGTCGGAGGAACCTGGAAGATGGTACAAGTTTGTACCTCGAGTTCAGATGGCTATCAATGGCACAGTTTATGAATCTACAAAGCGTTCTCCATTTGAGCTGCTGATCGGGATAAAAATGCGTTGTAGACCAGATAGCGATATACTTCCACTAATAGATAAGGAGATGGTTGATAACTTTGATGACGAAAGAAAGAAGATGCGACAAGAAGCAAAAGACAATATTCAGGAGGCACAGACAAAATATAAGGAGCAATTTGATAAAATGCGAAAATGCGAGTACGGATACAAAGTTGGAGATCTTGTCGCCATCCGTAGAACGCAATTCGTAGCTGGGAGAAAGATGGCTAGCGAATTCTTAGGTCCATACGAAATAACAGAAGTGAAACGAGGTGGACGCTATAATGTACGAAAAGCAGCAGACGTCGAAGGACCCAAAAATACGAGCACGAGCAATGACAACATGAAACTATGGAGTTTTTCTGTACACAACGAGGAGGCATGGTCATCAGGGACTGATGACTAATCAGGATGACCGAATGTAACAGAGAGTAGGCAAGCAGGCAGACGAACGTGTGAAACATCAGCAGAATAGCAGCAGCAGTTAAATAAAAGCCAATTGTTATACTCATAATCTGTGCATCTCGAAATAATATTAATAAACAGTACCATATAATATTTCACATATATATACTTTATGGGGTCGGAAACGCTTCCTTCTAGCTGTTACATACTTTTGCACGAATACAATATACCCTTTTACTCTACGAGTAACGGGTATAATTAGTTTTTTGGTAATACTCTAGTTTACGGTCCTCACCCCCGAATTTTGCTAATAAATTATCCTCGACGGACCGCGAATTCTTAAGAATTTACATGAAGAAATAAAGGAGCGGTCTGCCATGGTTTTCTTGTAAACAAATTTCAAAGTTGCGTGTTTTGCTATAAAAACTTTCATAAATTGTAAAAATAATATTCCTTCTGAAAAATTCGACAAAAATGTGTAATTGTTTTTATAGAGGCCAGATCCCGCCGCGAACTAAATATCTAAATATCTAAAATATTTGACCATGGAGGACCAATATATAAGGTTGTCAAAAAAGTCTTGCGGTATTTTCGCTAGTTGGCGCTGAAAGCGCGTAGTTCTTGTTTTATTCGTTGGTTTTTATTGTATTCTCTTCTACTCTGGGAATTCAATCGAGCGCCTTTCGGTTTTTGCAATTCGCCAGCAGTCTTCATCCGCTTCATTGGTCATGTATTGCAAAACCTCATAAATGAAAACATTGTGGATCTTTACATGGACGACATTGATATACACGCCGAAACTGCCGACGAATGCCTGGGAAAGCTAAAGAAAGTTTTAGATGCAGCAGCTGAATACGGGCTGAAGATGAAGTGGAAGAAATGTCGATTCCTGCAGTCCTCAATTACATTTCTGGGACACCAAGTTGGAGGAGGAGAAATTAAGCCAGGACCAGAGAAAACCAAAGCCATTAGAAAGTTTCCAATGCCGCAAAACATCAAGGCTGTGCAGTCGTTTTTGGGATTAACTGGGTTTTTCCGTAAGTTTATAAAAAACTATTCACTGATCGCAAAACCATTAACGAATTTGCTGCGAAAAGACGTTAAATTTAAAATGGGTCTGGACGAGCAGCAGGCGGTCGCCATATTAAAGGAAGCATTGGTGAGCGAGCCGGTGCTAAGACTCTACCGCAGGGATGCAAAAACCGAGATACACACCGACGCGTCGAAGGATGGGTTCGCAGCTACGCTGTTACAGTGGCATGAAGGACAATTGCATCCGGTCCTATTCTGGAGCAAAAAAACCTCGGAATCTGAAGCACGACAGCATAGCTATATACAAGAAGCCAAAGCTATTTTTCTCGCATGCAAAAAATTCCGTCAGTACATACTCGGTACCAACTTCAAGCTTGTAACTGATTGCGCCGCTTTTAAACAAACGTTAAGCAAGAAGGACGTTCCGCGAGAGGTAGCCCAATGGGTACTGTACTTGCAGGACTACAGTTTCGTGGTGGAACACAGACCAGGAGAGCGGCTGAAGCACGTGGATTGCCTGAGTCGATACCCAATTGATGTCATGATGGTATCGTCGGAAGTCACAGCAAGAATCAAGAAAGCCCAGCAGGAGGATACGATGATTAAAGCAGTCTCCGAAATCCTGATAAGTAAACCATACGACAACTTTAAATTAAAGGCTGGCCTGGTGTACAAGGTTGTGCAGGGAACGGATCTGTTAGCAATTCCGAAATCACTGGAGAGAGAGATAATTACAGAGGCACACAACGCAGGCCACTTTGCCGTACAAAAGACAATGCATGCCATACAGAAAGTTATTGGATCCCACATCTGGAAGGAAAGGTACAGCAGATCCTAGGAAACTGTATGATATGTATAATCTACAACAAAAAGCTTGGCAAAAAGAAGGATTTTTGCATCAAATCGATAAAGGATCAGAGCCGCTTCATACTATACACGTAGACCATCTGGGGCCAATGGATGCGACTTCAAAGCACTACAAGTACATCTACGCAATGGTTGACAGCTTTAGCAAGTTCGTATGGATGTATCCCACCAAAACAACAGGTGCAGACGAAGTCCTCAAGAAGTTACGGGAATGGTCGGACATCTTTGGTAATCCGGCTCGTATAGTAAGAGATCGCGGAGCAGCATTTACGTCGTCTAGCTTTGAGGAATTTGTGAAGGACGAAAACATCGAACACGTTTGGAGCACCACAGGAGTTCCAAGAGGTAATGGACAAATAGAACGTGTATCCTGAGCATTATTTCAAAGTTGTCGTCGGAGGAACCTGGAAGATGGTACAAGTTTGTACCTCGAGTTCAGATGGCTATCAATGGCACAGTTTATGAATCTACAAAGCGTTCTCCATTTGAGCTGCTGATCGGGATAAAAATGCGTTGTAGACCAGATAGCGATATACTTCAACTAATAGAAAAGGAGATGGTTGATAACTTTGATGACGAAAGAAAGAAGATGCGACAAGAAGCAAAAGACAATATTCAGGAGGCACAGACAAAATATAAGGGGCAAATTGATAAAATGCGAAAATGCGAGTACGGATACAAAGTTGGAGATCTTGTCGCCATCCGTAGAACGCAATTCGTAGCTGGGAGAAAGATGGCTAGCGAATTCTTAGGTCCATACGAAATAACAGAAGTGAAACGAGGTGGACGCTATAATGTACGAAAAGCAGCAGACGTCGAAGGACCCAAAAATACGAGCACGAGCAATGACAACATGAAACTATGGAGTTTTTCTGTACACAACGAGGAGGCATGGTCATCAGGGACTGATGACTAATCAGGATGACCGAATGTAACAGAGAGTAGGCAAGCAGGCAGACGAACGTGTGAAACATCAGCAGAATAGCAGCAGCAGTTAAATAAAAGCCAATTGTTATACTCATAGTCTGTGCATCTCGAAATAATATTAATAAACAGTACCATATAATATTTCACATATATACTTTATGGGGTCGGAAACGCTTCCTTCTAGCTGTTACATACTTTTGCACGAATAAATATACCCTTTTACTCTACGAGTAACGGGTATAATTAGTTTTTGGTAATACTCTAGTTTACGGTCCTCACCCCCGAATTTTGCTAATAAATTATCCTCGACGGACCGCGAATTCTTAAGAATTTACATGAAGAAATAAAGGAGCGGTCTGCCATGGTTTTCTTGTAAACAAATTTCAAAGTTGCGTATTTTGCTATAAAAACTTTCATAAATTGTAAAAATAATATTCCTTCTGAAAAATTCGACAAAAATGTGTAATTGTTTTTATAGAGGCCAGATCCCGCCGCGAACTAAATATCTAAATATCTAAAATATTTGACCATGGAGGACCAATATATAAGGTTGTCAAAAAAGTCTTGCGGTATTTTCGCTAGTTGGCGCTGAAAGCGCGTAGTTCTTGTTTTATTCGTTGGTTTTTATTGTATTCTCTTCTACTCTGGGAAATGACTCTTTTTAAATATTTCCGAATTTCGATTTTAATTTTATCAAAATCGAACTACTATGTCATATAGCTGCCATAGGAACGAGGTTTCTCGTGTATTTTGAAACCAGAGATGGAAGAAATGTAAGGGGTGAATGAGGTTTAGTCCCTTCCGCTTATATGGAGAAACCTGATGAAAATATTTTATTTTCCAGAGGAATTTTTACGGTGGGGGTGACACAAAAAGTAAGGGGGAAATGAGGTTTCTATCTGGATCTCTGGCAGTAGAATGCAGGCCAAAATCCAATGGTTTTTCGCCTTCCCGCATTATAGATTTTCCACGCGTACTCAGGTATGGTTTTCCTCTATTTGCAATATCTGCTTTTCCACACCCTCCCAGTTTTGGTTTTCCAATACTTTGCAGTATAGAAGAGAATAGAAGAATAGAATACCCTTGCAGAGGGTATTATGATTTCAGTCAGAAGTTTGCAACGCAGCTACACTGAGAAAAAACCGTTCTCATCGATGTTGATTTCAGTATTTTCGATCTCAAAAGCTAGCCAAGATTGACTCATACTAAAAATGCTTAGATCAACATCGATGTCATCTCGGTTTTGAGAATGGCTATTTAGCATGTGTGCTCTCGATATCGAGATGGCGTCTTCTTGGTTTCAACATCGAATTGATGTCGATTTCAAGATACAACTTAAATAAGAAGAAGAAAATAAAAAATTGAGGAATCTGGAATTATGCCCCACCCCTTCCTGTCGATCGGTGTTGTTGTTGATTCCCTTATTTGTCTACTTTATGACGTATGACGTAAATATGTTCGTACATAAACAAACTTTTAGTTTCAACTTTTAACTGAAACAATAACTGAAATAATTATATAATTAACAAAAGATAAATATAGAAATCAATTAACTTACTAACTTTAGAAAAACATCTTGGTCGTTCGTGGGAATCGAAACCCTTGCCCCTCAGTTTGCAGTCAAACATATTCGTATTCATATTCATATTCATTCATATTTTGTTCTCTTGGGTTCTAGGTTTACACTCTTATTATTTATTGTTTAAGAGTAAATAAAATAAAAAGTCGAAACAAAATTCTACCTTGGCGTGGAACTGAACACGCACTTCCGACTATACGCTTACATATTCCAACGCCTTAGTCCCCTAGGCTACTAGGGCATTTTTCTAAAAATGAGGGTAGAATCAACCATGCTTTCATCTTGATATCAAGAAGAAACAAGAAAGAAAGTTAGCTTCGGCAGGCCGAAGTTTGTATACCCTTGCAGTTCAAATACATACTTACCTTCTATTAGAGTTTCAAACGCTTTATCTCGATAGGTCCTGTTCAGGTATATCAGATGTATATTGGCCATTTTCAAGATTTGGTGTGGTAGGATATGACTCTTTTTAAAGATTTCCGAATTTCAATTTTAATTTTATCAAAATCGGACGATTAAACCCAGAAAAATTGAGAACGAAAAAATCAAAATTGACCCTTCTTGATTTTAGTATTTATCTTCTCACTTTTTATACCCTTGCAGAGGGTATTACAATTTCAGTAAGATGTTTGAAACGCAGTGTGTCGCGCTGGTAGTAAAGTGGGAACGGATCGTAGCTGGCGTCATCTGTGGGGTGGTTGCCGAGCTAGGGTTAGGGGTAAGAGAAAGCGTAATAGGTCAACATGGCGAAATGTCAGTTGATTTCTGCTGAGAGCGTTTGCCTTTTTGGCTGTTAAGGGGCTTGCCGCCAGCGGCAAGCGGCATCAGCGTTCTTTTCTATTTGAACCTTCCACCGATCAAGAAGTGAATCGTCAAAGTCAGTGGGCCAACAGCGCCAAAAGTCTTGAGCTGAGCGAGCCTATATAGGGAAGATTTTCAAAAAGGAAAAGGCAACCAAATTTAAACATTTCGGCCGAGTCCTAATATTGGGGGCTCGGCGATAAAAGACCAGAATCTACGATATTCAATACCGGCGGGAACACTTGAAACTGCAAGCAGCTGAGCCAGAAGTTCTCATTGGAGTTATATTTCGGAGAGGGCGACCAGTTGCTGCGAGACTTACGATCGGCGCGGAACCACGAGAGAATCGCGGGAGGAAAAGGGCTTAAAAGTGTTTAAACGTCTTGTGAGAGGGTAAAAGTTACCCAGTCCCCGACCCCGTTAAAAGTGCGAAAGTAGTTTGAAGCGAAAACCCTTTAAAATGTGGCCGAAAGGGAAGTAAAACCCATCGCGAAAAACCAGCCGAAAAACGCCGTTTAACCTCACATTTCCTTTGCCGTAAAGAAGAAAGAAGAAAAAAAAGGAACTGAGAAATAGGAGTAATTGAAAAAAAAAACAAGAGAGAACGCTATAGTCGGGTGCCCCGACAATCAGATACCCGTTACTCAGGTAAAGGGAGTGCGAGGGAGATCGAGATAGAAACTTTGAACACGCATAACTTTTTAACGAATGGTCCGATTTGAAAAATTTCTTCTACATTTCGATAGGTATTGATAAACACAATAAAACTGCATTTTTACTTTTCCGAAATATTGAAATTTTTAAAATCGTATATAAGCGATTGTGGGCGTTAGAGGGGGCGTGGCACCTTTTTGAAACAAACTTGCGCTGCGTAGGAACTCCTAGAATCTGTATGCAAAATGCCAATCTTCTAGCTTTTATAGTTTCCGAGATCTCAGCGTTCATACGGACAGACGGACAGACAGACAGACAGACAGACGGACAGACGGACAGACGGACATGGCTAGATCGACTCGGCTAGTGATCCTGATCAAGAATATATATACTTTATGGGGTCGGAAACGCTTCCTTCTAGCTGTTACATACTTTTGCACGAATACAATATACCCTTTTACTCTACGAGTAACGGGTATAACAAGAAAGGAAGCTAGCTTCGGCCAGCCGAAGCTTATATACCCTTGCAGATAAAAGAAATACCTTTTTAAGTTGTCAGAAATCAAAACGCCTACTTCCTGCAAAGTTACAATGAATTTTCTTATATTTGTTTGATTATTCGTATGGGAGCCTTAAGATATAGTGGTCCGATCCGGCTCGCTCCGACATATGTACTACCTGCAATAGAAAGAAGACTTTTGGGAAAGTTTCATTGCGATAGCTTTAAAACTGAGAGACTAGTTCGCATAGAAACGGACAGACAGACAGACGGACAGACGGACAGACGGACATGGCTAGATGGACTCGGCTATTGGTGCTGATCAAGAATATATATACTTTATGTGGTCGGAAACGTCTCCTTCACTGCGTTACAATATCTGACTGAAATTATAATACCCTCTGCAAGGGTATAAAGATGTCAGAGTAGAATAGTGTTTTGTTTTAATTATTAATCCTAAGCAATTTTATTATGTTATTTTAAAGTGTATTTTGGTGAATTGGTTAAAGTGTTTGAGACTCGGTGTGCTGCCAAAACTCCGGCATTGCGTTCCCTCTTTCATAGAAAAAAAATCAAAATTTAGAGGAAAAAATTGTATGGCCACGTACCCCTTGAAAAAAATTAAAAAGGAAATTTGAAAAAAATTAAAAAGGAAATTTGAAAATGAAATTTACATTTGTCTTTCTTTTAAATTTAAAGTAAATGCAAACCTAATTGGCATGCCGTCTTTAACATATATATTTATACCCGTTACTCGTAGAGTAAAAGGGTATATTGTATTCGTGCAAAAGTATGTAACAGCTAGAAGGAAGCGTTTCCGACCCCATAAAGTATATATATTCTTGATCAGGATCACTAGCCGAGTCGATCTAGCCATGTCCGTCTGTCCGTCTGTCTGTCCGTCTGTCTGTCCGTCTGTCTGTCCGTCTGTCTGTCCGTCTGTCTGTCCGTCTGTCTGTCCGTCTGTCTGTCCGTCTGTCTGTCTGTCTGTATGAACGCTGAGATCTCGGAAACTATAAAAGCTAGAAGATTGGCATTTTGCATGCAGATTCTAGGAGTTCCTACGCAGCGCAAGTTTGTTTCAAAAAGGTGCCACGCCCCCTCTAACGCCCACAATCGCTTATATACGATTTTAAAAATTTCAATATTTCGGAAAAGTAAAAATGCAGTTTTATTGTGTTTATCAATACCTATCGAAATGTAGAAGAAATTTTTCAAATCGGACCATTCGTTAAAAAGTTATGCGTGTTCAAAGTTTCTATCTCCATCTCCCTCGCACTCCCTTTACCTGAGTAACGGGTATCTGATTGTCGGGGCACCCGACTATAGCGTTCTCTCTTGTTTTGAAATCTATTTATTGCACCCATCTCTATTTATAAGAATTACCTATTATATTTATGCTATTTATTATATATTATCGCCATTTATTTTTCCAATGATATTTATACCTATAAATTATTTTTACATTATTCTTTGTACTTCATGTTAGTCTCGGTTAGGGTTTTTAGCAAGATTGATTTGTCAAGGATTTTAATTTGTTAGTTAATAAAAGATGTTTATAATGTGGTAAACTTGTGTGTTTGTCCTCGGCGGACATGAGACCCCCGTGAAGCCGCAACCGCGAAGGGGCCGTTCTAGGTAAAAGAAAATGGTAAGGGAACGGCCAATGGAAGGGTGGGCTGAATGCCGCCTCTTTAACAGCTGAGGTGGAATAGCGGTAGGCTCGATCGCAGATATAGTGGGCCTTACGCCCGACAATAGCCCGAGTTATAGTAGTGTTTTCTCTCCCCGACCTTAGTTTGGTTTGTCTTTGCACGCAATCTGAGTTCTGGTAATAATCAAATAGGCAATGACGGGTTAAAGCAAAGATCCACCCCACTAGCCGACGAGCCAAAGCCGATTAACATTTTTGCGTCCGCTTTGACCCGTCCGTAACACCCAGCCTGAATCTTTTGTTTATAGATGTCCGATACATTTATAAATAATTAGTTGTTAGTATGATTATTATAATTATTCTGGCGCCCAAACGTGTGGCTGAATTTTTTTTTCAGTCTACCACCGACACACGACTACACCCATCCACATTTTTTTTAAAAATACAAATTCACTTTAAAGTTATAGAAATTTCGTTCCGACGCATTTTTATACATGTCCGCATTCATTTTTGTTTTTGCAAAAGCACAATCAGGCTTGGAAAACGATTGCCTGAATTACTCGTAATTAGGAATTGGCCACGACTGACGATATGCAAAAACATTTTTTTTTTTTACTTTTCATTCACTTTTCTTTTATTTGAGTACCTTAACTTTAACATTCAGCCGCATAGGATTTATAGGCTTGCAGTTACTATTAACAGCTCGCCTAGCCACGTCTGATGTCAAACATTAGAATTTTAGCAGCAAAAAGAGAATACTACAGCATTAAATTCGCCAATTTTTCTTCCACAAAAAAAACTTGGGCTGAACACAGTACTGTTAAGGGTGATCTTGACGAGTTAAATTCAAAGTTTTTGCAATCAGATGTACCTGAAGCTTCGTGCAATGAGTACCTGAACCTGCAACCATCCTGTGATAATAGCTTTAACTTTGTGTGTATTAATAGCTGTGATGTATTAAAATGTATTCTTAATATTAAATCTAATGCTGAAGGTCTGGACAGTATTAGTCCCAAAATTTATTAGAATTTTACTACCTAGCGTTCTTAAGTACATAACTCACGTAATACTGCAATAATGACGTCAACATTTCCGTGTACATGGAAAATTGCTAAAATTTTACCTATAGCTAAAAGTAATAATGATTACAGACCAATATCTATTTTACCCTTCTTTGCCAAAGTCTTTGAAAAACTAATTGCATCCCAGATGCAATTCTTTTTTGATGAAAATAATCTGCTAAGTAAGATTCAATCGGGGTTCACTAAGAACAGAAGCTGTACCACGGCAGTTGCAGGTATAGTTGAGGACGTTTAAAAACTACTTGTGGCATATACTCTTCAAGTTCAAGAGTGAGGGCCATTCCAAAGCTGGTTTTTTTACGTTGAGCTCGTCGAATAGGGTAGCACACATCCGATTCCATCTTTGTCATTGTTAAGAGAGGCTTTGGTAGGTTACCATTAAAATCCTTGAGTACCTTCATCATTTCTGGGTTGACCATTTGTAGTTGTTTCTTCATCTAGTGGTTTATTCTTCTTGTTGTTGTTGTTGTTGTTTGTAGTGGTTTTTATAGTTGTTTTTTTCTTGTTATTATTGTTTTAACTGTGTTTCTTGTTTTTTTTTTTTTTGTTTGTAGTTGTTTTAACTGTTTTTCTTGTTTGCGAGATGATTTAGATTAAAACTTGTAACTTAAAACTTTAGGTTGAGACTGTTTACAAGTGGTTTTTCAAATGCAACTTAAAATAACTTTTGATCGAGTTTTTATACCTTTTGGTAAACTAACCCTCCTTTTTCTTTCTCTTTCTTGATTTAGAATTGACCAATCATAGCAGCGAATAACGTGTGAAATAGAGTGAGTTTCAAGAATCATAGAGAATCATAAAGAAGTCCATTTCTTGATTTAGAATTGACCAATCATTACACGTGAGGGAGAAAAGCTTCTCCTGCTTCCTCCATAAATCGTGTTGGATAAATCACATTATTACTAGTATTTTCATATAGATAGTGAATAATCCTTCCTTGGAATCCAGATCTGATTTTTTTAATTTTTGAATCCACTGGCTCTATGACATTTCTTTTATGCTGCTCCGTTCGCAGATGATGACTCCACGAAATGTTAGCACACAGGGTAATATTGCACTTATCACAATACTTATTCATTTGGATTTGTTTTGTTTTTTTTTTTTTTTTAAATATTGTTTTGAAATATTATTTTTTTGGGGTGAGGACTTAATTCCGCCGACATAATTCCGCCGTTTTTAAACGACATAATTTCGCGCGATCTTATGACGTTTGAGAACGTCATAAGTCCGCCGCAGAAAAAACGACATAATTTCGCCAGCCGCGGAATAATGTCGCTGCTAAGCGACATAAGTTCGCGCGAAATTATGACGTTTAAAAACTACTTGTGGCGGACTTATGTCATTTTAAAGTGACATAAGTCCGCCGAGGAATAAACGACATAGTTTCGCCAGCCGCGAAATTAAGTCCCTGCTAAACGTCATAAGATCGCGCGAAATAATGTCGTCTCTAAATTTGGTTTGGCGAACTTATGACGCTTTAAAGTGACATAAGTTCGCGGCAGAAAAACGACTTAATTTCGCCGGCATATGTATGTACATATATATTTATTTACATATGTACATATGTGTATACATATTTTTCGTGTATACATACATATGTATATTTGTATATATATCGTTTATATGTATATATCTTTTGCATATATATATCGTTTGTATGTATGTATATATATTTTTTTATATTTATTTTGTATTTTTATATAAAAATATATTTATATACATATTTAAATATATATATATTTCTGTTTTTATTTATTTATTTATTTCTGATTCAACAACATTTATGTATTTATTTATTTATGTTCATACATGCATTCATACATATGTATGTATGTACTTGAATACATGAATTATCCTCAAAACACAAAATATTGCTGATTTTAAAATGGGCTTGTGGTTGGGATTCATAAATAAAACCAATCACCAAAAAACACTTCGTCGCGATCGATGTACATACATATGTACATATTTAAAATCTTTTGCTTTTATTTGACAAAATTTACATTTATTTTAGTCTAAAATGTTTTAAGCAAGCTTTACATTACATATGTATGTACATATGTACATACAAATCAAGCGGCACGTGCCATGGAAAAATTTTACTGTATGTGTAAATATGTATGTACATTAGGGTGGGTCGAATTGGGAGCCCAAAAATCGTATGGGGGGAACGTATTCTTGGAATGATTCTAAGCAGCATTGCCGAACAAACTTGTGGTCTAAAATGACGTTTGACCCCCCAAACGCGATTGAAAATTACTGGTTTTTTCGTGAAAAATATCATAGTAGCCAGCACAGATGTATTACTGAATTTGAAACCACTATTTTTTTCTCAAATTCAGTAATATGTCTGTGCTGGCTACTATGATATTTTTCACGAAAAAACCAGTAATTTTCAATCGCGTTTGGGGGGATCAAACGTCATTGTAGACCACAAGTTTGTTCGGCAATGTTCCTTAGAATCCTTTAAAGATTACGTTCCCCCTATACGATTCATAACTTTTTTCGGCCCCATACAAATCGACCCGCCCTAATGTACATACATACATATACAGTGTATATTATACACACATACATATGTACATGTACTTCTGAAAAATGCAGACATCTAGCAAAATCTAACATGATTTTTTTTGCGCGAAAAATAAATGTACGGGACTCGTTACGTTGTGTGCGTTTCTATGCACAACAACAATTATTATTTTGAATGTACATATTTCTATTACTTACGCTTACAATTGTTTGGTATTTGGCTTATTGCAATTTACCATGCTTAATATGAATAAACTGCAACAAACGTAATAGAACTTCATATGTACATACATACATTAATATTATGGTAACCGATATGTTAGCACGAAAATAATTGTTGTTGTGCATACAAGCGAGTTACCGACCAGTCGGTAGGCAACGAGCCTCCGGCCAAACCTCCCAGAGCTACCCTAGAAATGGTACGCTGACTGGGCGGCCACTTGTACCCACACATTTGGATGCAATTATGTTGCAATCCGAAACAATGTTTAAACCCGGCAACGACCCACTCGAGTCGTTGCCCCGCTCACGTTTTGATGACATCGCAACAGGATACCCCGACCCCTCGCCACAGGAAATATGACACAAGCAGAACACTTGGAACGGATTGCAGTATAAACAATTCTTTATTTCACCTTGTATTAGTGTATAAGCCCTTATATATAGTATATAAGATTATATGTACACTTTTGGCAGCGGCGGCTTCTCGGCCACCGCTGAACAATATATGAAGTCACTTCTGAAATTTACTTCAAACGCAGCAGACGTTTTACTCTATATTCAAATCGTATTTAATTGAACTAAACAAAAAGATCTTGGAAGTCAGAATCCAGAGGACTACGGAGAGAACTTGAAGCCCCCCCCAGGACACATCCAGCAGGGGCTAACTATAACTGGCGCAGCCGCACTACGAACCGGGATGGATCGCGTAGTTATAATTACGCTGTAAGAAAAACACAAACACAACAGGTGAAGTATTCTTGTGTATTACTACAAACAAAATGCCAAGTTTTTATCCAAAAAAAGATACATCCGTGACAAACGCAAAATGGAAAGCAAGCAAAAAAAAAAAAAAAAAGGAAGAAGCGTTAAAAAGAAAACTAATTAGACCCGTAAAGTGAAAAAAATAAAGCAAGTAATATATATGTGCAGCGTTAAAGACAAAGGGAAAATAAAATGTGCAGTTTAAGTGAAAAATAATATTTGCTAGAATGCTGTACCGTTCAGCAATAGTAATACATTTTTATTATGTTTATTTAAAGAAAAATATATATATCGCTTGTGGTCATTTTGTTCATTTAATCAAAAAAAAAAAAGAAAACAAAAATAGTTCAAAAAAAAATTTTCACAACTGTGTTCAGTGAAATAGTTCTACAATCCCATCGCGAGTTTTGTAAGAACGTCAGTTACAAGATTTATGGCAAATTGAGTAAGCTGGTTTCATGTCAGAATAACGCTAAATTAAAAAAAGAAAAGAAAAATAGTTCAAAAAAAATTTTCACAACTGTGTTCAGTGAAATAGTTCTACAATCCCATCGCGAGTTTTGTAAGAACGTCAGTTACAAGATTTATGGCAAATTGTGTAAGCTGGTTTCATGTCAGAATAACGCGAAATTATAAAAAGAAAAGAAAGTTCTTAAAGTGAAGCAAGTTGTGTCCAATAATTACGAAACAATCCTTGCGATCCCATGGCGCGTTTTGTAAAGGGTGTTCAGCTTCAAAGGAATTCAAGTGAATTTCATTGAAGTTGGTTTCAATTGGCACGTAAAAGTCTTAAAAAAAAAAATTAATTAAATACATATAGCAATGTCGCTTGAATACTTGTTAAAGGTTATCAAAAGAAAGAAAGAATGAAAAATATACTAATTTTTACACTCTCGCAGGTAAATTACCACAAGAATACAACACCTGAGGCACACTACACCACAGACGCATCAACACACTAACTACTTAAGTATTTTAAAAGAATAATTTAAGTATATACAAACAACACTATACACTAAGAGCAGAATTTCTCCAAAAAGTAATAATAAATTAATTTGATGCCGAATATTTCAAAAGTCAAAGGCCTTCTGCCAAGTACGATCACTACTAGGGGCAGTAGTAAGAATCAGACCCCAAGCGTAGCAACACCTCAGGAAAATTCTCTATCCCTAAGACCGACTATTACACCCTCACCCGTAACCATGGACACTAGTAGCACTTCCTCATCGTTCCACCGCAGCACGACGGTTGTCAACCCGGCCGATTTGTTTGCCTCAATGAGGATCCCAGACGTAATTCGCTTTTTACCTACATACTCAGGAGACCCATTTACACTGAACGAGTTTATTAGCAACGTTGAGGAAATAATTCTTATGATCAGGGGTACGGACAAGACTCCGTATGGCCAAATGCTACTTAGAGCTATTAGACAGAAAATAGAGGGAAAGGCGAATGAGGCAGTCATCGCGTCAGGAGCGACCCTAATTTGGGACGACATTAAGGTCGCACTAATTAGACACTGTAAGGATAGGAGAGACGAAGAAACTCTGATGACAGAACTATATAATTTGAAACAAAAACAACTGACTCTACAAAAATCTTACGACCAAATTACTAAGATCAAGTTAGCCTTATTCAGACTAATTGAAACTGAGGAAACCGAACCCCTTGCTATTAAAGTTAGGCAGAGAGTTGTTTCTCAAACTTGCTTGACTACTTTCCTTGCGGGACTTAGAGGAAATCTGAGCGGCATAGTCCGAGCCTTTAAGCCTACAGAGTTAGAGGAAGCATATGATATGGCAGTAAAAGAGAGGAGTTTGTACTATGCAGAGAATACGACAAGCTGGGTGCAAAACAAACAGTCGAATAGGCAAAGCGATCGCTACCGGTCAAATCAATACCAAGGCAGGAACAATAACCAAAGCCAGAGCAGGGACTATGATCGTTACAATCGTAATAACAGGACTACCTATAACCGATCGAGTTACGATAATAACTATCGTAATCAAAGATTCCCGGCCATCACGGCAAGCGATGATACTCCTAGTACTTCGAATGCCGCAGCCAAAAGAAACCTAACTAATAATAGATTCCAGACTAACGGACAAAAAATGTTTAATATAGAAACAAACAGTAAGACAGACGAAACTGAGGCGGCACATAATATTGACAAAGAAGGAAATTTTCAGTCAAAAGCCTCGAAACACAAACAGGCTTCTTGAACAAATTTCGCTTAGACGCCCAACTAACATTCATAGAACTCTCATTTCAAGACAAACAAAATTTAAAATTCCTGGTAGATACGGGTGCAGAGGGCTCTTTTATAGACCCTAAATACATAACAGACAAAGAGAAGATTAACATCGAAGTTCCAATTACTATAACTACTGTCTTACAAGAACATCCAGTCCGACAGATCACTATACTACCTATTTTTGAAAAGATAAACGATCAAAGGAAATTTCCATTTCTACTATTCAACTTTAACCAATTTTTTGACGGGTTAATTGGCATGAACATACTTTCTGAACTCCCGGCAATAATTAATATGTCCCAGCTAACTTTCACGACACCAACGGTGGAGATGCCTTTGCTTATTAACCCAAATCGTTCCTCTGACATATTCGAAATCGAAGAGGAGTCGAAATCATTAATCAAGATTCCAGTAAGCGTTAAAGAAGGCCCATTTTTATGCGGCCACATTCAATTAGAACAGGATTTTTTGATAACAGCTGGCATATATACGGCATGTAATAATTTCGGCTTAGTCGAAATTAATAATTTCTCTACCAAACCTAAAAAGTTCATTCTGGATTCAAGATTAGAGGTAGACAGATTCAAGGAAGACGATTTCGCTCTAACCAATGTTATACCTAATAATATTAAATACAAAAATGAACGTCGTGTTTCAAGCTTCCACGCCATTAGGACAGATCATTTAAATGTAGAAGAAAAACAACAACTAGCCCAACTGTGTAATAAGTTTCCCGGGTTAGTATTTCGTGAAGGTGACAAACTCTCATTCACCAACCAAGTAAAACATGAAATCAAGACTACAGACGACAAACCGGTTTTTTGTAGACCGTTTAGATTCAGCCCCACAGAATCGACCGAAATTCATAATCAAATAGACAAACTATTAGACCAAAATATAATCAAACATAGCCATTCTCCTTGGAGCGCTCCAGTTTTCTTGGTCTCAAAAAAGCTGGATGCGTCAAAAATAAAGAAATGGAAAATGGTTGTGGATTTTAGGAAACTTAACGAAAAGACAGTAAAGGACAGATATCCGATGCCCAACATCAATGACGTACTCGATAAAATCGGCAGAGCTAAGTATTTCACAGCCCTAGATTTGGCTAGCGGTTACCATCAAATTGAGATGGAACCGAGGGATACACCTAAAACAGCCTTCACGGCACAAGGTGGGCATTACGAATTTGTTCGTATGCCTTTCGGTCTTACTAACGCTCCAGATACCTTTCAAAGGGTTATGGATAACGTGTTGGCCGATCTCAACGGAGATTGTTGTCTAGTATATTTGGATGATATTATTATTTTCTCACCGTCATTACAAGAACACATTACCGATTTAAATGCCGTATTTCGAAGACTAGAGCGAGCCAATTTAAAAATTCAACCTGAAAAGTCAGAATTCCTACATAAAGAAATAGAATATTTAGGACACATCGTGACAGAAGAGGGTATTAAACCAAACCCTAAAAGATCGCAACGATAAAAGCCTTCCCTATCCCGACCACCAGAAAAGAAATAAAATCTTTCCTTGGCCTCTTGGGGTATTATAGAAAATTCATCCGAGATTTTGCTAAAATTACAAAACCCATGACACAGCAACTAAAAGGGAAGGCCCCGGTATTACTTACCGAAGATTACAAAAAAGCCTTTGAGACATGTAAAACATTACTTTGTAACGACCCTTTATTGAAATACCCAGACTTCAAAAAACCCTTTATTCTGACAACAGATGCCAGTAATGTGGCAATAGGAGCGGTTCTGTCTCAAGGAACTCTGGGTTCCGTCAGGCCAGTTTCGTTCGCGAGCAGAACGCTCAACGTTAGGGAAATTAATTACTCGACCGTGGAGAAAGAAATGCAACCAAATACTTTCGACCTATCTCTTCGGTCAAAAATTCCAGATAGTTACGGATCATAGGCCTTTGACATGGCTTATGAATTTAAGGAACCTAATTCGAAATTAGTTAGGTGGAAATTGCAACTCCTAGAATATGACTACGAAGTTGTATATAAAAAGGGGTCTCAAAATGTAGTGGCCGATGCTTTAAGTCGCGTTATAATACAGACGAATTGTATATCAAATTCCTTGTCAAACGAACCGACCAATTCCATAGTTATATCTGATAGACCATTAAATGAGTTTAAAGCACAATATATTTTTGAAATAGGAACCGAAGACAAGACAAGAAATTGCGATTTTGTTCAAGAACAAATTTAGACGTACAGTGACCAAAGTAATTGATTCAAACTCTCAATTATTGGAAATTTTACGAGAAATTTTAAACACTGAATCATATTAATGTTATTTTTGCCCTCGAACAAATCTTTAAACTAATAGAGGAGGCCTACATCAATTATTTTCAAAAGTATAAATTGATTAGGTAAGACCTCCTAACAGATGTCACGACTAATTTTAGAAGAACAAGAATCAGTAATTAGGGATTATCATCGTAAAAACAACCATCGCGGAATTGAAGAAACATTAAACATCTGTAAGAGGACAATCTATTTTCCTTTCATGAAACAGAAAATTTCGCAAATAATTAATTCATGAGACATGTCAAACACTCTCAAGTACGACAGAAGACCTCCCAGACCGCCATATCAAAAAAGACCGAAATTCCAGAAATACCATTACAAATAGTACACATGGACATTTATATGATAAATGGCCAAACAATTCTTACACTGATTGATAAATTCCTAGCAAGAAATTGTATAAATCGGTTAAATTCGAGACATTATTTTTGTTTTGTGGGTATTCTAGCAAAGCCAATATTCGATCAGGGTGCCGAATTCTCAGAGAAAATTTTTACACTTTTGCAAACAGTATGATATCATTACTCATGTCACATCTTTTCAACAATCTACGAGTACTCACCCGTAGAAAGATTACATTCGTCTCTTACTGGAAATCTATAGAATTATTTATGAGAACAGAAAGGCTAATAAATTGGAACTCGATCACGAGGAAATGTTATTCTTAACTACGTACAAATTAACGCAATACATTCTGCAACTAAATATACACCATCAACTATTCGGCAGAACTCACGTTTTTAATAAAAACATAGACTATTATAACACGACTATTTACAAAGACCTAACGAATTTCAAAACATTTTATACCCAATAATCAAAGCGCAACTGGAACAAAAAATGAATATTAGGATTGAAAAATTAAACGAAACAGGGACCAACCAATCTCAGTTAGTGTAGACGATGTAGTATTTAGAAAAGAGAATATCGAAGAAATAAAAGCTCACCACTTCTCACAACACAAAGTACTAAAGGACAATAAAATCACACTAATTTCACATAAAAAACAAAAATTACACAAAGCAAAAATAAAAGAAAGGATTAAAACTCTATTCCTTATAATCTTGCAGGCGTCGCTTTCATCGCAGCCCAGGACTTAAAGGTCCAAAATTTAGGAAACGACACTCCCTTGTTAAAATTAAACCTGGGACAAGCCAAAATTATACAGTCCCAGTAAATACCTTACACATAAAAATCAACCTACAGGACTTTATTGACGGTGTCATTAACTCCGAAAGAGCGATTAGCCAACTAAAGGAGAACGCAGATTCACATAAAACAATTGAAAGTTTATCCTCAAAACTACAGCAATTAAAGACTAGAGTAGAAAAATGTTGTTACCAAAACAGAGACAAAAGACGGGGCCTCATTAACGGACTAGGTAGAAGGAAGATAGTTACAGGGAATTTAGATGACGCGGACGGACGTAGAATAGATGAATAAGCTTGAAGACAATCACAGAAAACCAAAAGAGCCAACAGCAAACGCAAACAAACAGGAAATTTTTAATAACGAGACATTAGGACAAGATTTGAAAATATCACGGATCATATTAACAGAGAACAAAAAACAATCAACTATTTCTTGAACAACTATAAAAAATACATTTTCAAAACTATGAATTCTGAACATCATCTCTTACACACTCCACAATATGTATCTCGAATTAATATGAATGTGGTAGACGTACTGTCCACATACAAGATGAAAGCCTTTAGTTGTACAACAAATAATAAAATTGTTCACTGTTTCCAACAAGAATTAAATATAATCAGGCAAGAAATAGAAGACTTCTAATTACACAACATGTCCGA
>JBAMCF010000546.1:0-11425 GCA_037075285.1 Drosophila lutescens | reverse complement strand
ATTACCAAAAATAAATTCAAGACTGCGTACAAAATATAGTCCACAAGAACATCAATTTAGGTAATGCATGGCCTTGGCGCGTTTTTCTGGCCATGTTTCCTAAAATTTTAGGTAATTAGGCCCCTATTTAGTCCATTTTGTTTTCTGGGTGCACGGACTTTCAAAACGTGGTTTCGAGAAAAACGCACTTAAACATTGAAGTTTTGCGGTGATCACTGTATCTCCGCCAAAAATTTATAGATTTTCATTCTGCTTTTACATTTCGTTTAAGAATAGAAAAAACGCACCCCCTGGAAAGTTTTTTTTTTTATTTATAGCTTCAAAAATTTTTTTAAGCCGTGCAAAGTCAAAAAATATTTTTTTGTTAAATTTTAACAAATTTTATTAATATTAATTTTAGCCTAACTTCTAAAGTTTTTGTCCGATTGACTTAAAACTTTTGTTGTCAACTCTACAATAAAAAAATTTTGTGCAAGACCCTAGTGGCATTATTTATACATTTTTGGTTCAATCAAGATTGTTACTTTAATATTTATTTAAATATGAAGAAAAAGTAAAATTTGACTAGTCTTGATCAAATTTGAATCAAAGTGTAACTTTGAGAAGGATAACTTCGGTCTGATAAAACTTTATGCGATTTCAGTTTCAGATTATGAAAGGTTATTTTATGTTTTATATACTGTCATCACTATTTTTTAAGATTTTTGAGATTTGATTTTAACATTAATTTGCTAAAAAGGCTTCTGTTACCCCACTGTGCAGCGCATCGACAGAGAAATTGCCTATACCGTGGACCCTGCGCGCTGCCTCTGCTGGCCACCACTGGACTAAAAAATCAAATTACAAAAAAAAGTGGCAATAAGTTGCGATTTTGACCATATACATTTTAACAACAATTTAAGCACACAAACACTTAGTACATAGCATAAACCTTTCAATACAATCTAAAAAAATTACTTAGATTGCTTAAAAACTTAAATTTAAAGCACTTTGAAACTGCAAGCAAAACGTCGAAATTCAACAGCCGGAGAGTTGCATTTGAAACAGCTGATAACAGCTGCTAAGTTAACAGAGGAGTCATCTATCGGAATCCCTGAAACGTAACATTGTTTATTGGTCTTCTGTTAATACATCCTCAAACAAAATTTTTATTTTAACGACTTTTCAAAAATGAGTTTTGGCCAAACAAAGTGGTCAAATGCCCCATAGTGCAGCGATAAACAGCAGTCGCTGAAAAGTGGGCAACAAAAAACCGCAAAGTCAAGCCAGAGGGCGATGGAAAAGTTAAACATCTATTGGGCATATGGTGGAATGGGTTGGGGGAACGGGAACAGAATTGACGTCGGGAGTCCCGACCTCGGGACCACAACTGCGGATGCAGTAGTGGAAGTATAAAACAAGGGATAAGAAGGACTTACATTAAACGAGGAATACATTCTCTTGGAGTCCACAAAGTTGCTGTCGTCTTTTAGGCACTGCTGTTGCGGTTAGCGATGCGCAAAATTCATCAAGTCAGAATAAAAATTGCAAATTGAAAAGTTCTTCATTTTAATTGAAAACTGGTTTCAGTGCCAGCTGTCGGCTTCTATGGGGTAAGACGATGAATTACACTAGTTTACAAAATAATATTCTTGAGTGCTCCCTAGCAATTGATGGCAAATTCTGTTAATTTTTCTTCGATGGTACAGTTTTTTTTTTTAATTTTTTAAAGTTCAAAATGTTAAATTTCGAATTTCTTCTTATATCTCGGCACATATCCACCCGATTGGGCCTGTTTTCGTTTTATTTTAAAGTCAATAGATCAGACCTTAACTTTGCCATACTGATCAATATGATTGGATAAGTAATGGCAGCGCAGCTGTATATATCGTAAAAACTCGAAAAAAAACCGTTGAAAAATCATAATGGGTACCAACTTAAAGTTTACATCCTACCGAATAAAACAAGCCACTTTTTTCGTTTGACAAAGTCCAAATTTTTGTTTTATCCCAGGCGGCGACATGTAAACAAAAATGATTAGTGATGGCAGCCGGGTCAAAAAATAGCTAAATCAGATATTTTAAAGCTAGAAAATTAAAAAAAGGAATTTGATTTTTAAAAATACCTTAAAAAATATAAAATTGCTTGCGTTATGACTGTGAGTATTTTTAATAAGTAATATCCATTTGGATAATTTATTCTTATAAAATAGCTAACCTTAATTTTAAAAAAGCATGCTTTTTTTAACAAGTACTGCGTTATCAAAAACGAAATAAAAGAGTACGTATCTGAAAAAAAAAGGAATAATGAATAAGATAAATTTAGACCCTTTGATAGTGAGGTGAAAAGTCGATATTTCCACTACTTTCGCATTGAACCAAATTTTAAAGAGGCTTGGACACCGAGGAGAATTTGCGATTCTTGCCGCTTGACATTACTTAAATGGAGCGAAGGCAAAAGGTATGTTTTAGTTTTCGATGCTTTTTTGAAAGGTCCTTTATTGTTTTCTTGACCTAGATGCTACTTGAAGTTTGACACGCCAATGATGTGGAGAAAACCATCTTGTCATGTGACAGATTGCTATTTTTGCCTTACTAATAATGTTGGGTTGCTCATGAGTGAGTGAACAAAAAAGAGTGGCTCACTACACTGAGTGAGTGAACATGTTCCTTCGAACTTGTTAACAAGGTTTCGGCGGTTTTTTTCCTATGTACATAGGAAAAATCGAAAATCGGCACAGAAAAGACGTGGCGTCCAAGTGAGTTTTATTTTGAGCGAAAAAAATAAAAATCCACAAAATTCAAACAAACAAATTTTCATGGATCTTATATATAACTTCACGGCAAAATATCATGGTGATATTTAAGATAATCTTAAGTATTTCGAAAAATTTCAGTTATGCGTCTATATTAACCATTCGACGTAAAGAATTCGCGGATTATTTGACCTGAAGATTTCGCGGATTTTTTGACTTAAACAACATCGAAAACATTTGACGTTAAGAATACGTGGATTCTCTTGACCTGAAAAATTCACGCATTATTTGACTTAAAGAATTCGTGAAGCATTTGACCTGAAGAATTTGCGTATTTTCTTGACCTGAAGAATTCGTGAATCATTTGACCTGACGAATTCGTGGATTCTCTTGACCTAAAGAATTCTCGGATTATTCGACTTAAACATTATCAGAATCATTTGACGTGAAGAATTCGTGAATTCTCTTGACCTGAAGAATTCGTGAATCATTTGACCTGAAGAGTTCGTGCATCATTTGAGCTAAAGAATTTGCGGATAATTCGACTTAAGCAATATCAGTATCTTTGACGTGACGTTTTGGGACAAAATTCGTATCGCGAATTCTTCAAGTAAAAAGAGTTTAAACATCCGTGATTTCTTCAGTCAAATGATTTGAGAATTCTTCAGGTAAAGTAATCCGCGAATTCTCAGGTCAAATAATACGCCAGTTCTTCAGGTCAAATGAATCGCATATGGTGAAAATAGGCAAATAACTGAAATATTGATTCATTCTTAAGTGTATCTCAATTATGACCATGATATTTTTCTGACATCATTTTATGCAAGAGCGAATAAAATTAAATCGAATTCTTCCGGCTTTACTTTGTATTGAAAACGACTTCAAAGATTTTGCAACTTTATCGGAAGTTATCAAATCCATAAAATAATATTTGTCCTGCTTACACACAAAAGTTGAACAAAAAGGCCCAATTTCCACCTAAAATCCATTTTTAAAATAGCTTAATGTTAAAATACAATTTTTTTTATTATATGTATTGAAACTACATGTCCAAACGAACAAGAACAAATTTAAATCATATTAAAATTTATAATACAATGGCCGCAAAAGCGAATTGTGTTTTATTTTGAGTTTTATAAAATATAACTCACCCATAATCGTTATAGATGATTTTTATTTTTTTAGTCATCATGCTCACAAGTTTTAAAATAAAACTCAAAAAATAATAATTATTTTTGAGCAAAATAAATAAAAATCAGAAATGAGTTTTTCAGTGGGAGTTTTATCAATAAAACTTATAACTGTTACGGTCCCTGGTAAGTTTTTTTCATGAAGATGAAATATTAACTAATCACAATTTTCTACATTCCCCTCCCCCCGCAGTCCCACAGTCCATATTTACAACGACATTTGACTTTGGTTAAATAAGAAATTCAGGCGCAAATCTATAGTTATAACCTTAACATTCATACAAAGAAAACAAGAGAGAACGCTATAGTCGGGTTGGTGTCCCGACTTTCAGCTAAAACTCACTCAGCTAAAGGGAGTGCGAGGGAGATGGATATATACAATTTTTTTGATTGCGCATAACTATTTAGTGAATGGTCCGATTTGGGAAATCTCAACCTTCTAGCTTTTGTAGTTTCCGAGATCTCAGCGTTCATACAGACGGACATGACTAAATCGACTCGGCTAGTGACCCTGACCCTAATATACATATACTTTATAGGGTCGGAATCGTTTCCTTCTAGCTGTTACATACTTTTGCACGAATAAAAAAATCATGATTGAATATGTTTTATTTTTATACCCGTTACTCGTAGAGTAAAAGGGTATATTGTATTTGTGCCGAGGGCCACGCCCCCTCTAACGTCCACAATCGCCTTATATGATTTTTAAAGGTTTCTGGCTCCCACACCTTAAAAGATTTTGGAAAAGAAAAAATTCAGTTTTATTGAGTTTATCAATACCTATCGAAATGTAGAAGAAAATTTTCAAATCGGACTATTAATGTATCCATCTCCTTCGAACTCCCTTTAGCTGAGTAACGGGTATCTGATAGTCGAGGCACCCGACTATAGCGTTCTCTCTTGTTTGTTATAAATTTCTATTTTTTTGTAAAATTGTCTACTTTTAAGAAATTTTTACCCTTAAATTTAGTAAAATAACTCTAAAATTTAGAAAAATTACCTAAAAAAATCAAAACGAGGACGGAACCTAACTTCGGCATGCCGAAGTTTTAATACCCTTGCAGATTTCACGAATTAAAATTTGACTAAAATAGCACCATGAATTAATAAACAAAATATTTCATAATTCAAAAAATTAATTTTTCTCCCTATTGTTCCTATGGGAGCTATAGGATATATACGTCCGATCGGCACGCGCTTTTACCCTGATCAAGGTATGCACAAAAAAATACGATTTGGAAAGATTCTTGTCAATAGCTCTTACACTGAGCGAAATATATTCATTTTATGAAAGCTATATCCGATTGTTCCTATGGGAGCTATAGGATATAGACGTCCGATCGGCACGCGCTTTTACCCTGATCAAGGTATGCACAAAGAAATACAATTTGGAAAGATTCATGTCAATAGTTTTTATACTGTGCGAAATATCTTGAATTTTGCAAGTTATATCCGATTGTTCCTTCTTTAAATTTAACTGGCCGACGAGAAAACGGCCCTAAGATTTGTTTTCCTCCAATGCTTCCATAATCAAGTTTTTCATGTCCTACATTTGAAGCACATACATATATTATTACAAATCTTGGTTTAAATCTCTATAATTCCTTATAATTAATGGATTTTCTGCTTTTGTTACTTCGATCTTCTTGGATTTTGATAAGCTCATTTTGTTTGAGAGTAGGCTCAACAGAGATTTCGTTGGCTGTTGTTCTCCACTCAAACAGTTTTTCTTTGAAAACTAACGAGGGCCCTTAATATCATCCCTGTCCATGAATTTTAAACTTTCAAATGGAGAAGGAAGGGAGGAAAAGAAAAAAGAAAGGTGAGCGTACATTTGTATGTAACTACTAATACACAAACTGTCGCAATTGGAGTGTTTTTTAATTTCTTCTCATTCTTTTCGTTTATTTGGTTTATATGTATTTCTTACCAATCAAGTACCCAGTGGCGGAAATTTGCCTTCGAGAATCGATTCCGACCGCCATACTTCGAAGCCGGAATGCATTCGGTTTCATAACACAACACTGTTTACGATTGCATAAGCTTGGCCGCGTTTTCCGCTAGTATACCTTCAAAATCGCATACTTCGAATCGAGAAAGTAGGCGATAGCATAGCACACTTCGTGCTGCATTACCGTATCATATACTGTTGCATATAGGGTGGTAATCTATTTGCTTTACTGAGTGGCATACCAAGTATATGAGGCTGTAATGCAAGTGCATTACTGAATAGGATACCCGGTTTATAGGTTTGTAATGCACCCGTTTTACTGACTGGTTTACCCTGTGTATAGGGTTGTAATGCAAGTGCTTTACAAACTGGTATACCACGAAATAGAGGTTTATGTAGAGCCAAATAAAGGATTGTGTTTTTCAACTAAAAATTATATTTTTATTATTTATTTTATTAAGACATCTCGCACCAATGTAATGTAGAATCGGTTACTTTGTCCACCTTCCTTTACAGCATCTATATTTAAGAAAAAGTGGGAAATTAGTAGTCAATTTATTAAGAATGTTTAGTTGTACTTACAATATAATACATCAAAATTTCCACTATGTTTCACGAAATAAAACGTCCGATTCTGCCAAGTTCCAAAACTCAAGTGACGCGTGGCAAGAAAAAAGCGCGTAAAAAAAGAGAAGACGAAAAATTACACAAACATGCCGTGGAAACCAAAACTTTCAGAAACATAGGCGCTCTTATGTGTGCGTAAGTAAGGAATCATAGAAACGTGCAACAGAAAGCGAGAACCGAAAACAATGCCCCATTACAATCCTATGTTCCAAAAGCTGGATAAAGGATCGACTACGAATGTACCTTCGCGAATGCCTTCCGTCTCCTTAATTTCAGCCGAATGCAGATTGCGCCACTGGGTATTGCATTAAATGTTCCATTCCATTCCAATGTTCTTTTATTAAATTGGTTAGCTTTAATTTGTCTGTATCTTCGGGTACCGACTGACTTTAGTATGTAACCTCAAACATAGAGTAAGAAACTATATACAGTGGATAACATTAATATTCGGTTTTTTGTTTTTTTAACTTCAAGCGTGAATAAACGGTTTGAAACTAAAAAAAGAAAAAGTACAATATTGCAGAAATAAAGCTTATTTTATTACCTTTTCATAGATATATATATATATTCATATATATATTTTTTTTAACTTTAAGGAGATATTAGTTTGTTAAAAAAGTCTTGCGGTGTTTTCGCTAGTTGGCGCTGAAAGCGCGTAGTTCTTGTTTTATTCGACGCATCTGGTCATAATATACCTTTTTGGAAAGCTCATTTCACGCGCTAACACGTGTTTGATTGATTGTATTTTCTTTTACGTCGTTCGTGAGTTATAGCGTCGCAATCATGCAGCAAAATAAAGAGAAAATACGGCATATTTTACAGTACTACTACGATAAAGGCAAAAATGCATCTCAAGCCGCCACTTTCCATTTCCACCGCACAACGATGGTTTCAACGTTTTCGTTCTGGTGCAGAGGTGGTCAAAGAAGGAAGGCCTGTCCTAGAAAATTGCGACAAAACCGGCATAGTAGTATCCCTAGCATCGGTCAAGAGCTTGGCTTAAGTCATCAAGCCGTTATAAACCATTTGAAGAAGCTTTGAGTCTCTTAAAAGCTCGATGTAAAAAAAGAAAAAAATAATATAATAAAACAAGAGAGAACGCTATAGTCAGGTTGGTGTCCCGAATATCTAATACCTGTCGTTCAGCTAAAGGGAGTGCGAGGGAGATGGATATATAACATTTTTTTGATTGCGAATAACTTTTTAATGAATGGTCCTATATACTTTATAGGGTCGGAAACGCTTCCTTCTAGCTGTTACATACTTTTGCACGAATACAATATACCCTTTTACTCTACGAGTAACGGGTATAAATACCGCAGGACTTTTTTGACAACCCAATACATGCATAAACAAAAAAAAACGAATATTTAGGCCACATTAATATTCGGTTTTTCCTTTTTGTACTAAAAATCACAAAATTCATTTAGGAAATAAACTTAATTTGCCATTTGAAATGCTAGCCATTATCTCTAAAGATTATAAAATGAAAGACCGATTTTTAAGGGGATACGACCACAGCCCAAACCTTAAGAGCTACAGCAGCCAAATTTTTGCACAGTATTTCATTGGGGGAGTAGGCGCCCACTAAGATCCGACATGTCCCCCCAGTGGCCCCAAACAGCTCCAACATCCATATTTATAGCAAAAAAGAATTAGATGTACTTAAGCTTAACTTCTAAAGTGGTTGGAATTTCGAAATTTTGATTTTGCAGAATTTTAGGTCTTGAAAAGGCCCAATTAGAAATCTAAAAGAAATTTCGATATCCCCCATAATTTGGGGGCTACATTTAAAATTAACTTTTCGATTTTAAAAATCTAAACCGCTGCTCCGATCAAGATGATTTTTGGATCATTAGTTATTCTATGGCCCAAATGCTTAAGTTTTATTTTTCAAGTTTTTAACATTTTTTTAAGTATTTTTAACGAATTTATTTAGATTTTCTAAGTTGCGTTGCATTTTGTGGGAGCCTGCCGAGAGAGCGAAACCCAGAGAGCGGATGCCAAGAGAGCGACGGCCGAGAGAGCAACACCCAAGGAAACTGACGAGGGGGAGGGGTAGTGCTGTGTGATAGGGAGGGGAATGGGGCAATTTAAGTTCAAATTTGGTTTGGATTTTAAAAACTTAAACTGCTGTTCCGATCAATATGATTTTCGATCAATAGTCAGTCCTGTGGATCAAATACTTAGGTTTTATTTTTAAAAAATATTTTTCATTTTGTAGCATATGTACAATACATGTACAATACAATATATACACACAATATGTGTGTATGTTTCTACTCGAAAGTAGATAATGTGCTTAAATACAAATAAAAACATTAATTTCCTTTTAGCCAATGCAAAATTTGTCGAGCTTAAAATTAATAATTATCAATCAAATGTGGAATCGGAAAATAATAAGTTACTTCGCTACTTTTGTATGAGATGCCAATCTTTTCGTGTGTTTACAAATGTTTTCGTTTCATTCAAAACAACAAATTTGAAACAATTTACAAACAAGTGTACATTTGTGCGCAAATTAAAATTGCATTGATAGTATTGTAACTGATAGAAAGTATACAAATTCACTACTTTTACATAGATCATATTCATTTATTATATAGCTCTGCCAGTAGCCTTCCGATTCTCTCTCATGAAGGATCTTCTACAAAGGTTGTTTACACAAAGGTTTTCAAAAAAACGCGCTAATAAGAAATAAGAAAGTCCTGACAACCGTACTATAAACAAATTTTAAGCGAACGAAGTCGCTCCGGGTAAAGCTAGTTTATTATATAGCTCTGCCAGTAGCCTTCTGATTCTCGCTCCTGAAGGATCTTCTAAAAAGGGTTTTACACAAAGGTTTTAAAAAAACGCGCTAATAAGAAAACATAAAGTCCTGACAACCGTACTCCAAACTAATTTTAAGCGAACGAAGTCGCTCTGGGTATAGCTAGTTGCCTATAAGATCGTTTAAATGTTTTGGCATATTTTGAAAATTGTTTTTTGCAAATTCTGGGCAAGTTTTTCCAACGTAAAAAAGGATGTGCGCGATAAAGTCAAAAAAATTAGCAAAGGTACAAAAAATTTTCGATTTATTTTTGGACGGCTAAGCTTTTCGTCTTCCACTAGAAATCTGTTTTAGCGCAATCGATTTGGCCAATCTTTGTATATATATTTTCGGTGAAAGTTTCATAGCGATAGCACAACTAGAGCAATACGTAATCCTGAACGAAGTACAAGGATTGTGTATTGTTTCGTAGTTGTGCTATCGCCATGGAAACTTTCACCGAAAATATAGAGCAAAAGATTGGCCAAATCGATTGAAATAAGCAAAAGTAGATTTAAAGTAGTGACGAAAAGCTTAGCTGTCCAAAATAAATCGAAAATTTTTGTACCTTTGCTAATTTTTTTGACTTTGAAACGCACATCCTTTTACACGTTGGGAAAACTCGTCATGAATAAATAGAAACACTTTTAAATAGCCAAACATTTAAACGAGATCTTATGACAACTATATACCTGGTGATTCCCCGCTAAAATTAGTTGGAGTACGGTGTGACCTATTTTTTCTTTTACGCGTTTTTAAAACCTTTGTGTAAAACCCTTTTGTTAAGAATCCTTCCAGGAGCGAGACTCAGAAGTTGCTACTGTAGAGCTACCTAATAAACTAGCTTTTACCTTAGCATCTCGTTGCTTAAATTTGTTTATAGTACGCATTGTGACTTTCTTATTTTTATTAGCGCGTTTTTTGAAAACTCTTGTGTAAACAATATCTGCTTTGTAGAGCTCATGAGAGAGAATCGGAAGGCTACTGGCAGAGCTAAATAATAAATGAATATGATCTATAAAAGTAATTGAGCCCTATAATTTCTATCAGTTTACAAATACTATTAATCAATTTTTAATTTGGTGCAAAACTAATACATTTGCTTGTAAATTGTTTCAAATTTGTTGTTTTGAGTGAAACGGATACATTTGTAAACAACGAAAATATGACATTTCATACAAAATAAGACAGAACTTATTAATTTTCCGATTCACATTTGATTGATAATTATTAATTTTAAGCTCGACAAATTTTGCATTGGCTTAAAAGCAAATTAATACTTCATTTGTATTTAAGCTACATTATCTCTCTTTCGATAGAAACATACACACATATTGTGTGTATATATTGTATTGTACATGTATTGTACACATGCTACAAAATGAAAAATATTTTTAAAAATAAAACCTAAGTATTTGATCCACAGGACTGACATATCGAAAATCATATTGATCAGAACAACAGTTTAAGTTTTTAAAATCCAAACCAAATTTGAACTTAAATTGCCTTTCCCTTCCTATCACACACAGCACTACCTCTCTTTTCGTCACTTTTGTCATTTTTCTCGGCCGTCCGCTCTCTTGGCATCCGCTCTCTGGCTTCTGCTCTCCCCGCAGGGCTCCTCAACAAAATGCAACGCAACAACTTAGAAAATCCAAATAAATTTGTTAAAAAATATTTCAAAAAATGTTAAAAACTTGAAAAATAAAACTTATACATTTGGGCCATAGAATAACTAATGATCCAAAAAATCATCTGATCGGACATGGTTTAGATTTTTTAAAAATCGAAAAAGCCCACTTTAAATGTAGCCTCCCAATTATAAGTACTTGAAATTTCTTTTAGATTTCTAATTAGGCCTTTTTCACACCTAAAAATCGCAAATCAAAATTTTTTGAAATTCCAACCACTTTAGAAGTATGGCTTTAAGTACATCTAATTCTTTTTTGCTCTAAATATGGATGTTGGAGCTGCTTGGGGCCACTGGGGACATGTTTGATCTTAGTGTTTACCCCCAATGAAATACTTCTGTGCAAAAATTTGTTTTGCCAGCTCTTAAGGTTTGGGCTGTGGCTTATCCTTAAAACGTCTTCATTTTATAATCTTTATGATAA
>JBAMCF010000544.1:0-61174 GCA_037075285.1 Drosophila lutescens | reverse complement strand
TTTTGCTTAAGAATTAAAAAAAACATGCCCTCTGGGAAGCGCAATTGTATACCCGTTGGTGGTATGCGTATGATCTGTATGGTAGTATTTATAGCTTAATACATTTTTCCTTAGTCTGCTTTTGATCATGGCATTTACCGTTTTGGAAAGCACTGAAATAAGAGATGGGACTGAAGTTTTGCACATTGGTCAGGTCCTTATTTTCTAGGAAGGGCACAATTTTGATTTGTTTCATTCTGACGGAAAATCACACTTGGCTACCGTGGAGTTGTAGATAGACACTAACTCATTTTTGGCGGTATTGCTCAAGGAATTTAACATTTCGTAGTTATACTGCCAATTCCACCAGCTGTTTTTTTGTTTTGGGCTAAGAACCATTTCTAGATCCTCCAACCTAAAACATAGGGTTTTTCATTGTTTTTCGTGGCAACTAGACTTTCGTCTACTGCCACACTTATTGGAATTGATCCCTTAAAAATTCCAGGAATTCACTGGATTTTCTGGATCAAATTTGCCAGGGCTCTCCTCTTGATAGTTTTCTAGAGTTTTTAGAGACGCCACGCTGCTGTTGTGTTGGGTTTTGTGTTAAGCTCATTTTTTTTCAGGAAACTTGTTTTGTTCGCAATTTTCACGTCCTTTTTTTCATTTGCTTTTGCAGTTTATAGACTCAACATAGAGAGGTGCATACTTTTATTTGACTTTCGCAAAACTCATTGCATAAGTTGCTTAAGTCATCATTCCACCAATACTTGGGAACTTTGTTTGCCCCAATCTTATAGGTGGCAAGCCTTGATTTTACCTTTTTCATGTTTTTGTAAGGTTTTTTTTTTTTTTTTTCTACTAACTTCTATTTTCCTTAGTCTTTACATAGCCTTTTTTTGGCTAAAAAGAAGTTCGGCTATTTTAACTCCCCTTACAAAGGTTAGATCAAAGACTGACCCTCTTCCGAGTCAATGTTTCCAAACGGGACCCTGGTATTTTAGCTTGTATCCTGTGTTTAGCATTGCCCAGCCAGGAAAAGAGCCTTTGCTGCTGTTTACTCGATCAAAAAGTTCACTGGATCTGCATTAAATCGCCAGATATAATGACATTTTCAAAGAATCGTTTTCTATCAGATTGTTAATCTCATCTCAATACAGATAGTTATCTGTGGTTCTAAATATAATGGATAATTTAATGTTTAGATTTTGTTTTGAAATGTTTGCAATGATAATGTCACGGTTTATGTCATGACAGAATCTTTTGACATTTAGGTTTTTTAAAAGCTACGGCTACCCTCAGTAGCCATCTTCTCTGTGTTTTTCTAAAAGTTTAACGTTAGCTATTTTTCTAAAAGATAAATCGTGTGAAAAAACTTGTAAAAAGGCTACACTAATGTTTTGGTCGTTTAGAAAGAATTCTAAATCGTTTTTATTGTTTTTGATTGATTGTATATTGTGCTGTTAAATCTTTAAAGTTATTTAGACTTTTCAAGTGATTGTCTTTCTATTGTGTCTGCCGGCTTTCCTTTCCATAAAGTTTTTCTTTGTACTTACTGTTGTATTGTCACTGTCCTGTGTGGAGATTGACATCTCGGAATTTATGTACAATTTGAGACAACAAACTAATGATTTGATAGATTTTGTCATTGGTAGCTATGTTGTTGGGAAAGACTGGTACATGATCACTTGAATCGTTGGTGTAGGGTTCTAACTGAAAATGGGCTTTTGGTAAGGAGCTACAGGTCTCTGTACTAACCGACTAGCATAATTTTGTTTTTTTAAGAGCTCGTTGACTTTTATCTTTGTTTTGTATGTTTTCATCTTTCTTGCTTAAGGAAATTTGTGTCATAATTTTCCAACTGGGAATAGTTTTGTTGTACTGGAAAGGAACTCAAAACCTTCTGGCTATTTTTTTAATAGTCATGACTTAGTACATCCATTTTCCAGACTGGACTGTTTCGTCTATCCCTAGCAGAATGGTTTTTGGCGTTGCATGTACTACATTTCAAAATGGAGCACGTTCCAGTCCAATCTTGGACCCCACACTTGTTGCAGCGTCCTATCGACCCGCATCTTTCAAGTGTGTCCCAGTCGCCCACAATTGTAGCACTGACGCACTTTGGGAATATAGTGGGCTGACTTTTAATGAGCAAACGCCAAAAGTGAAACCTTTTCAGGTGTCAGCCCCATCAAAGCCTATTTTTACAGTTTCAGTAGGTATTAGCTCTATCTAGGTTTGTGGAAGAGTTCATATTCTCGAGAAATTTACTGTCAGAAAAACCAGTGGAAATACCCTTAATGATTCCTAATGACTCAACAAAATTTCTTGGTATAAACGCAACTATGTTCATCTTCACCCTATTGTTCACAAAATCATTTGCACCCTTGGATTTGTTAAAATATATTTTGTATAATTTTGGAGAAAGTGAAACTATTTCTTTGAAACCACCAATCTTCAGGTGTCTAATTTTTCAAAGAGAAACAAGCCATTTTTGGCTCTTGTATTCTCAAAAAGGTACTGTCCTTTTGTGGACACATGATGTTCCATAAAAACATTTGGGACGTTCAGATTTTTTTCGCATTGAAATTTCACTTGAATTCTTTTCTTGCATTGGTTTTTGGGGACACTTTCGGCAGTTGGTTTTTCTAAGGTTGTATTGACGTTGTTTTGGCAACCACCTGAAACGGTCACATTTTCACTTGTTTCTTTTGCACTGTTTTCGTCACCTACTACATAACCCGCCATAATAGTCGGTTCCATTTCTTCTTCTCTTGTGTCCATGTGTTCTGGTTTACCGTTACCGTGCATGAGTTTGATGTCATCCTTACGTATTTATACCCGTTACTCGTAGAGTAAAAGGGTATATTGTATTCGTGCAAAAGTATGTAACAGCTAGAAGGAAGCGTTTCCGACCCCATAAAGTATATATATTCTTGATCAGGATCACTAGCCGAGTCGATCTAGCCATGTCCGTCTGTCCGTCTGTCTGTCCGTCTGTCTGTCTGTCTGTATGAACGCTGAGATCTCGGAAACTATAAAAGCTAGAAGATTGGCATTTTGCATGCAGATTCTAGGAGTTCCTACGCAGCGCAAGTTTGTTTCAAAAAGGTGCCACGCCCCCTCTAACGCCCACAATCGCTTATATACGATTCTAAAAATTTCAATATTTCGGAAAAGTAAAAATTCAGTTTTATTGTGTTTATCAATACCTATCGAAATGTAGAAGAAATTTTTCAAATCGGACCATTCGTTAAAAAGTTATGCGTGTTCAAAGTTTCTATCTCCATCTCCCTCGCACTCCCTTTACCTGAGTAACGGGTATCTGATTGTCGGGGCACCCGACTATAGCGTTCTCTCTTGTTTTTAATAAGATTTTCCGACACTCTCACACTTTCTAAAATCTTATCTTTGTTTAAATTATTAAAGGTCTCTTGTTGTTCTTGATAGTTCTATCGTGGGGTCTTCCATTGGCAGACACCGAGTTACCGGTATCCGCCATATTCTTCGCTGGTTTTACCAGCCTGCCGCCAAAATTTACCACTCACCAGAAAAAACAAAACAGGGGAAAGATCTCACTTTATAGCAAAATGCCGAGAAACACTGTTTACTTTTGTTAATCACTTTTTAAGCTTTTAAAGCTCTCACAAAAAATAAAAAACAAGACTTTTCACTATACGATGAAAAAACGCAACCGGTCTCGCTCGCAAATGAAAAGGGAGTGTTTCGTAAAAACTCGAGAAAAACATCCGACAAAAAATAGAGACGTGTAATAGACGTTAAATCTGCCGTCCAAACGAACCAAACAAGCCATATTTTACAAAATTTAAGGAAAAATATATTTTATTTCGATTTTGGAAAATTGCAATGTTAGGCCGATACAGGTTGGCGCCTGAAGTTTAAATACAATAATTAAATTAATAACTCAGTTGCAAGTTTCAAGAATCTAATCAAATCTATTTCACTATGAATTCGGCAAAGTTAAAGGGTGATATTATTGTGGTAATTTTAAACACCAATGTGACATCTAACGTCTATAAATAATGCCCAATCTGTCCAATTTGTCGGTGGCTTTCTATTATTTCCTAAATGGGTGGATGTCAAACTCCTCCACCTTTTCGTTAGGAGAACTGCGTTCACAATATTTAAGTTTAATGATATTTAGTCAAGCCAACGCCCTCTTGACTTTATGATTAGATGCATACTGGCTTGGGAGACCTGAAAGTCTTTGATGTCCAAAGAATACGCTACAATAATCTAGAAGTTTGATCCGCGGCCATCGGCCTGATCCGCTTGTATGGCAGAGCGGCCAAAAATATGCTGGAATTTATGATAAAACAAGAGAGAACGCTATAGTCGGGTGGGTGTCCCGACTATCTGATACCCGTCACTCAGCTGGCAGTGCGTGGGAGATGGAGTGTTGTGACAATTTATAATTGTCAAAGATGAGCAAAGATGCTCTGGGGTTCATGGATGGTTTATTATTATGTACAATTAATTCTAATTCAGTTTTTCACTTCACAATATTCAATGCTGACAATGGTATCAATTTTAGGTTATTAGATTTAAATCATTAAATCATCATTGTGATAACTGCTTCTGATAACATATCAGCTCCAATGAAATTGGTACCGCAATCGCTGTAGATGTGTTGGCAGTATCCACGTCTGCCAATAAAACGTTGTAGAGCCCACAAAAAAACCTGAGAAGACAATCCGGTAACAGCTTCCAAGCTTTTGTCGCCAAGCATATAAAAACTGCAATATATGCTCTGCAATTGTAATGTCCACGAAACTTTGACGCTTTGATTTCTAGCGCACCGGTATAGTCCACGACTTCAAAGTCTCGCTTTGATGGGTTCACTCGATGTAAGGGAAGGTCTTCTATGAGCTGCGTGACTGCCTTCGGTCTGTGCTTGAAGCAGTCAGCACATTTGTGCAAAATGTTTTTAACTCATGTTTTCCATTAAGAATCCAAAACGGTTGCCTTGTCACTGTCAGTGTAAGTGATATCTCGCCATGTAATGTGTTGAGATGAGCATTACGAATTACAAGTTCTGTAAAATCATGATCCTTTGGCAAAATGATCGGTGTGCGTTGATGCGGCGATAGGTGCAATGCATTTTTCAATCTCCCTCGGACCCGAAGCACCCCATCGTTATCTAGAAATGGGGAAAGTTTACTGAAATTTGTTCGATCTAGATAAATGTGTTTGGCCTTTATTTTTTGAATCTCAATCTTAAACCTTTGATGTTGCACTAGTCGGACAATGTGCCATAGTGCCTGCTGAAACTCCTCGGCGGTAACTGGACCTCTCTGGCGAGAGTCCACATGAGTTTGTGAATTGTGAATAAAGCGTAGTACGTAAGCCATTATAAGCAGAAGTTTGTTGTAACATGAAAACGGCGTGAGTAAAGAGTTTGGATTTCTCTCAATGCAGCTGTGGGTTTGTAGAGAAAGCGATTTTTGCTCATACGTGAGATTCGTGCTATCAGGACTGTCAAAGATTTTGCTAGGCCATTGAGTTTCTGGTAGTCGTAGCCAAGAAGGCCCCTGCCACCATAAATCATAGGTAGCTAATTGATCTGGATAGAGACCACGCGTCGCGCTGTCTGCGGTGTTATCTCCGGTGGGCACATGTCGCCATTGAGATGCTGATCTGGACTCCAAAATTCGTCCTACACGATTCGCTACGAATGTTTTTGTAAATTTTATTTTGAAACCATAAATATCTTCCTGCCAATATAGCCCCAAAGTTTTAATGGACTCTCGGTTTTCGATTTTCAAAACTGTGGAATTGGAGGAATAGATTTCAAAAGACTGGGATGATTTGCTGCCCATTTTCGAAGCTCCATACCAGCGGATTGAAGTGCACCGATGACATCATCTCGAACTAGAAGGGCTCCATTAATTGTCTTGTGTCCACTTTGTAAATCATCCACATATATTTCTTTTCGTAAAACATGTTCTGCTAACGGAAATTGATCTCGTTCATCCTGAGCGATCTGATGCATGATGCGAATGTCTGTGTACGGGGCTGATGCTGTTCCAAACTTCTCAGTTGTTGAACAATAATCTTTTATAGCATTGTTTTTCCTTTGCCAAATAATCCGTTGCAGCGATACATTTTCTGAATATCGGCCGCAAAGACTTATTGTAAAAATCGCTAGTTGAGGATGACCCCACCAAGGTCGTTTTGTAAGGCTGGGCCTATACAGAGAATGTCGTTGAGCGATTTCCCATTTGATGTCTTGCATGGGCCTCGTACACAACTCGAAGTTTTGTGGTTGCTGTACTCCTTCAGAACTGCATGATGTGGTAATGTACATGCAGTATAACTGATTGAGCCTCCTTTGTCCGCCAGTCGATGCTGTTCTTCTGAGCTGATGGCTTCAGTTAATTGGCGCAGCTCGAAGTATTCCTCCATGACCTTTGAGTATTGTTCATAAAGTTCTGGTTTCTTTTGGAATTTTCGCTGTAAAAAATGAAACCGATTTAGCGCAGTTGGTTTTGATTTGCCTATGGTTTGGTTAGGATCAAATAAGGTTTTAAATGGTAGGCGAACCATGTACTTTCCATTAGGTTGGCGTATATGAGTGCGTTTAAAGTGTTCTTCGCACCATTGTTCTTCCGCAGTGTAGAGACGGGTTGTACTTACTGCTCCCAATTCAAAGAATTTTTGAACTAGAGTGTCCAGATTAGAATGATGAATGATGTATGGAAATCGTGTGTGTCTGTTTTGGCGTGATTCTGCCAAAAATGATCTAACCAAGTTGCGTGCATTGGGCAATTGGTTGATCGTAAGATCCTCTCCCGATTCCACTCATCATAAACTGTGGAATGGTGTCCACGCCAATGTGTTGTTGATGTGTTGGTCATTGCAATGAGCGCAGCGGACAGAGTTGGTAGTAACCCCTGAAATATGGCAGCTACTGATCCTGCTTTGTGAGTTGCCTGAATGTTTGATTACGTTTCGTTGGAAGCCGTTGACTCCTTGTGGTTGCCGTGATGGCTGTTGAACCTTGCGACCTTCAATTAAAAGGTTGGGATTTCCTTTGTACTTCCAAGACTGTGTTTCCAGGCTTGGATAGTTTGCGATGGCAGCTTACTGGTGAGCTGATGCACAATCCAATGATCGCAATTGGCAATTGCAGCTACTGATCCTGCTTTGTGAGTTGCCTGAATGTTTGATTACGTTTCGTTGGAAGCCGTTGACTCCTTGTGGTTGCCGTGATGGCTGTTGAACCTTGCGACCTTCAATTAAAAGGTTGGGATTTCCTTTGTACTTCCAAGACTGTGTTTCCAGCAGCGATGGCAGCTTACTGGTGAGCTGATGCACAATCCAATGATCGCAATTGGCAATTGAAATGTTGAGGCGTTTGAACTCATTGATGCAAACGTTGGCAACGTTTAACATATGTTTGAGTTCGGCTGAACTTTCTTTGGAAATTGATGGCAAATCATATATGGTATTCATATAATGCATGAATAATAATCGGGTATTATTATAACGGGTAACAATGATATCCCAGGCGACGAGATAATTCGCTTCAGTCAAATCCATTTAAAGCAGGTCTTGATCTCGGTCCGCTGGGAGTGCTTGTTTCAGAAAGCGGAATTTTTGTATGCTGGAAAGTGCACCATTATCGTGAATAAGTTGTTGAAAGACATCATGAAAGGCTGGCCATTCAGTCAGCTTGCCAGCATAACTAGGTACTGGTAATTTTGTTAGTTGAACTGCAGAGCCAGGCGCTTGTAGCATGGTTGTGTTGTGCATCGTTGAATTAGAATGGCTAGGAGTAGCGTCAATTGGTACTGTTGGAAACAGGGTCTCGAAGGCGTCTCCAATCCCGCAGTAATATGTGAAGTAAGACTCTTCAAACCTTGCTTCTAGCTGAGAGGTAAAATATTCCTGTTTGGGTGAACAACCGTTCAATAAAAGAGTTTGATGATTGGTTTCGAATTCCTGTGCTAATTTTTCAAGTTTATTTATACGAGTTTGAAAATAGATTTTAGTTTTTCCTGACTGGCTATCTTTTTTAACATTTTGATAAAGTTGTTTAACACGCTCAAAAATATCAACTTGGAGTATATGTAGGTTTTCTAGGCTGGCAACGCTGGATGTCTGCCCCTGCTCCGTGTCTTTATCTGCTGGCATGTTTCTGATTTGATTGTTTTACTCTTATACACTGAAAAGTGTACTCAGTACTCAACTCACAAACACACCACAACGACACTTACCCCTTTCGAATTGTGACGTAGCGAAATTGAACGAAAAGACCGGGAAGTCCAAGTGCAGTCATTCCAGGTTTGACGAAAAGGTGTGGGGAATGCGACTGCAGGGTTTTTTCTACTCTTAAGCGAAATGTAAAAGCAGAATAGAAATCCGTCAATTTATGGCGGAGATACAGTAATCACCGTATGTCTGTTTTACATGTTTAAGTGTCCGTAATCATCGGCATTTCTAAACGGCTCAACCGATCGTTTTCAAACTTGTCGCACATTTTTCTGCATACAAAAATTCGCGCTCCGGGAAGAGTTTTTATTTATTTTTTAATATTAAGTATTTTTTTAAATTAAAAAATCAAATTTATTAGTGCAAAACTTTGGAAAATCAAAAAAAATCTTAAAAGTAAAAAATTAAAAACGAGCTTTCCTAGAGGTCGGGTTTTTTTAATTCTTAAACGAAATGTAAAAGCCGAATCCGGAAATTTTTTGAGGAGATACTGTAATCACCGCAAAGCTCTTTTTTTTTTAATAGTGTTCCAGCAATCGCTTTGCCCCCGATATATTAGCCGATAGTATCGGCTATATAAATTAATAGATGTTATTTAAATGACACTTGATAATATACAAAAGGTTTGAAATAAATCCAACCAACCAGTTTTTATAGAAAAAATCGCAAAGTTAGTTGATTTTTTGAGCCAGAGACCATACCCCACCTTAACAAATAAGTAATCAAAAAGTCATTTAAAAACGTCTTACCTTTAATCAAAATTAATCTCAACCACTAAAATGGTAGGTTTCTGTGTCTAATAAACATATGCGAAAAAAAAAAAATTTTAACGTTTAGACGGTGCGCGGGTTAGCTTCCGTTTGATTTGGATGTAACGATCCATGCCAGTCTGTATAGCCGGACCCACTTGTTGTTGTTTGATATTGCCGATACTGGCACTCGTACTTACAATTGGCCTTGTACTTTTATTCGGCCCTGCAGAAATTGAACACGCATTCGAAATTGCGTTGTTGTTAACGGAGACTGTTGATGTTGTTGGTGCAGTGGTTGCGGTTGCAGAAGTTAACGAGGTTGCAGTGCGTGTGGCTGGTGAGTTGTGAGTCGAAGCTGGGGGTGGGGTTCTACACTGCAAGCTCAATGAAGTGGGAGTTGGTGTGAATAGGGCCGGAGAACAAGACCGTGCTCTCGCACTGTCAATGGTCAGTAGGGCTGAGTTGCTCTTTGAAGAAGATCTTTCTACTTCTTTAACACGGGTTGAGAAATAAGAGATTTAACTGTTTCTCTGGTCTACGGAGCTATTACTCTTGGCACTTTTTAGTTTTTATATTATTTATTTATTTGTACAAGGTAGGCTTGTTTTTCAAAATTAAGCTACCGTAAGAGATGACAGCCATAGCTGCTGTGGCTTTCGGCTGAGATTTTATAATAACTTTGCACTAGTTTTATACATAGCACCAATTATTATGTATTATTTTATTTATCTGTTTTTGCCTAATTACGGTAATACTCTAGTTACGGTCCTCACCCCCGATTTTGCGAAAAAAATGATCCTCGACGCACAGTGGCGCCTTTTGACTTTTTTTTGGTAACAAATCATAACTTTTAAACCAGTGAAGATAATTGAATGATGTAAACGGCAAATGATAGATAATTGATCCACCTTTCAAATTATTGCTTGAGACAGGGAGTGGGCGTGGCAGAAGCGTACTTACAAATCGGCAAAGTCAGAATTTAAAAACAAATCCATTTTTTTCCAACAAAAAAAAAAATAGATTCTAACTCTGTGACAAGGTTGTGATTCCATGACCTTAAAATACAGTTTGGATTCGCACATACTAAATTCAATGCTTAGGCAGCGTAAGTTGTTTTGAGCTGGCAAAAGTGGCTATTTTCGTTTCTGAATTACTTTTAGACGTAATTTTTTACAGTAACATGATGTATACCAAAATTTAAGGAATCTCTTTGGGCTATGTTTTTCCGCTAAACTAGCGGGTTTTTTCCAAAAGTGGTAGAACTAAAGTTTCTTATATCAAGCTGTTGAACATAATATCAAATTTTCAGGACTTTAACACAATGTTTTGGACAAATCTTTCACAAGGTTGCGCCATATGCAATTTCTGGGACCATGACTTTTTTACCTTTTTTGGCTCTTAAAACCGCGGACGCACGCGGACGCAGCTACAACTTTCCTAAAATCAAGAAGAAAGTCCAAATATCGTTTTACGGAAGTATAAAAAATATAATATGAAATAATTTTTTTTTATTTTCCATCAAAGTTGGAAAATATGGAAAATATATAACTAAGAGATGCGGCTGGCAAACTGCAATATATTTTACTTTTTTTACTCTTAACTAACACACTAATCAGTGGAAAAAAGAAGCAAAGCGATTCGATACCTAGTTTTTAAGAAAAACTCCCCGGAAGTGCGAAAAATTACCTAAAAACTGTGTGCTTTTTTAAGTGAATAATTGTTGAACTTTGAAAATGCATATCTTGTACAAAAATTTGATTTGAAAAAGGGTTACATATTTGTAATAGTGGATCAATTACCTGTCGATTGGTATGGGTCGCAACTTTCTAGGACAAAGTCGAAAAAGTGATTTATTGCACTTTTTTGGCCCAAGGCGCCACTGTGCGTCGGACTGCGAATTCTTAAGAATTTACATGAAGAAATAAAGGCGCGGTCTTTTATAGCATTGTTTTCTCTTTGTAAAAATCGCCAGTTGAGAATGACCCCACCAAGGTCGTTTTGTAAGGCTGGGCCTATTTCATTTTTTTAATTTTTCATTTATTTGTTTATATCCTAACGCTACAAGTAAAAACTTATATTTATTGCGCTAGTCACATCGGATTGAGTAACAAAAATTATAATAATTTAATTTAAAAGTACTACTTAAAATCTAACAAAGTTGGGTTTATAATTCGATTATAAGTTTGCAACTAACTTTGATCAAGCATAAATTCTTTGATTTTCGATATAAATTGAGACGCGCTTCTAATGGTTTTGATAGCATGTGGAAGATTGTTCCATAGGCGAATTGCATTGATAAAGAATTGCCTCCTCGAGCATAAGGTTTTATATCGAGGGATAATAAAATTTTGTGTTCTTTGCGATTGAGCTGGAAGAAGTTTCTGAAACAAATAAGACGGTTCACGGGTGCGCACAATCTTTTGAATAAAAATTAATGTTTTGAGGTCAATCCACTGACTAAGGCTAAGGTCAAGAACATTATTGACTAGGTGGGAAGTGTGGTCAGTGCGACGAAGATTAAACACGTAACGGACGATTGAATTACAAGCAACAGTTAATTTTTGAGTATCTTGAGTGTCGCAGTGCCCAAAAATCTCAACGCCGTAAAACAGGGTGGGAACCAAGATTGTTTTGGCCACTAGCATGCGAAGCTGGGTTGGCAAGAACGACTGAGAAGTAGAAAGCTGTCTCAGAAGCCCATATGTTCGCCCAGTTGCTTTGGAGATATGTTTGCTCCATGTTAAGGTGCTGTTAAATGTAATACCCAGGTTTCCGGCCGATTCTTCGTATTTGATTGGGCTATTTCCAATTATTAAATTCGGGAGTTGCGATGTTTCGAAGGGTTTTTTGTAGATAATTACGCATTTGCTTTTTTTTGGGTTTAGACATAATCCGTTTTCAGTGGCCCAGGTATTAATTTTGAAAAGCAGGGTATTACACATACTAATACAATCATTGACTTGACATAGAGGCTTACTAACATAGAACTGCACATCATCAGCGTATAGATGGACATCACAAGGGGACAGAACATTCGGTAAATCATTAACATAGATGGAAAACAATAAAGGCCCTAGCACAGATCCTTGGGGAACACCTCTAGACACCGAAACAAAGCTAGAACAACAAGTCCCAGATACGACTGCTTGTTGTCGTCCTGTCAGATACGACCTCATGAGCATGACTGCAGAGTCGGAAAAATTGAAAAGGTTTTTTAGCTTGGTGCATAGAATACTATGGTTGACGGTATCGAAAGCCTTGCTGTGATCAAGTAGAGTCAAAAACGTTATCCAATTTTTATCTAGCCTCGATCGAATGTCCTCAACTACATCTGTAATGGCACTAATACAGCTCCTATTTTTCCTGAAACCAGATTGCTTTTCACTAAGCATGGAATTGTTATCCATAAATATGATTTCAAAAATTTTTGACAAGAAAGGAAGTAGGGATATGGGTCTGAATTCAGTTTGACTTTTCGGTATAGGGACAATTTTCGCGTACTTCCATGCAGAGGGAAAAGTGGATGTGGTAATTGTTGTGTTCATAATGTGTGTTATATGGCTAAGGATTAATGGTAATAATAACATAATAAATGTTGGGCTAATGCCGTCCAGGCCTTCAGCGTTTGACTTCACCTTAAGTAAACATTCAAGAACATCACATTGGTTAACGCACATAAAACTAAATCTATTGTCACAGTCTGGTAAGGCATTCAGGTACTTGTTACATGTAGCTTCAGGTACATCGAATTGCACAAACTTCCTGTTCAAATCTTTGACGTCCACTTGGTGTTGGGCCAGCTGGTTGGTTTTACCAATTCCAATATTTTTATGTTTTTATGTTTTTTTAATAGATAAATTTTGAAATTTGGACCTATAAAATTCACACTTTGCAGATCTCATGATCTGATGGACATTATTACGCGCCCGAGTGTATTGTGTTCTAAAAAATTCTGTTTTATATCGTTTCCACTTATTGTAGGAAGCATTACGGATCGCTATATTTGTTTTAACATTATGAGTAAACCAAGGATTTTGCTTTGGATGGATAGTTTTTTCCCTTATTAACACACATTTGTTATAAAGGTAATCAAAGTTGCTGTTAAAAATGTTCAGTTGATGCTCGATATTGGGAGACATATAAATGGACGTCCAATCACAATTGTTATATTCTACTACTAAATAGTTCAGTGTAGTTAATATTTTTGTAGTCCCTAAATTCGAAAGTGTCAGAATTATAAGCTAAGGTCAAATCATACGTCAGAAAGATGAGGTCGTGCTTAGAGAAAACTGGTACAGAGACTTGGTCATACAATAAAATCTTACTAGGGACATTAACAAAGAAAAGGTCAAGAAGAGTATCACAGGTATTGGTAAAATGTGTAGGAGTGTATAAATTAACTGAAGTCAAGCCTATAGATTCGAAACAATCAAGCAGATGTTTTTCCCTTAATATATTGCTATTAGGGTCGCCAGTAATAATACCATCTGTATATTCAACAGATATTTCACGCAGAACATTTATTAAGGGGGCATAGTCAATAGTACGATTCGGCCGGTAAATACATCCTATTAGTGCTTTCGAAGAAAGATCTTTACCTGAAAGTTCTAAAAATAAATATTCAATTTCGCTATCGATTGGATGCTTACATTTAACGGTTGAATTCAATTTTTTGTTCACATAAATAGCGACACCACCAGCATGACAAAACGATCTGCACGATAAACAATATAGTCATCACACGCAATAGACAAATCACTAAAATCGGGCAAGAACCAAGTTTCAGGCACGCAAATAACATCAACATTAGACTGGACAAACAAGTACCTAAACTCATAAATTTTTTTCAAAAGACTCTGTGCATTAATATGAACGACCTTAATTCCCTTTTTGCGCTTAACTAAAATTCGAATTAAACTCGTAGCTATGGAACTCCCTATTTCAGTCTGGTCGAGCATGTTGAGGACCTACTCAGAACCGCGCTTTAGTAAAAAAGATAAATTCAGAAGATAACGAGATATTTGCAAACTTTTGACAATTAACAATAATTAAATATAAAGGCATTAATACAGATAAATATAAAAATAAATATAAAGGTACAATTTTAGGGACGAAAGCTCTCACTATTAAGAGCGCCAGCCCTATCATGGGATCCAGATGAAGCAGCAGAAGTTGTAGCCGATGTAGTTGATGGAGAGAGGGGAAGAGCGGCTTCTGTTTGTGCGCCCAGATCACGAGAGAGCGCTGAGAGCTCAATGCGGTATAACATATTGTCACCGCAGCGGACATGCACAAAGCCTCTGGGAGTAAAGACGGCTGACAAGATTTTATGCTTTTTAAGCTTCATGGCCTCTTAAAAATTATGTAGTGCTCTCTTAAAAGCTGCTCATTAATATAAAGACCTGCTTGTGAGTCGAACCCAATCAGCTGTAAGCTAAGTGGTTGTTTAGCCGTACGCCGGTAAGCTCCAATGCAGCGTAACAGCGTGATTTTTTCATAGTAATTTTCCATTTTTATAATGACCACCGGGTCCACTGAAGATCTTTGTGTTTTTTTTTTGTGGCCCGGAAAATTTCGGTAAATCTCGGCGGCGGAGTGAGCTGCAGCGAAAAGCAGAGTTTGTGGTAAAGTGTCTTCAGATTTTCACCTTCTAAAAATGGTATTCCGTGCATGCGTAATTCGCAGGCCTGAGATGCCATTTGCTGAGAAGATAGTTTAGCTTCTAACTCTCTCCTTCAATGTGAACAGTTCGCCGACCTTATGATCCAAGTTGTTGATACGCTCGTTCACCTTATCCCTGTCGGGTCGTATCACGGCAACTTCAGCCTCCACGCTCGCGACCCGCTCTCTCACAAACTTTAGATCAGCTGCGATTCCATCCAGACGAGTGAAAAGGCCACCAAGAATACGCTGCTCCGCGTCTTGCACCAGGCCAGAGAGTTTTTGTGTTTGCTATTGGAAACGCAAGTTGAGCATCTCCAGCAGCTGAGATGACGGCCCATCAGACACACGGTCGTTGGTTATCCCGTTGCAGTTGTTGTTATTGCTGGGCAGACTCTTGGTCAGGCAAGCAAGTGTAAGGCAAGTGATTGTGTAGAGGTGCGGTGGTAGTTGAAGATGGCGGTAAATCCAGGTTCGAATCGCACACACAAGTGTAGATGCACGGTTTGATGCACAAAGACAATGAAACAAGTGCAGATCGAAGTTTGTGGGTATTAATTGTTTTAAATCGAATTAAATCTTTGCAAGGTCAGTGGCGATTTACAATTCACAATATTCACAGTGAGAGCAGGAGATTGTTCCAATATTACACCGGAGATTAGATTTTTCGGCCTGAGATACTAGGTAAAAACTTGATTTTCTTCGGAGCTATTAAAAACACGTCCGTTCTACGGTTCGGTTCGATCCTATTTGATCCTATTTTATTTGAACTCACCCAATTAAGCAAGAACACCTGAACACACGCACGATCTTGTTGAGACGCCATCACAGGTATTTTCCAGCCTCACAATTAGATTTTAGACAGCCTTGTCTTTCTAGATCTTATCCACCCTCAACCCACCCAAGTAAACAAGTATACCTGGACATACACACGTCCCCGTTGAGTCACCATCACAGATATTTTCCACCCTCACACATGCGCACACACATACATACTCAACTAGAAATCTCAATTTCCATTTTCAGTGGTTCAATAGCAGTTAACCAATCGAACAATAGAACTTCTACTGATCTTACACATTCATACAAACACATTTAGAGTCAAGTGGATGTTCCTTGATATAAAATGAGAACTTTTTGTTTGTGGAGTCAGTAACAACTTATTGAAGATTTGACAAATGGATGATTCAATCATTTCTGTTGAGTTCGTCAACGAAGAACCAATTGTCATCGATGAAGTCGACTCAGTTGACGAAAGACTGAGAAATGTGTTCTGGCCTTGTGTCTCCTCAACGCAGGAAAGCTGGAAGGACGACTGGAACAAGTATTTGGCTGGTGTGCCATCCCCGAAGGAAAATGAGGAGTCGGTCGATTGGGCGCAATAAATTTACGGTCAACAATTTGAAGATGCATTTTTACTGGACTTCCAAGAAGCAATTTTTTAATTTCCGGAGGACGACCACATTTTTGATGAGATAGAAGAGGTTCCTAATCCTTTATTGGATTTACTGAACGACAGTTGGAACACACAATTGTGTAGCCTACTACAATCATAAAAGTAATAAAATTGTCCATTTACGAAAAAATATATATAAAATAAATATACATTCAATTCACTTGTATTATATTATTGTTTTTATTTATTGGGATTATCTAATAACATTTTTGGGATACGTCCAAAAATCAGGGTGGAATTGTGATTTCAGAGAAAAGTTGTGTACCAGTAGGATGTGCGTAAGCAAATTGTTACGCAACCAGAATTTTCTTGTTATAGGACAGAGGCAGCACACTTAGTAGCTTGTTTTAGATTTTTCATAACTAAAATTATGTATTTTTAAAGAGTTACGAGTAGTAAATGATTTCGTTTTAGGACAGAGTTCACAAATAAACGTGGTCATTGTGAAATTATATAATAAACTGATCAAACCTTAATACAACTTGTCTTATATATGCAGAAGGAACACTACACCGTATAAAAACTATACATACAAAATATACATATATATAAACAATATATATATATATATATATATATAAATATAAAAGGCTGTACAGCATCACCTAAATAAGTTAGTATACATCAGTGAATTCTCTGAAAAGAACCAATAAAACTAACGCTGCTCAAAATGGTATGTACCATATTAAATATATGTATATCTCCTAGAAAACTCATTTGTGTGTATTTTAGGCCTTTATAGTAGAGACCTGCACGATACAATGCCAATGCCGATTCCACGAGTAAAAGTAATCAAGTTGGCGATGCCACGATTATTTTTTGTAATCATGTACTCGTGTCAAACGATGCCGAGTATACTCGGCGAATCGTACGAGTAGCATCGTAGCATCGCCAACAACTTTCAAATTTGACATTTCAATATACATTTACATGAAATTTCCCCTTCTTCTAAAGAATTCGCGGGTAATTTTTTTTTTGAATTCGTGAATTCTTGTTATGGAAATGGTCCTTCAATGGTTCTTCTTCTTCCAAAGAATTCGCGGTTTCAAGATTTCGTGTATGTCGGGTTCCAAGACGGTAAAACATAAAAAAAATACTCTTGTTCTAAAGAATTCGCGGTCTCATATTGTTAAAGAATTAATCTGTGGTCTTAAGTGGATCTTGCTCTATATTGGTTCCTTTTGTTCTGACAAGAATTTTGGTTCATTTTATTTAATATAAAAACACAAGTCAGATATGAGTAAAACGATGCCGATTCTTACGATTCTACGATGCCAGATTTGACAGTTGGAATCGGCATCGCCGAGTACTACTCGAGTATATTTTTACTTACTCGTGCAGGTCTCTACTTTATAGACACGCTCAACCTATTGAAGCCTATGATTGGTTATACAAAAATCGAGAATCTGTGTGTAGATTTTGAATATAAGATCATTGGTTGTAAACTGAAGAAAACACCTTATGGAACTAAAATAGCTCATTATTTAACAGACAAGGACAGTGATGAGATTTGGATATTTTTACCAAAAAGTTATGTGAACAAGTTTGCTTCAAAGACTCCCTTTAAGAAATTAAGTGAGAATGGTATTTCTCATATTGTATATAAAGGGAAAGATATAAAAAGATTTGCCCCTCCTACGATTGAATTTATAACGAAAAACTAAATAAAGTAAATAGCAGTTCCAATATAAGCCAGTGGGTATCTTCATTCCACATCAGTCTTTTCTTAATCCAGGAAGAGTAAAGTTAATCAAAAAAATGTACTCCAAACAAATAGAGTTGTTCCTCATGCAATTTGAAGATATGATTTTTGAGGATCACGCCAAAAGACTGGAATATTTGGGGCTTACCTTAGAGGACTTGGAGGAAAAAGAACTTATTCACTCAAAGTATGGATTTCATTATAAGCTTTGTCCCTGGAGTGATGACGATGCAACTGCTGGACCAGACATTTGCCAGTGTCATAGCTTACCGATTTTAAAAGACGAAGCCCTAAATATTATGTTGAAATATTATAAGTTAAACCAACGATTGTATAGAACCCAAGCAATAAATAATCTTAAATAATATTCTATCTTCTTTGATTTTATATTTTTAAAGTTTGTTTTAAACATTTTCATTATTAACTTATCATTATACAAAAAATCATTTTTCCTAAATTTTTACAAGAAACAAACTGATTTTTTTAACTTTTAAAACGACCATACAGGATGCAATAATGACCACATGTATGTGAGAAAAATCCTTGTTGTTGCTGTTTGTTAAACAACAATTCTCTTGAATTTTTCCTTAAAAAAAAATACTATGAATTCTTTTGACTGAGGATATTGTCCATCTGCTCTGTTCCAAGTCAAGGGTAGCTCCATTGAAGGCTTTAACAATTCCAAGACTAGAACTTTCCGCAGCGCTTTTATTGGCTGAGCTAATCGTAACCGTCAAGGAAGCCATAGATTTCGATTGCACCTTTCATTGCTGGTCGGACTCGTCAATTGTGTTGGCGTGGATTCGGCAACCTCCGAGGGAGTTTAACATTTTCGTATCAAACAGAATCGCGAAAATTCAGGAGATGACGAAAGATATGACTGGGCATCACGTCGTGGTCACCAAATGTTTGGGGAAACAACGAATATGCCACCCTTATATTAGTTATAATTAAAAACGCACGAATATATACATATAATAGAAATAGAATTATATGTATATCATTTATTCGGAGCGGCAAACGGACTGCGTGTTAAAGCTTGGCTCCAAGCTCTTAATATATATGCAGGCCTACAAAGTAGTCGCTGAATAGATAAGCGAAAGCTTTAGTATTGGGTTGGCAAGAAAGTCATGTTTTTTTTAGTAATCGTTTTTAATCTAATTTATTTACGACTAATCGAGCACCATGGTCACACATTTTAGTATCGTTTTAAAGCTTATCGTCTTAGGTACTATCGATGAAAATTTGGTAATTATTCGATAACATTTGTGGAAGCTATAGCAAATTAAACATAGAGGATCAATGTGAGCATTTTGGGCATATTTTGCTTTTTTATTCCCGAAAAGGAAAAAAAGCGGTCGAAGCTCGCGAAAAATTGTGCGAAGTGTATGGTAAAGATGCCATGAGTGATCGTCAATGTCAGCGCTGGTTTGCCAAATTCAGGCTTGGAGATTTTGGAGTTAAAGACCGGCCGTTTTTGACGAACAAATTCAAGCTTTGCTGGATGAAAACCGGCGTTATTCAACGCGGGAGATGTCAGAGAAGCTCAGTGTGTCGTATACAACGGTTGAAAACCATTTGAAGAAACTTGGCAACGTAAACAAGCTCGATGTTTGCGTTCCGCATAACTTAAAGGAAATTCACCTAACTAAGCGTATCAATATCTGCCATTCTCTGCTGCAACGGATAAAAAACGATCCTTTTTTGAAGCGGATCATTACTGGCGACGAAAAGTGGGTTGTTTACAATAATGTCTAACGAAAAAGATCATGGAGCAAGAAAGATGAGCCAGCCCAAGCCACATCAAAGGCCGATATCCATCAGAGGAAAGTTATGCTGTCTGTTTGGTGGAATTGGAAAGGTGTAGTGCACTTTGAGCTGCCGGGACGGAATAAAACCATCAATTCAGATGTGTACTGTCGCCAGCTATCCAATTTGGCGGAAAAAATTAAAGAAAAGGAGCCGGCACTAGCTAATCGCAAGGGTATAGTCTTTCACCATGACAACGCTAGGCCCCACACATCTTTGGTCACTCGGCAAAAATTAACGCAGCTGAATTTGGAAGTGCTACCACATCCACCTTATAGTCCGGACTTAGCACCTTCAGATTTCTATTTGTTTCGCTCTCTTCAAAACTCTTTGAATGGTAAAAACTTTGATTCAGATGACGCTGTCGAAAACCACTTGTCTCGATTCTTTGCTGGAAAAGACCAAAAGTTCTTCGAGCGCGGAATTATGCAGCTGCCCGAGAGATGGTCATTAGTGGTCGAACAAAACGGCCAATTCATAATTGATTAATTATAAGTCCTGATATAAATAAATCATCTTTGAAAAACTTGAAAAAAAACGACATGAATTTCTTGCCAACCCAATAGAATGAGAGAGACGGCGACAAAAGATAAGCAAAGAGCGCTGCAGGTGCCGTCGTACACCTATGCGCGCATGACTAGACGTTGGCGCTCTGCTCCGAACAATTATAATGCATTACACGAAGGCATCTAAGTCTTTTACTACCTACTGACCTTGGTTTTATTATATCTGTGTAAATAAAAGTCAACCCATTTTCAGCTAATTGCGATTCAATGGATACATTTTTATACCTAAATGTTTTAGCATTTACAAGACTAACAAATTCTGTTTCTTCAACTACATTTGTTTCTTTATTTGGTGCATGTTTAATGTGATTATTCAAATATATGTCTGTTATGCCTACATCTGTAACGGACACGTTCAGTAGCGAACACGGAACCTACTCTGTCTTGGGTTGCCGGCTGAGCTCTGGGGTGGGGTTTTAGTTCCTTATCGCGTACGCGCCACATAATACGAATCGACAGAGTAAAGAAACCGGAGGAATGATAAGTCAAATACGCGATCGAATAGTGGGTATATCTAGCTCTCAGCCAAGAGGAAATTGGGTGGTAAGATTCCTCTGCTTCGCCCGCCCTGCCTATGTAAGCCAAATGATGGTTCGGCTGCCCATTAGAATTTGAAGTTTAATTCATGTTACATACATCTGTATTTTAAATTAACATAAGTCATGATTGACAGTATAGTTCTTAAACCTAACAAAATAAAGCATTCAAGAATCAGTGTCGATTTACTCTACTTTAGACGGATGCTAATTCTCCGTGCATTTATGGTCGTGGGGCAAAATCGTAATTACTCAAAATATGGCTTTATTCACGTAAGCTTTTGCGGTGGGTTTCATATGTGGGCGTGTACAAATGGGTATTTATACCCATTCGGCTACGCCTTACTCACTGCTTCAATTGTGTCCAACGGTGTCAGCAGGCCTGTTGACGCTGGAGTAAGCTGTTGGAAGGAAATTAAGACCAAAAATGAAGGTGCCCACGCAAGCCAACTGATCAAGCAATTTGGCCCCACGGAATCATCTTAGGCTAGGAATTCTATAAAATAATTATAGAAGAATGGCTCGCGGCAATACGGATCCTGGTGCTTGGGCTTGAACGGTCTCGGTCTTGGTTGGCGCTCGTCTAAGAATCTCACACGCGGCGGTGGTGATATCTGGCCACCCCAGTATCGCTCAAGTAGAGGATAATCAGGGAAGGTAGCCGGTACCGCTGTCTGGAGCGACGAGTGTTGCGGTGTAACGTCCACGTAGCGGAGAGGTCGCCGTAACACTACACTGTTGGTAGTGGCGGGCGCTGCTGGATCGCCTGGGATAGTACTGAGTGAGATGTGAGAACCGCGCTTAGTGCTGCCGTAAGCTGCCACCAATGGCCAACTGGCGGCTATGATTCCGTGGCTGCCAGAATCCAGTTTTATAATTTGCGTTGGGGTTTTTGATCTGAACGTCTTCTTGTCCGTGTTAATCGTACGGCTACTGCGGTCAAAGCAAATTTTCCGGGTACCTCAAGCCACTACTAAACGAATTTCACGTGCATGCGGTCACACGGCTCAGGTGCGGATTTGTTCAAGAATTGCCTATCAAATACGTTTTTCGTCCTTTGGCGGTGCTGTTTGCACACTCAGAACGGGTCGCCGAGACGGGTAAGCGCTTTAGTAAAATGTTGCAAGAGTGTTTTATTGGAGATCAATCTAGGTTAGTCCTAGCTCTTTTCTCAGCAGATTTCACGTCCTACATTGTCGAATTTTCTTTGAGAAAGAACGAGAAAGATCAGCCATGTGGCGCAATTTGACAACTGGAAAACGAGGGTTGGAAGAGCAATGGAAACTTTCCAGTGCACTGTCACTTTGACAGACAGCGGTACTGCCAACTCGTGGCAAAAGTTGAGGAATATGTTCCAGGAGAATTAGCTGGGACACCCAACCATAATTGTGCCCTCACACATCCCAAGAATCGTTCATGTCTTCTGGTATATTTACAATGTTTGTAAATGCACATTTTACATTATCAGGAAATACATTCATTGAATCATTACTAAGCAATGTGATAAACATCTCATTTAAATATCCCATTTTAATTTATATATTTAATGGTATTAATATGAAATCCAATTGATTTGGTATTTCCCTATTTGTACAGTATTTCTGGGTCGAAGCGATCTACTAAGTTTTTCACGTCCTGTTACATATGTTAGATCTTGAAATGGTAATTTTTCAGCTTTATATTTTTTAACTTTACTTTACATTAAGCTTCACTTTTGTTATTAATTTTTTTTAAACATCGATCTTAGTATTTAAAAATGAAGTCTCCCCAAACTTTCGTTTAATGTTAGGTATTTCAATTCGTTTAAAATTTTCATCATCGCTTTCGGAGGGTAAATCTGGTAGGTCTGATAATTTTGAACGTGATTCATCAAATTTGGGTTTTGAATCTGATGTGGTTGGTTCTATATCAACCCAATCTGATGATGCGGGTGATTCCGTTGATATGGATGGAGTAATTGTTAATTTTTCCTCATTTCGAGTACCCCACGATTTATTACGCTTTTTATTTTGATAGATACTCAATTCTTGTCGAATTTGTATCCATTTATCAAAATCACTAATTTTGTTATTTTCTAAAATTGGAGCAAATTTCATTGTAATTAATTAATTTCCTCGATCGCGTTTCATAAATTTTTGATAGACTGTAGGATGCATTAAAATTACTTTACTTAAATTATGCTTATTTTTAATCATTTTTAACAATTTTTCCAAATATTCCCGAAAGTAATGAAGTTATAAGAATCGGTAAAAACTCGCCCTTTTGAATAAGGACTTTTCTCTTTGAGTTTATTGTGCTCTTTGAACATGAAAAATACCGCAATGCATTATATTTTTCTAAGGCATTTAGATGGGCTTTTGTAACCTTATGGTTTCCTTGTAATGTGTTTAAAACTATTTCCACTATTGTTTTTATCAGCTCACTATCACTATTGCTTATAATTGCCTTACGAAGCTTATTGTCGGCTTTTTTGAGCACTCTTTTTGTAAGTCATTTTCATTTGCGTAGCACACTGTGCATTCAGAATTAAAAATGACTGTTCTAAACCTTAAAAGATCGTTAACTCCTTGGGTGAGATCAATAAGTAAATATCCATGTAGTTGCTCAGTTACTTCTTTATATATTCTGAATAGGTTTGCAGGATAAATTTGTCTTGCTAAGCATTGAAATTGAAGCTTATCACGAGGATTTTTAACGACAACAACATATTTTGTGTTAAGTAAAATATCTCTGGTATGTGATGATTTATGAAATATATTTTGTGTTACCACTACTACTGATAGATTCCTATGGTGTGACCCCTTTGTAAACAGCTCACAAACATTTTTGTTAAATGCTCCCATCATCAAGTAATCCAATATTAAAAGAATTGGTTGGTTAGTTTCATTTTCAATAGATTCAGGAAATCCTTTATAGTACTCAACGCTATTAAAACTAGGTTTTGCACTCTCTTCTCCATTCTTTTTTTTCTATTTACAAAGGGTTTATATATATATATATATATACATATTTTTTTAAATATTTTTTTTTACCTATCTCGTTTTTTAGCACAGTTCTTCTCGAAAAGAGTATTAGATCCGCAATAATTACAATAAATAAGCTGAGTATAACCCATTTTGCGGGGATCTTTTTCAAACAAACTCCTAATGAATTCCATTATGAAACGTCCCCTTACTTGAACTATTTATTCTTAACTAAGACTTAAACAAGTGTGTCAACACAACAATAGACTTCATAATTTGAATGCACATCTAAGTGGTGGTTTATTTTTATGTATTAGACAATTGGTGAAAAAATTTGGTAGTTTTGTTAAACTTGTTCCAATATCTATATCAATAATAGTGGTCGATAAATATTTAGTCAAAAAATACTTTTTAATGTTGCCGCGCACAATAATAGTTCTATATTTGTTCAGGGGTGTGAGTATTTCATATAATGCTGTATACGGAACATCTCCTGACGACCAATCCAATCTAGTTATACTATCTCGATTTAAAGTGTGTTGTTTAATTGTGTCATTATCCAATTCCTTTAAGCTAAAGGGTGGTTTGAAATGAAAGAAATTTGGTATAACTGTTCCAGCCTGCATGAATGCTTGCTCCTTTACAAATAGTTATACCCGTTACTCGTAGAGTAAAAGGGTATATTGTATTCGTGCAAAAGTATGTAACAGGGAGAAGGAAGCGTTTCCGACCCCATAAAGTATATATATTCTTGATCAGGATCACTAGCCGAGTCGATCTAGCCATGTCCGTCTGTCCGTCTGTCCGTCTGTCCGTCTGTCTGTCTGTCTGTCCGTATGAACGCTGAGATCTCGGAAACTATAAAAGCTAGAAGATTGGTATTTGGCATGCAGATTCTAGGAGTTCCTACGCAGCGCAAGTTTGTTTCAAAAGGGTGCCACGCCCCCTCTAACGCCCACAATCGCTTATATACGATTTTAAAAATTTCAATATTTCGGAAAAGTAAAAATGCAGTTTTATTGTGTCGAAATGTAGAAGAAATTTTTCGAATCGGACCATTCGTTAAAAAGTTATGCGTGTTCAAAGTTTCTATCTCCATCTCCCTCGCACTCCCTTTACCTGAGTAACGGGTATCTGATTGTCGGGGCACCCGACTATAGCGTTCTCTCTTGTTTTTTATTGGGTCCAAGTAAATATTGAAAGTCAACTATAACGGAGGAGTTTCGATCGACATGATTGTTCGAGATTTTTTTCACAACTGGGTAGTCTAGTGCCCAAACTTTTACCTTTATATAGCGGTCTGGTTGCAAAAAGAAAGTAGTTCTAATTATGGGATCAACCGGTATGGACACGCGAGAAGATAAGAAAAATAGATATTCCCGAAAGAATCAAGATCATGAAGTCATTTTTGGTTTTGAATATTATGTGTTACATAATTTAAGACTAAAATGTGGTTTATCAACAACCCGAAAATGTTCACCAATGGTGTGGATGCAACAAAACAAAAAATTTTTCGCTGGATTTGAAAAAGATCAATGGATTCAACTTCTTACATACAAGGACTACATTCAATTAAGACTGGATCAATACGATTTCTTGATGCCGGACACTATTATTTATCATCCATTAATCTCTACAATAAAATGTAATTTTAGATTTCGGAAAACTGATAAGCAGTACGGAATGGTAACGGTACGGTAACAAAATTGAATTTGATTGTGAGTCCTGGAGTTCCTTTATACGATTAGGTATATTTTTCACAACATTTTTATGTTGGAGTTCTATATTAAAACAGCAAGTTATATACCTTTAGGTATATCATATTATACCTAAGTATATTATATATATTATACCTAAGTATAAACACACAGACGGGTTTACCGAGGAACAGTGATAATTCGCACTGTCGGCACGGAGACGCTTTGGAGTTACGTGGCCTCTTCCCGGAGGTCAGAAAGTGAGTCCGCGGAGTTATAAGATGGGTGGATAACTGATTTATTGTGAAGTTGGTACATGATTTTATACTAATTGGAGATGCGAAAGTTTAGTGGACAGAATTGCAAAGTAGGTCAGTGAAATTGATTATGCTAACAGATTGCATAGTTGTTCGGCTGACACTGCAGAATGTGCTGACTGCTTGGCGGGTCTTGACTCTGTAGAATATGCTGATCAGTACTTATTACCAGCCGTGGGTGCAATTGGGCGCCTGGTACTGTTACCAATTTTGATACTGCTTGATTTGTTGGTGCTGGTCATGTTTAGCAACATTGTGTATGAACATTCTCCCCCCCATTGAGGGGTACCCTCAATTAAGGCGTGATGTCGATTAGCAGCTAACAAATCAATGAATGCGAGGTATGTCTGTTGAGGCTCAAGCTTCTGAGTAACGTCCTTCCACTCTTCTGCTGGATGCTCCAATGGTTTTGGTTTTATCAACAATTCAGACGTCTTGTAGTTTAAAGGTTGATGAGTTAATTCGTTTGATTGTCGTAGCCTCGCGTGGTTATTAGGCCGCACACTGTCTTGTCGGCTCCTTATGTAGCTGGAATTTCAGTTGGAGCATCGGCTGAATTTTCCAGTGCGGCTAAGGTATCGTGGTCTAGTTTTCTCCTGATGAGAAGACCAATGATTGGATCCCATGATTTCGTGCTGATATCGAGGTTTTTGAGTGTGCTTAAAGTCTTCTGCACTGTATCGTGTAGTGTTCGAAGCTGGTGTGCAGTCCCGTTGATGGGCATGTGATAGACTATTTTCCCTATTGCAGCAAACACTAAAATTTTGCCGTTTTGGTACCTCAGTTTTAGTCTTTCCCAGGTGTCCTCATATCCAGCTTGTGAGAAGGCTGTATCCGTCAAAATGTTCCTTGCTTCACCGCAAAGAGAGCGCTGAAGAATGTGTAGCTTCTGGCTGGCTGAGTATGGCTTACTATGGACTAATTCTACAAATAAGTCGTGGAATCGGGGCCAATCTAGATATTCGCCATTAAATTCAGGAATCTTGATTGGTGGGAGCGATAGATTAACGCTCATTTGAGCTTCGTTTTCTCGAAGTAAGGTCATTTCATATTCTTCGTATAATGTCCTGAATCGACCTATTTCTGCTTCGGCGGCGGCCAATGCTCCAGGTATGCTGTCGATTTCATCGTGGGCCTCTCTCAATATTTCCCATTGGAGCTCCAGATGTCGTTGTAGCGCTGGGGTGATTGTGTGCGCCGTTGACGCCAGAATTAAAGATTCTAATTCATTGCATCGTCTCTGTAGTTGTCGGATAGCAAAATCCATCGATAAGTCAGTGGTTATGTGTTTGACTACCGGGTCCTTTGTGTTGTTCTGTGTTCGCCGCGGAGCCTTCTGAGGGCCACTTCCTGAAGGAATGTTGTCTTTAAATATTTGCTGATATTTTTCTACCAGCTCCTTTAATGCCGCTAATATTGAGGCATACTCCTCTCCGGTAGGTAATGCCGCTTTCTTGACGTCTTCGTCACAAAACTGCTGCCAGAGATCATTCAACTGGCTTAGCTGATCGGCATAATAGCCGTCGCGCTTGCGTCGTTTGGTCGAATCCTTGCTGTAATTCTTTATGACCTGTTGGATTTGCCCTTGTACCTCATTTTGATCGTCAAGTAGACGATTGTGTAAGTCGACTCTGTTTTGACTTGTTTCCTCCATGAATGAGGTCGACACTACTCGTGTTTTGGAGAGACGAATCCTGTGAAGCTGGATGATGCTCGGTATTCTAGGAAGCTGGATAGGCCGGATGGGGTGATTGATCCTGTGGAGCTGGATGAGCTGTCTATCCTGTGAAGCTGGATGAGCTATGCTGTCCTGTGGAGCTGGATGAGCTGTCTATCCTGTGAAGCTGGATGAGCTATACTGTCCTGTGAAGCTGGATAAGCTGTCTATCCTGTGAAGCTGGATAAAGCTGATTTTGAACTTAACCGTGCTTCTCACCAGTTAGAGGTTCAGCCTTGGAGTTGAAGGGGGTTGCTGGGTGTGATCCTTTGTTGGTAAAGGATCACGTCGGGGTCACCAATGTTTGTGCCTACGCGAATGTAAACACACAGACGGGTCTACCGAGGAACAGTGATAATTCGCACTGTCGGCACGGAGACGCTTTGGAGTTACGTGGCCTCTTCCCGGAGGTCAGAAAGTGAGTCCGCGGAGTTATAAGATGGGTTGATAACTGATTTATTGTGAAGTTGGTACATGCTTTTATACTAATTGGAGATGCGGAAGTTTAGTGGACAGAATAGCAAAGTAGGTCAGTGAAATTGATTATGCTAACAGATTGCACAGTTGTTCGGCTGGCACTGCAGAATGTGCTGACTGCTTGGCGGGTCTTGACTCTGTAGAATATGCTGATCAGTACTTATTACCAGCCGTGGGTGCAACTGGGCGCCTGGTACTGTTACCAATTTGGATACTGCTTGATTTGTTGGTGCTGGTCATGTTTAGAAACATTGTGTATGAACACAACTAACTGATTTAGGTGGGTCTTACGATAAAAATGTCCATATTGCTTTGAAATATCAAAAAAGATGCGTAAAGAAATAAAAAGCAAAGTACTTGAATAAAAGCAATCACTTATGTCTAAGCATTCATCACAAACTAATAAATAACAAGAGCGAACGCTATAGTCGGGTTGGTGTCCCGATTATCTAATACACGTCACTCAGCTAAAGGGAGTGCGAGGGAGATAGATATATAAACAATTTTGATTGCGTATTACTTTTTAATGAATGGTCCGATTTGAAAAATGTCTTCTACATTTCGATAGGTATTAATAAACACTATAAAATTGCGTTTATATATTTTTAAAATCTTAAAAGACGTGGCCTCCAGACACATTTGAAAATCGTTTATGGCGATTGTGGGCTTTAGGGGGGGCGTGGCACCTTTTTGAAACAAACTTGCGCTGCGTAGGAACTCCTAAAATCTGCATGCAAAATTGCAATCATCTAGGTTTTATAGTTTCCGAGATCTCAGCGTTCATACGGACGGACAGACAGACAGACAGACGGACATGGCTAGATCGACTCGGCTAGTGATCCTGATCAAGAAAGTATATACTTTATAGGGTCGGAAACGCTTCTTTCTAGCTGTTACATACTTTTGCACGAATACAATATACCCTTTTACTCTACGAGTAACGGGTATAATAATAATTATTAATACAAAATGAGCAAACAGGAAGTTGTTAATGAAATTTATAAACAGGTGCGAAAAAATTTCATCATACGAAAATTTGTTCAATAGGGGACAAATGATACATGGCAAATAGATTTAGTTGAAATTATCTCTTTTAGCAGAGAAAATTGTGGATATAAATATTTACTCACTGTTATTGATACATTTTCAAAATATGCATATGCCCAGCCTCTTAAATCAAAGTCCTCAACGGATGTAGTTGAAGCAATGTAAAATGTGCTTATAACCAAAGCATATTCAGTCAGATCAAGGGAAAGAATTTTTTAATTCAAAATTTGGAGAATTAATGAAGAGTCACCATATAAATCATTATCATACCTATACACACTTAAAAGCATCTATATGCGAGCGTTTTAATCGAACATTAAAAAGTCGCATGTGGAAAATGTTTAGTATGATTGGTAAATATAAATGGATACATAAAATGAAAGACCTTGTATATGAATATAATAATTTATACCACAGAACCATTAAAATGAAACCGGTTGATGTATGCGCCCAAAATAAATAATTTATTTTAAAATCAGTTTATAATTATCCTAAGATTTTTCCGAGTCATAAATTCTCTATTGGGGATTACGTTAGAATAAGTAAATATAAGGGTGTATTTATGAAAGGTTATGAACCCAATTGGACAACTAAAGTTTTTAATGTAATAAAGGTTAAGGCTACTAATCCGGTAACATATGAGTTGAAGGATTAAAAAAGTTAACCCATCAGAGGATCATTTTATGAGCAAGAACTTCAACTTGTCAAAGATCCAAATGCTTTCTTGGTAGAAAAAATAATTGCAAGACGAAAGAATAAAATCAAGGTGAAGTGGCTCGGCTTTGACGATAGTCACTCCTCGTGGATAGTTAAAAAAGGTTGCTGAAATAATAAATTGAAAAATAACACAAACACATAAAGAAATTTATTTTATTATTTTATTCATTTTCATTTATTCATTTATTCAGATATTGACAATTACATACTAATAAACTTAGGAATGGTTTATTTCATTATGACCATGAGTTAATGTATTTATGTTATCAGGTAATACAAATCTTTTATCATCCTTATAATTAAGACTTATTTTGTTAACAATTTCAGTATAAAGATTATGTGCTCTACTTCTAATGGTTCGCTGCTCACCATAATACGTCTTCTTTTGTTTAATACATTCAATATAATCAGAATGAGATAATTTATTTACAACGGACCTTTTAACTCCCTTTATCTTTTTAATACTTTCATATTGACTTTGATTACTATCCTTTCCCACTAGATATACATCCTTTTCCACTAGAATTGAGTAGACCTTTGCCTTTAAACCAGCAAAGGACGTCAAAACTTGCCCTGCGTTCTCGTCTTTCATTAGACCCAGTTCTTTATTATTAGCAGGTATAATATTATATTTATTATTAGGTTTAAAGTTGGGTGTATCAAAACGGTCTGGGTTTTCTTTGATTAACATGTAAAAGTCTTCTTTAGACGACAGTATAAATGAATCCGTATCCATATAAATTATTTTTAACGAAGGACACTTTACAGCAAGAAAATTATAGAAATAATCATACATCAACCATTTTGATAACTCTAATACACTAGATCCAATATATAGGTTTATCATAACGAATAATAGTCTGCGTAGATTTAATTGCAGCTAAGTTGGAAATTGTGGCTAGCTATACGTTGTCTAAACCCAGGTGAATTTTGTCTTGAATGATAATGGGATATAAGAACTATGTCCCGGCGTTTTGCTACGTTCTCCATTGTTTTTCCGTAAACAGCGTTATTCATTATTTAAAAAATTTTTTTTTCAAATTCGTTTTTAGCTAATTTTTGGTGTTTTGTGTTTAGATCAATTTACGGCTTTAACCATCTAGATTCCGTGAATGAAAGTATCCTATTAATTTTTATACCCGTTACTCGTACAGTAAAAGGGTATATTGTATTCGTGCAAAAGTATGTAACAGGGAGAAGGAAGCGTTTCCGACCTAGTGCTAGTGATCAGGGTCACTAGCCGAGTCGATATAGCCATGTCCGTCTGTCCGTCCGTATGAACGCTGAGATCTCGGAAACTATAAAAGCTAGAAGGTTGAGATTTCACACACATATTCTTGGGCTTCCTACGCAGCGCCCACAATCGCCATAAACGATTTTCAAATGTGTCTGGAGGCCACATCTTTTAAGATTTTTAAAATATATAAACGCAATTTTATAGTGTATTAATACCTATCGAAATGTAGAAGACATTTTTCAAATCGGACCATTCATTAAAAAGTTATACGCAATCAAAATTGTTTATATATCTATCTCCCTCGCACTCCCTTTAGCTGAGTTACGGGTATTAGATAGTCGGGACACCAACCCGACTATAGCGTTCTCTCTTGTTTTTTTTACTTTAAGCCCGTGCTGAATACATAATTGCAGATATTTTAAATGGATTATATAATTTTCCTTATTTGTTAAATCAGCTATAAGCTTAGGTGTTTTTAAACCTAAAGGTTAAACTGCTTAATTTCCTGATCATTTAAAAAATTGAAATTTGATATCGGAAGGGGTTTACTCATTGCCCATCCGTATAAATTGTTAGCATCAATGTATGCTAAGAAATTAGAAGGTTTATCAATATCAAAATCAGTCATATATATATTATTTGCAGTTGAAATCCTTTGGGTGCATTGAGTCAAACCCCCGCGTATAGATCTTTTAATGAAATTATACATTGGGATCACTTATTAATGTTAATTTTACTCTAGTAAATTTTAACATTGCATCCCATGAAATTGATGGTGCTGTTACATAATTTACGGGATCTAGCATATATATCTGTAATATTGGGTTGGCAAGAAAGTCATGTCGTTTTTTTTAGTAATCGTTTTTAATCTAATTTATTTACGACTAATCGAGCACCAGGGTCACACTTTTAAGTATCGTTTTAAAGCTTATTGTCTTAGGTACTATCGATGAAAATTTGGTAATTATTCGATAACATTTGTGGAAGCTATAGCAAATTAAACATGGAGGATCAAATTGAGCATTTTTTGCATATTTTGCTTTTTTATTTCCGAAAAGGAAAAAAAGCGGTTGAAGCTCGCGAAAAATTGTGCGAAGTGTATGGTAAAGATGCTATGAGTGATCGCCAATGTCAGCGCTGGTTGCCAAATTCAGGCTTGGAGATTTTCGAGTTAAAGACGCCCCACGTTCTGGTCGACCATCGGTCGTTTTTGACGAACAAATTCAGGCTGTGCTGGGTAAAAACCGGCGTTATTCAACGCGGGAGATGTCAGAGAAGCTCAGTGTGTCGCATACAACGCTTGAAAACCATTTGAAGAAACTTGGCTACGTAAACAAGCTCGATGTTTGGGTTCCGCATAACTTAAAGGAAATTCACCTAACTAAGCGTATCAATATCTGCCATTCTCTGCTGCAACGGATTAAAAACGATCCTTTTTTGAAGCGGATCATTACTGGCGACGAAAAGTGGGTTGTTTACAATAATGTCCAACGAAAAAGATCATGGAGCAAGAAAGATGAGCCAGCCTCAGCCACATCAAAGGCCGATATCCATCAGAGGAAAGTTATGCTGTCTGTTTGGTGGAATTGGAAGGGTGTAGTGCACTTTGAGCTGCTGGGACGGAATGGAACCAACAATTCAGATGTGTACTGTCGCCAGCTATCCAATTTGGCGGAAAAAATAAAAGAAAAGGAGCCGGCACTAGCTAATCGCAAGGGTATAGTCTTTCACCATGACAACGCTAGGCCCCACACATCTTTGGTCACTCGGCAAAAATTAACGGAGCTGAATTGGGAAGTGCTACCACATCCGCCTTATAGTCCGGACTTAGCACCTTCAGATTACCATTTGTTTCGCTCTCTTCAAAATTCTTTGAATGGTAAAAACTTTGATTCAGATGAGGCTGTCGAAAACCACTTGTCTCGATTCTTTGCTGGAAAAGACCAAAAGTTCTTCGAGCGCGGAATTATGCAGCTGCCCGATAGATGGTCATTAGTGGTCGAACAAAACGGCCAATACATAATTGAATAATTATAAGTCCTGATATAAATAAATCATCTTTGAAAATATTGAAAAACAAGAAAGGAAGCTAGCTTTGGCAAGCCGAAGCTTATATACCCTTGCAGATCATTCTATTAATTTACAAATTGCAAAAATGTTAAATTTCCTAATATTTCACATTAATTTTTCGATCGTTTCTATGGCAGCTAAATGATATAGTAGTTCGATCTTTTTAAAATTAAAATCGAAATTCGGAAATATTTAAAAATAGTCATATCCAAGAGTAGAAGAGAATGTAATAAAAATCAACAAAGATATAATTTTTTTCCTATAAATTTCCATTTAATTTTTCGACCGTTCCGATGGCAGCTATATGATATAGTGATCCGATTTTTTAAATATTTAATTCGAAATTCAGAAATATATAAAAAATAATATTCCCAAGATTAGAAGGTAATACTTCAAAAAAACACCGAAGCTAGAATTTTTTTAACGATTTTTTTCCGATCCTTCCTATGGGAGCTATAGGATATAGTTGTCCGATCCGGTCGGTTTCGACTTATATACTACCTGCAATAGTAAGAAGACTTTTGGGAAAGTTTCATCCCGATAGCTTAAAAACTGAGAGACTAGTTTGCGTAGAAACAGACAGACGGACAGACGGACGGACAGACGGACATGGCTAGATGGACTCGTCTAGTGATGCTGATCAAGAATATATATACTTTATGGGGTCGGAAACGTCTCCTTCACTGCGTTGCAAACTTCTGACTGAAATCATAATACCCTCTGCAAGGGTATAAAAATTGAGAATAACTGTTATGTTTTGATTTTGTGAATTTTTTTTTTTAATTATAACTGTTACGGTGCCTGCTTTGTAGGGTCGGAAATGCTACGAGTAACGGGTATAACAAAGTCAGAGTAGTATTTGACGCCGCAGCCAAAATTAAAGGAGTCTCCAGATGCAAACCAGTCAATCCCATTGCCGTCCATGTTGTTCAAGTTTCGTCCACCGAAAATAGGCATTTGTGCGGATTAAAAGAAAATGTTCCACTATGTATTTTTCCAAAATATGACCAGGATTATCAGTGGTTTATATGGAGAGATTGCGACACCTCCAGAGAACCAACCGTCTATGTGATGACTGACGATGATGATTCAGCCAGCCAGCCGGTTCAGCCAGTTCGACCTGTTCAGCTCAATATGTAAAAAATTTTAATGCCGAGTTCTTAAATCACGACAATCGCAAAGCAGTCAAAGCCATAGTTGATCGCCATTACGTCGATGAGTATGTAGACAGCTTTGACAAAATCGATGAAGCACATAACGTAATTGACAATTCAGATTCGGGTCAATCCTAAATGAACTTTTAACAAGGATGAACCACTCACCAAATATTCAAGATGTCGCCAACAAAATTAAATTACTTTGAGGCGAGCACTGCGAAACAACCCAATCCAGACAGGGTCATGGATCAGACCAATTCCGTTTTATTCTAAAGGAGTGCCAAACAACGTAGTTGATGCAAAATCACCTTTAAGAACCAGACAAGTTCTGTTCATGACCCCTTTTGATTTATAGCACCCTTTGCCATATAAGTCAAAATCTTGGTTCAAGAATTATGGCGCCTCAATACCATGTGGGATGATGCTATTTCCGAGAGACTTCATAAAGTCTGGAGTACTTGGTACGACCAACTGCAGAATGTAAAAGACGTAAGGATTCACGGATGCTATCATAGTAATTTCACCAAACCTGATCTCGGCTTGCAACTTCATGCTATTGAAGACGCGAGTGAAGAAGCCTTTGCCGCCGTCGCTTACTAGAGAGTAATGTATCAGCAAAAAGTAGCAATAATGTTTGTGATGAGTAAGGCGAACTGTAGTCTTAAAACAAACACTATAAATATTATGCATCGAACTACAAACGGCAGTTCTGCAGTAAGTACGAGAAACTATTACAAGTATGTTGTTGTGTTCGCCGTGGCATCGAGCTGTTCAAAAATAAAGTCTTTAAAAGTCTATAGTATTAACAGCTGAAGAAATTTGCAGTTCTAAAATCAGTCCGATATCCAATATCAGTCCCATATGAAACCTTTCGCCCAAGTTGGATGACGACGGTGTTTTTCGCTTAGCAGGTCGTATTGAAAAGGCTACTTAATAAAACTAACTAACCCTTGCAGAGGGTATTATAATTTCAGTCAGATATTGTAACGCAGTGAAGGAGACGTTTCCGACCACATAAAGTATATATATTATTGATCAGCACCAATAGCCGAGTCCATCTAGCCATGTCCGTCTGTCCGTCTGTCCGTTTCTATGCGAACTAGTCTCTCAGTTTTAAAGCTATCGCGATGAAACTTTCCAAAAAGTCTTCTTTCTATTGCAGGTAATACATATGTCGGAGCGAGCCGGATCGGACCACTATATCTTAAGGCTCCCATACGAATAATCAAACCAAAAAATACGAAAATTCATTGTAACTTTGCAGGAAGTAGGCGTTTTGATTTCTGACAACTTAAAAGGTATTTCATTTATCTGCAAGGGTATATAAGCTTCGGCTGGCCGAAGCTAGCTTCCTTTCTTGTTACACTTAAACGTTGACCAGACCTTCTGGGCAAACTCGTAATGCTCTACAGAACATTCCTCACCAGTGAGAGAATTGAAAAAATATTGAATTGATGGAAGCGCTGTTTTATTAAATTTTTCAAAACTATCTAGGAAGTCATACGGAAATACACCCTTTCGCCTCATTTGATCAAATTTTTCTCCCTCAAATTTTTTGTTTAATAGCTTAAAACTTGATTTATCCATATAGCTAGCCAATTTTTCCAAACTTGAATTTAAAAATCGATTTGAGTTAATAAATTGAATTTTATATTGCATGCTGTTGTTTATTCTAATCGTTTGCGATAATGAAATCTAAAGCTCCTTATTACAGGGTATTGGCTTTAAATTGTCACCTAATTCTCTTATAAATAAATTAATATCATATCGTGAAAGGTTATGAAAAACTACCGGAAAAAATGCATGGTCCAACTTATAATGAGATTGAAATTTTTATTGAATTGGGCCCATATAGCAACCCGTAAATTCATTAAAGTATTTACCAGCTAAATCTAGGATTCGGAGCTTACAGGCACAACAATTTTCATTCTCCTGGGCGTACTCCTTCCTAGCTTCCAACTCCCGGGCTGACTCTGGATGGCTTTTCCAGTAACGATTATAAAGCCTCAAAGTTGTGTCATTGAGTGCTTTACAAAATTGTTGAATGCAGTCTGGACCTTTAATAAGAAAAAGTTATAATTTTATAATAATCAATTAACTCAAATGTTAAAATGTTTATAATTACCGTCGTAGGTCCATTGGTTATTTAAAGATGGGTTGTACTTATGCACCTCGTAGAATGATACCGCGCAGTCAATATGTTCCTTTTCTTTTGTGGTTGATGAGACTGTCGGAGTGTTTTAAACTGTGTGATAGCTCCTCAACACAGCTTCAATGTCCGCATGCGACTTTTCCGCACTCCTTTGTGTCATGTGTAGTATTCGTACTTGTTATGAATTGTAAACAATTCTCACAAAAATATGCAGCAGATCTAGACTTTGTATGCTGTGAGTAGCACAACTTTTTCATGCTTGTTATGTAGGCATAATGCATGTTTTTTCCATCTTCAATGTTTAACAAATTAATATGATTTGGTCTTGATCTATTTCCACTTCTTACAATAGGACCAATAGTCAGATTCCTGTTATAATCAATTCCGTAAAAATTGATGCTGTAGGTCTGATTTTGTTTCTCAAACTTCTTGATTCCATTTGTTGTTATCGGAAACGCTATTCCGGTAAAGTTTAATTCCACTCCTTTGTAACAAATTACATCTTGTGAAATTGCAGCACTCTAGCAGCACTGCGCTGTCTGTCTGTGATAAATGTTGTGTTTAGGTGATTTTTATACGCAATCGAGGCGAGCAAACACCACTTAAAGCAGTAGGTATCATAATTGTTTACATTAATCAGTGCGTTTTTTGCTTTAATTGGAGGTGGAGCTGGAATAAATCCTTTAACAGGGATGTGCTCTAATTTTATTACTAAAATATCAAAATATTTAAATGCCTTTATGGCCCATCCTGATTCTCTCTCCTGAAACTCACTGCTTGCATTTGATAAGTAGTCCATGGCACCATCATTGTATTTAATGGATCTGTTTTCTTCGCTCCAACTAGTTAGGATTTTTAAAATATTTTCTTTACATTTATTATATAAATCTTTAATATCTATGCATTCCGTTCCCGGAGGCTGCACTCGATATGACTTTATTGGAAATGAGCTATTTGAATCCATCTCAATAATTTCGGAATTATTGAGGGTCATTATTGAAATCTTATGCCTTTCGATGTAATATGCCTAAGATATCCCGATTCTGGGTAAGTATCACCACACAACTCACATAGCTTTTTTTCCTGTGTCTTAATCCTTTTTTCCTGGCTTTTATCGGTGCATTCCTTTTCTTTTTAGCAGCGGCTCCTGACGTAGAATTTTGTTCATCCACATGATTCTGCGCATTCATCAATAGTTTGTATGCATTATTTGACCATCACACTTTTTATAATGCTCATCAAATTTGGAACTATCCAAACTTTTTTGACATAAGTCACAAATAATGGTTCTTTTACGCACTTTTTCAAGAGGATTTTTCGAACACCCCTCATAATAACACCGAAACGTTTATATCCTCTTTGCAAATATCGCACTGCACAGACGATATTATAAAAATAATTTAAAAAATAGTCAAATGAATCAAATTAACTTGAAAAATTTGACGTAGAAAACCGACGATGTTTCTGTATTCCTTTACATCAAAGAACTAATTATACCCGTTACTCGTAGAGTAAAAGGGTATATTGTATTCGTGCAAAAGTATGTAACAGCTAGAAGGAAGCGTTTCAGACCCTATAAAGTATATATATTCTTGATCAGGGTCACTAGCCGAGTCGATATAGCCATGTCCGTCTGTCCGTCTGTCTGTCCGTATGAACGCTGAGATCTCGGAAACTATAAAAGCTAGAGGATTGGTATTTGGCTTGAAGATTCTAGGAGTTCCTACGCAGCGCAAGATTGTTTTAAAAAAGTGCCACGCCCCCTCTAACGCCCACAATCGCTTATGTGCGATTTTAAATTTTTAAATATTTCGGAAAAGCAAAAATGCAGTTTTATTGTGTTTATCAATACCTATCGAAATGTAGAAGAAATTTTTCAAATCGGACCATTCGTTAAAAAGTTATGCATGATCAAAGTTTCTATCTCCATCTCCTTCGCACTCCCTTTACCTGAGTAACGGGTATCTGATAGTCGATACGTTCTCTCTTGTTTTAAATATTGAGTAGTCGAATGTTCAAACCATGTTTTTCCTAAATTCACGTTGATTGGGTGACACCCTCTCTTAAAAAATGTTTGAGATAGAACATCTAGATTGATAATGTTTGATTTTCTGTAAAATAAGTACAAAAATAGACTGAGCCATTAATAATTTAGTGGTAACCATTTTAACTTAAAATATAACATTTAGTTGTAATCAAAAACAAGAGAGAACGCTATAGTCGGGTTTGTGTCCCGACTATCTAATACCCGTCACTCAGCTAAAGGGAGTGCGAGGGAGATGGATATATACAATTTTTTTGATTGCGAATAACTTTTTTTGTCTTCTAAATTTCGATAGGTATAAATATACACAACAAAATTGCATTTATACTTCTCGGAAATATTTAAAGGTGTGGGCGCCAGACAAATTTTAAAATCGTTAGTGGGCGATTGTGGGCGTTAGAGGGGGCGTGACACCTTTTTGAAATAAATTTGCGCTGCGTAGAAAGCCCAAGAGTATGTGTGGGAAATCTCAACCTTCTAGCTTTTGTAGTTTCCGAGATCTCAGGGTTCATACGGACAGACAGACAGACGGACAGACAGACGGACAGACAGACGGACAGACGGACATGGCTAGATCGACTCGGCTAGTGACCCTGATCAAGAATATATATACTTTATAGGGTCGGAAACGCTTCCTTCTAGCTGTTACATACTTTTGCACGAATACAATATACCCTTTTACTCTACGAGTAACGGGTATAATAATCAGGGTGACCTGTACTTGACTAGAACGTTGGGATCAAATTATATTTAAATGACAAGGAAAATTCTCGACAATTATTTTATTAGTTTTAGAACCATCCGTGCACAATGTCTTGATAGGTAAAACTTTACATCGCGCGACTTTAAAGATTTCTTGCTTATTTTTTTCCCCAGAAGGGGGAAGATTGAGAGATAGGCATACAGTCGCTTTACCATCCCACTAGCGCCACCTGGGGTTAGCCGAGTTTCAAACCTATAGTCGAGTTCGAGTCTTGGGAATATGCGCGACACCTAAATTTAGTCGAGTTTCAACCCTGGTTCGAGTCTAGGTGGAATGTGCGCCACCTGGATTTAGTCGAGTTTCAACCCCTGGTTCGAGTCTAGGGGGAATGTGCGATTTGTATGTAATTAGCTGTTTTTAAAACCAGTTTCCTTAAGAATCTACTTTATGCCTATCTCTCAATCTCCCCACTTCTGCGGAAAAAAATAAGCAAAAAATCTTTAAAGTCGCGCGATGTAAAGTTTTACCTATCAAGACATTGTGCACGGATGGTTCTTAAACTAATAAAATAATTGTCGAGAATTTTTGTCATTTAAATATAATTTGATCCCAACGTTCTGGTCAAGTACAGGTTACCCTGATTATTTTTGATTACAACTAAATGTTATATTTTAAGTTAGAATGCTTACCACTAAATTATTAATGGCTCAGTCTATTTTTGTACTTATTTTACAGAAAATCAAACATTATCAATTTAGATGTTCTCTCTCAAATATTTTTAAAGAAAGGATGTCACCCTCTCTCTAAGGGATTGAAACCTTTTTAACGCTATAATATGTGTATTAAAGGATTCAAGGATTTTTTTTTGTTGGCTAGATGAGAGGTTGTTTTTGGTGACAATGCAGGTAACAATTGAAACCTTTTGCCTACTCAAAGACCTGTTTTTTTATGTATGGGAGTAATAATAGTGTACGTGTTCTGTTATCAGAAATCTGGTATAGAAAGTGAATGTATCCAGTTTTATGAGAATACCCCTGGTGTGTGAGATTTCCTTTTTAAACCATAAAAGAGATGTGAAATAGCCTTTAATATAGCTACTACTGGCGTCGTACACAACTCGAAGTTTTGCGGTGCTGCTGTCCTCCTTCAGAACTGCATGATGTGGTAATGTACATGCAGTATAACTGATTGAGCCTCCTTTGTCCGCCAGTCGATGCTGTTCTTCTGAGGTGATGGCTTCAGTTAATTGGCGCACCTCGAAGTATTCCTCCATGACTTTTGAGTATTGTTCATAAAGTTCTGGTTTCTTTTGGAATTTTCGCTGTAAAAAATGAAACCGATTTAGCGCAGTTGGTTTTGATTTGCCTATGGTTTGGTTAGGATCAAATAAGGTTTTAAATGGTAGGCGAACCATGTACTTTCCATTAGGTTGGCGTATATGAGTGCGTTTAAAGTGTTCTTCGCACCATTGTTCTTCCGCAGTGTAGAGACGGGTTGTACTTACAGCTCCTAATTCAAAGAATTTTTGAACTAGAGTGTCCAGATTAGAATGATGACATTGTATGGATATCGTGTGTGTCTGTGTTGGCGTGATTCTGCCAAAAATTATTCAACCAAGTTGCGTGCATTGGGCAATTGGTTGATCGTAAGATCCTCTCCCGATTCCACTCATCATAAACTGTGGAATGGTGTCCACGCCAAGGAGGACATCTATGCGATTGGTGTGCAGAAAAGTTGGGTCTGCGAGCTCCAATCCAGTTAAATGTGGACACGTTGGTGGAGTTAGATTCGTCCTTGGTAAAGGAGAAGTCAGGGTACGCAAAACGAAATCGTTTTCCACACACATCTTGAATCCCGAATTAGTAGTTGAGCTTAAAGTGAATTCTGCGATATTTGCACCTGTTGGTAGAATTCCCCCTTACCCCTGATATTTCTGCTGAAACTGGAAATCGGTGAAGCCCTAGCGCTTGGAGTACAGTTTCCGTAACAAGGGTGCCTTCTGATCCATGATCGATAAGTGCTCGGACCACGGCTGACTGACCTGTGGCATTACTATGAAGACGAACCAGAGCAGTTGCGAGAATCATCGTATGAGGTGTTGACTGTTAGGCTGACGCGCTGATGAGCTGTGTGGTGTTGCTACATGCTGTCAGACTGCGCGACATCACTAGAGTTTACCTGAGATGGGAAATGTAAGAGAGTATGATGGCATTGTCCACATTGTGATCAGTTTTTGCTGCTGTTACATTTTGACAGAGAATGGGTAGGGCTGAGGCAATTGAGACATACCTTAGTTCGGTCAACAATAAGTTTGCGAGCGAAAGAATCCTTTGCTTAAAAGTCAGGACAACGACGTAAGATGTGTTGGTCATTGCAATGAGCGCAGCGGACAGAGTTGGTAGTAACCCCTGAAATATGGCAGCTACTGATCCTGCTTTGTGAGTTGCCTGAATGTTTGACGACGTTTCGTTGGAAGTCGTTGACTCCTTGTGGTTGCCGTGATGGCTGTTGAACCTTACGACCTTGAATTAAAAGGTTGGGATTTCCTTTGTACTTCCAAGACTGTGTTTCCAGGCTTGGGTAGTTTGCGATGGCAGCTTACTGGTGAGGTGATGCACAATCCAATGATCGCAATTGGCAATTGCAATGTTGAGGCGTTTGAACTCATTGATGTTTGAGTTCGGCTGAACTTTCTTTGGAAATTGATGGCAAATCATATAGGGTATTCATATGATGCATGAATAATAATCGGGTATTATTATAACGGGCAACAATGATATCCCAGGCGACGAGATAATTCGCTTCAGTCAAATCCATTTGAAGCAGGTCTTGATCTCGGTCCGCTGGGAGTGATTGTTTCAGAAAGCGGAATTTTTTTATGCTGGAAAGTGCACCATTATCGTGAATAAGTTGTTGAAAGACATCATGAAAGGCTGGCCATTCAGTCAGCTTGCCAGAATAACTAGGTACTGGTAATTTTGGTAGTTGAACTGCAGAGCCAGGCGCTTGTAGCATGGTTGTGTTGTGCATCATTGAATTAGAATGGCTAGGAGTAGCGTCTCTTGGTACTGTTGGAAACAGGGTCTCGAAGGCGTCTCCAATCCCGCAGTAATATGTGAAGTAAGACTCTTCAAACCTTGCTTCTAGCTGAGAGGTAAAATATTCCTGTTTGGGTGAACAACCGTTCAATAAAAGAGTTTGATGATTGGTTTCGAATTCCTGTGCTAATTTTTCAAGTTTATTTATACGAGTTTGAAAATAGATTTTAGTTTTTCTTGACTGGCTATCTTTTTTAACATTTTGATAAAGTTGTTTAACACGCTCAAAAATATCAACTTGTAGTATATGTAGGTTTTCTAGGCTGGCAACGCTGGATGTCTGCCCCTGCTCCGTGTCTTTATCTGCTGGCATGTTTCTGATTTGATTGTTTTACTCTTATACACTGAAAAGTGTACTCAATACTCAACTCACAGACACACCACAACGACACTTACCCCTTTCGAATTGTGACGTAGCGAAATTGAACGAAAAGGAAAGAAAGGGAAGTCCAAGTGCAGTCGTTCCAGGTTTGTCGAAAAGGTGTGGGGAATGCGACGTGATTGATTTCTGCAGGGTTTTTTCTACTCTTAAGCGAAATGTAAAAGCAGAATAGAAATCCGTCAATTTATGGCGGAGATACAGTAATCACCGTATGTCTGTTTTACATGTTTAAGTGTCCGTAATCATCGGCATTTCTAAACGGCTCAACCGATCGTTTTCAAACTTGTCGCACATTTTTCTGGATACAAAAATTCGCGCTCCGGGAAGAGTTTTTATTTATTTTTTAATATTAAGTATTTTTTTTAAATTAAAAAATCAAATTTATTAGTTCAAAACTTTGGAAAATCAAAAAAAAATCTTAAAAGTAAAAAATTAAAAACGAGCTTTCCTAGAGGCCGGGTTTTTTTAATTCTTAAACGAAATGTAAAAGCCGAATCCGGGAATTTTTTGAGGAGATACTGTAATCACCGCAAAGCTCCTTTTTTTTAATAGTGTTCCAGCAATCGCTTTGCCCCCGATATATTAGCCGATAGTATCGGCTATATAAATTAATCGATGTTATTTAAATGACACTTGATAATATACAAAAGGTTTGAAATAAATCCAACCAACCAGTTTTTATAGAAAAAATCGCAAAGTTAGTTGATTTTTTGAGCCACAGACCATACCCCACCTTAACAAATAAGTAATCAAAAAGTCCTTTAAAAACGTCTTACCTTTAATAAAAATTAATCTCAACCACTATGTATGTACATTAGGGTGGACTTTTTTAAGGTCAATTGAGCTCACCATCTAAAATGGTAGGTTTCTGTGTCTAATAAACATATGCGAAAAAAAAAAAATTTTTAACGTTTAGACGGTGCGCGCGTTAGCTTCCGTTTGATTTGGATGTAACGATCCATGCCAGTCTGTAAAGCCGGACCCACTTGTTGTTGTTTGATATTGCCGATACTGGCACTCGTACTTACAATTGGCCTTGTACTTTTATTCGGCCCTGCAGAAATTGACAACGCATTCGAAATTGCGTTGTTGGTAACGGAGACTGTTGATGTTGTTGGTGCAGTGGCTGCGGTTGCAGAAGTTAACGAGGTTGCAGTGCGTGTGGCTGGTGAGTTGTGAGTCGAAGCTGGGTGTGGGGTTCTACACTGCAAGCTCAATGAAGTGGGAGTTGGTGTGAATAGGGCCGGAGAACAAGACCGTGCTCTCGCACTGTCAATGGTCAGTAGGGCTGAGTTGCTCTTTGAAGAAGATCTTTCTACTTCTTTAACACGAGTTGAGAAATAAGAGATTTAACTGTTTCTCTGGTCTACGGAGCTATTACTCTTGGCACTTCTTAGTTTTTATATTATTTATTTATTTGTACAAGGTAGTCTTGTTTTTCAAAATTAAGCTACCGTAAGAGATGACAGCCATAGCTGCTGTGACTTTCGGCTGAGGTTTTTATAAAACCTTGGCACTAGTTATACCCGTTACTCGTAGAGTAAAAGGATATATTGTATTCGTGCAAAAGTGTGTAACAGCTAGAAGGAAGCGTTTTCGACCCCATAAAGTATATATATTCTTTGTGAGGAACCGTAAAACGGCCCCCACAATTGCCGACTAGTTTTTGTAGACATGTAGGAATTTTGGTAGTCATGTAGGAATATTTTTATAGCCATGTAAGACTCATGAAGAGTTTAATATTAGTTTAGCCTTTTAATAGCCAACCTACCCAACACCGCCAGCATCCACACCCTCGCTCTCGTTCCAACACGCTCTTATCATCCACTCATCAGCATCCACACGGAACTCAACGCTCTCATCCCCCACTCATCAGCATTTGAAACGCTCACACACACACGCGCATTTCAATGCACATCAGCATCTGCACGCAGTTCCAACACGCGCACACACTCATCAGCATCCACACAGAACCCACCATCGAACACTCTCGCTCTCGCTCTCTTCTTCGTTCTCGTTCCAACACGCTCTCATCACCCACTCATCAGCATCCACACGGGACTCAACGCTCTCATCACCCACTCATCAGCATCCACACGCAACTCAACGATCGAACACTCTCGTTCTCGCACTCTGCTTCGTTCTCGTTCCAACACGCTCTCATCACCCACTCATCAGCATCCACACGGGACTCAACGCTCTCACACTCGCGAAATATCAGCATCTGCACCGTCGAACAGTGCGAACACCTGCACACACCCAAGCTTTCAACGCACGATCGAACCAAATGGCATCCAACTCGATCGGTGTTTTCGAGCAAGGGGAAATAACTCTGCCTGGAAAAAAAGCTGAAGCGCAGCGGCAGCGACGCCGACGGAATACAAAAGGAGGGGTACGTGAGCAGATATCTAGGAGAAGGAATGGTAATTACTCCTGAGGCTTCGCGCGCGCCAGTTGATTTAATCGTGATAACTCCGCAAAACCCCGGGAAAACCCGCCCCGCCGTGAAACCGAACAAGTGCAATAAAACCTACAAGTGAAAATGTCGAGTGATAGTAGTGAAGGAGTGGAAGCAGTCTACAACCCAGGTGCCGCAGAAGGGGCATGGGACATCGATTGGCTGAATTTGCTGTGGGAGGAAACGTTAGCGCCCGCTTTATTTTTTTCCCCAAGATACTTTTTTTGTTTAAACATTCTTCGACCGACTTGACTAGAGTGGCGTGGCAAAAGACTTTGTACGCCCCCCTTAGGAAAAAACCCAAATTCGAGCTTTAAAACAATAAATGAACCAAAGTGCTTCGCACTAAAATCTATATCGCCTGTTATATTCTGTGTGTGTGTGTGATTTTAGGAGTGGAAATTAAATTCGCCAGTCCTTTATTTTTCCCCATCTAGGAAAACCCTACCGCCGATCGTGGTCGATCCGTGTGATGGCTAAGGATTGCGACGGAGTCTTGCACTCGATTGTCGGATCCGAAGCTATCACCGGTCCTGGGGTACGCAGTGGCCGTGGATCGCGACGGAGTCTTGTACTCGTTTGTCGGGTCTAAGGGCAGTGCGGATCCCGGAGCGTGTGGCGGGTGGAGATTTCAACGGAGTCCTGTACTCTATTGTCGAAATCTAAACCCGCTGCAGGTTTCGGCCCATGGTCGGCATCTTTGGGAAACAACCCTCGGCCACAGGGCCCGTCTAGGGTTGGTTTATCTCGCTGAAGTCCTTGAAACTTAAACAAATTATTGTAAGTGACCCTGGGAGCCCTGAGTAACTATCCCAGCCTGAGAGCTTCCTTACGTCTTGATCAGGATCACTAGCCGAGTCGATCTAGCCATGTTCGTCTGTCCGTCCGTCCGTGTGTCCGCCTGTGTGTCTGTATGAACGCTGAGATCTCGGAAACTACAAAAGCTAGAAAGTTGGGATTACCCACACATATTTTTGGGCTTGTTTCATCGAGGTGGCACGCCCCCTAACGCCCACAATCGCCATAAACAATTTTCAAATGTGTCTGGAGGCCACATCTTTTAAGATTTTAAAAATATATAAACGCAATTTTATAGTGTTTATTAATACCTATCGAAATGTAGAAGACATTTTTCAAATCGGACCATTCATTAAAAAGTTATACGCAATCAAAATTGTTTATATATCTATCTCCCTCGCACTCTCTTTAGCTGAGTTACGATTATTAGATAGTCGGGACACCAACCCGAGTACAGCGTTCGCACTCCCTATAGCTGAGTGACGGGTATTATATAGTCGGGACACCAACCCGACTATAGCGTTCTCTCTTGTTTCATACAAAGCACCATTTGTTATATATTATTTTATTTATCTGTTTTTAGCGTTTTATTGCCTAATTACGGTAATACTCTAGTTAACGGTCCTCACCCCCGAATTTTGCGAAAAAAATTATCCTCGACGGACCGCGAATTCTTAAGAGTTTACATGAGGAAATAAAGACGCGGTCTGCCATGGTTTTCTTGTAATCGAATTTCAAAGTTGCGTGTTTTGCTATAAAAATACAGATGGCTTTTTTACGACTTGCTAATAAAAACATGTTGGATTTTTATAAGTTGTCAAAATAATAGGCCTTCTGAAAAATTCGACAAAAATGTGTAATAGTTTTTATAGGTTGCCAGGCCCCACAGCCGCGAACCAAATATCCTCGGTGGATAGCGATTCTTTAAGAATTTAAAAGTTGAAATTTCATAACCTTTTTTTTTCAAAATAGTAAAACATTTTGAAAATAGGTACTCTAACTAAAATAATACGTTTTTTTTTACTTTGTGGCTACCCAACTTATTTTGGGGGCTTCTCATAGTCAGCTGAGTGCCAATAGTTTTTGCAAGTACAATGTGGTGGGAAATTTTTGGCAATGTTTATATATGATGGACGTTGATGCACTACGAGCAGTACAAACAAGTGCCCCAACGACACCAATCACGTGCTTGCTTCGCGCGGGACCCTTTTATAAATTTGGGCAAAAATGCGAGTTCGCGAGGAAGAATACATAAAACAAATAAAGACGCAATTATGAGTGAAGCAAATGAGCTAAAATATTTGTTTTTAATACCGGGATAGAAGTTGAAATGCATATTAAATAATAAGGGTTGTTATAATTATTACATAGAGCGCGAAAGGGCTCGTGCAGACTAAAATTGGATGTACATCGTGGCAAATTTAGAGGATAATAATTACGTGTTAGTCTAACGGGAACATTAAAAGTTAAACGGTTTATCAGTTCTACAGAATTAATATCACTTACTATAAGATTATGCATAAAAATAGTACCAAGCATTATTCTACGATTTGCAAGTGTTGGTAAATTAAGCAATAATAATCTACTCTGGTAGGAAGTAGCCTTACGTTTTGATCCCAGTTCAAACTACGAAGAGCAAAAAGAAGACATTTTTTTTGTACCGACTCTATACGGTCAATGTGCACTTGGTATTGTGGGCTCCAAACCGAAGAACAATATTCTAATATAGGACGGACAAGGGAGGTAAATAGTAATTTAGTTATATAAGGGTCGTCAAATTCTTTTGACCAACGCTTTATAAAACCAAAAACACTCATAGCTTTGTTGCGAGTCAGCATTATGTGGCAGTCAAATTTAAGCTTGGGTCCAGAAGAACGCCTAAATCATTTACTGAATATATACGGTCAAGTGGCAAGTTCTGAAGCAAAAATACTTGAAAATTATCAATGTCTGATTGTAAGCCGAAACCATATATATTATATAACTCTATATTATTGTATGTCAAACAAAGCTTAACATCATCAGCATACATTAGTACACGAGAATTTGGTATGATAGAGGGAAGATCGTTAATAAACAAAGTAAACAGCAAAGGGCCCAGATGACTACCCTATTACTCCAGAACGGGTTGACGAAAAATTAAAATTGAAAACGTAAAATAAACATAAAGGTATTTATATTAAAAAGGACTAGTATACCGATTACGTTTGTTTTTTTTTTTTTTTTTTATTAAACGGTATTTTATTTATCGAATCTTCTCTCTTAGAGACTAACGACAAGTTTGCAAATCTTAATCTAGTTTATATATTTTAATTAATTACAAATTAAATATTTAGAATAACGGCCCTAACTATTGTTGCTGGGTGGGGAGGTCTCTTCGCCGGAGTCGTGTATAGCTTGTGGTTCAGACTAGAGACCGCGCAAGGTCATTAGGATGGGCCTGGAGCTTGAGATTATACTTTCTTTCGCTTTGTCGAGTTCGTCTTTAACTAAGCCTACGTTTAGATCTTTATGAATATTTTCATTCCGTATATACCACGGTGCTCCTGTTATAGTTCTCAATATCTTTGATTGAGCTCTCTGGATTAGTTCTAAGTTGCTGGCACATGCGTTTCCCCATAGCTCGGAGCCATATGTCCAAATTGGTTTTAGGACTGCATTATACAAAAGTATTTTGTATTCTAGTTTTAGTGGCGAGCGGGCGTTAATTAGCCAATGTAGATTGCTGGCTTTAAATTTTAAATGATTTCTCTTAGCTTCGATATGTATACGCCAAGTGAGTCGTCTATCCAGGTGGACTCCTAGATATGTTACTTCAGTTGATTGTGGCATAATAATGTTGTTCAGGGATAGTGGAGGGCAGGTTTGCCTGTTTAGGGTAAAAGTAACATGTTTACATTTTTGTTCGTTAACGTTTATGCGCCAGTCTGCTAGCCATTGTTCTAGAAGCACGAGGTGATCTACTAGGTGTTGCGTTGCTCTAAGAGAACATTTAGACCGACTTAGGATGGCAGTATCATCAGCAAAAGTTGAGGTTGTTGTAAGAGTGGATGTCGGGAGGTCGGCTGTATAAATAATATACAATGTCGGCCCAAGCACACTTTCTTGGGGTACTCCAGCTTTTATTGGATGATAATCAGAGAGGAAATCTTTGCATCGCACTGCAAAGCTTCTTTTCTGTAGGTAGGACTCCAAAATTGTATGGGTGCTTTGTGGAAGTATTAATCTGATTTTATGAATTAAGCCGTCCAGCCACACGCGGTCGAAGGCCTGTGCGACATCCAGAAAGACAGCGGAGCAATATTCTCGCCTTTCAAATGCATTTCGTATCTAGAAGGTTATCCGGTTCACTTGTTCAATAGTTCCGTGTTTTTCACGAAATCCGAACTGGTGCATTGGTATTGCATTGTGGGCTTGTAAGTATTGCTTGATGCGACTGAGGAGCAGCTTTTCAAATATCTTTGATAGGCACGGCAGTAGGCTGATTGGCCTATATGACGACCCGGCGCTTGCTTTTTGTCTTGGGACTGTTTGATTCTTGTAACTTCTTCTGGATGGAATATAATTTGCGGGCTAGCTTCAGGATTGGATATTCTTGGCAGCACAAAGCTATTCGTTGCTGGAAGTGGTTTGAAGACATTTTCTAAATGGAGGGCAAATGTATTCGCCCTCTCTTCGTTGCTGCGGGCCCAAGTTCCTGTTTGCGTATGTAGGGGTGATTCACTTTCTATTGGTGAACATATGCCTGACTTAGCTTTCCACAGTGGATATCGTTTGCTATTTGGTGAGAGTTGCTTCATAAAGGATAGTTCATCTCTATTTTTCTCAGCTTCTAATGCTTTGCGGAGTATGCAGTTGGCTATTTTTAGGCGCTCTTTGGAGGCTGGGGATCTATGGGCTTGCCGCTCTCGACGAAGCCTTCTCTTATTGTATAGCAGTGCTTCGATGTGCCTAGAAGCACTCTGCTTTAAATGGTTTATTAGATGTTATAGGTTGCGTGGAATGTTGTGCAGCCAGTGTAATAACATTCACTAACGCTTCAACTGAATTGTCGAGGTCTTCTTCACAGGAAATGTTAGGGCAGTCATTAATATGGGTACTTACATACTTTCTGTATTTGAGCCAGTCTGTTTTACCAGTAGTTAGAGAATGTGGGCGTTCTGTAACCTGAGGATGGTCGTAGAGGTGAAGCAAGATGGGCGAATGATCTGATGATAGATCTGATAAGTGCTCCACACGAACATGAGCCTGCGGCACTCTTCTTGTGATAGCAAAATCAATCAGGTCAGGTTTCTTATTTGGATCTGTTGGCCAATATGTAGGCTTACCCGGAGAAATAAAGTCAAGCTTGTTTCGTGGAGTTATTATCGCGTTGTAAAGTTGTTTTCCCTTGGGGTTGATGAGTCGAGATCCCCAGTGGGTGTGCATTGCATTGTAGTCACCAGCTGCTATAAAGCGGTCACCCAATACATCGAAGAAGTTTAGGAATTCTGCTTCGGTAATAGCGAAGCGCGGTGGGCTGTATATAGAGGCTAGGTTTAGGTAGCCGCTTTGGGTTTCGAGGTGTACTGCTGTTGCTTGGATATAAGTCGTAGCGAATGATGGCATCTCGTAATGCCTAATGCGATTCTTTATCAGAATTCCAGTATCTCCATGAGCCTTCCCATCAGGATGATTTGTCGAATAAAATGTATAGCCAGTAAGATGAAAATAGTTTTTATTTGTTAAGTGAGTCTCTGATATGAGCATGGCGTCAATGTCATATTGATCAAGGAACTGCATAAGCTCGTATTTGTGCTGCGAAATGCCATTCGCATTCCAGAAAGATATTTTAGAGTAATCATCTAAAATTTTTGTTTACTTACGTTTGTGTTTTAATTGTCTTTTGAATGGCATGTGTGTATTTAATTGAAAAGTCTATAAAAGGTAGTGGCTTATTTTAGAGCGTTACTTTTGCTGCCGACGCTGGCCGATCGAAATAAAAACATCAGAATTTTTTCTGAAGTATACAGATTCATGATTAGTAACCCTTTTTGGTCCGTTTTTATGCGGTCTTCAATAAATATTGATTGATATATGGAGCAAGAACGATCGCAGCGCAGGTGCAGCCGTAGCATTACATCCTTGTATGTGTGTACATCAGTCTTTGCGTTGCCAAAAGAAAGCGTTTCAATAAGTTGAAGAATCTTTATAAGGACGTTAATAGCCGCGTTATCGAGTAAATCTCTAAAGATTATAAAACGAAATACTGATTTTTAAGGGGATACGACCACAGCCCGAACCGTAAAAGCTAGAGCAGCCAAATTTCACAGTATTGGGGGCCTAACCGCCACTAAGACCCGACATGTCCCCCCAGTGGCCTCCATCAGCTCCAACATTATTATTTGGAGCAAAAAAAATTATATGTATGTGGGAAAACAAAGGAAAACAAGGAGTGGTCAAGTCTACAATAGTTCTGCCTAAACATATTAGACATTTAATTTAGTATTTTACGTTAACATTACCTTCACTATATAAATATATCGCTTGCAAATCTGCAAAAATATATTAATCGATACTGCACGAAAAGAATCGTCACATTAAGTACTCGCTTTTGCTTTCTGTGCTTGGAGAAGAGTAGATGTAAACCCCCGAAAACCTATTGTTTTTCCATTCGAATAAAAGTCATTAAACTTTATTTCGTGTTGTAATTGGACTATTCACCGGCGATCCTACAAATTTGGTGTCAGAAGTGGGATTTACTTGGAAAAACAGCAGAGAATCGACCGTGGCACAAAGATTCATTAAAATCAGAGTGTGGCTAATTGCGCATCAGCAATTAGAAGGCGTTTTACGCATAGAGGAGGCGTTTTACGTGGAGGAAAAGCAGTTAACTGGCAGATCGTGTACACCGGGGAGGTGTAACAAGGTGCGCATCCCGCGCAAAGGTCCTGAGAGGAGGAAGGAGACATCGAAAACTTGGCTTTGGGAAAGCGCACGTCTGGCGAAAAAGGCTGCAAAAATAGCGCAATCTGGTGAAATAGCCTGAGAGTCAGCGTCAACGTCATCGTCGGCACAGGGTGTGCATTGTTTGCAGAAACGGAGAGTGAGCGAACTGGATCACTTATTTTGTATTTTCAAACTTATAATATTACACAAAAATTCATTGTATTACCTAATCACTAAGTTAAGTTCAAGAATTAACTATAATTTGTTAATTTTTAACCATTGTAAGCAGAGAGTAATAACGAGTACAGAATGCAGAGGGAAGAAATTTTGGCGTTAAACGTGAACGCGTTGAAGGAGCAATTATCGCTGCTTAATTTAGCTACAAGCGGAAGGAAGCAGACACTGCAGGACAGACTTCTTGACCACTACAACTTGTCAGCTGAGGTAATTGTCGGATCCGAAGCTATCACCGGTCCTGGGGTACGCAGTGGCCGTGGATCACGACGGAGTCTTGCACTCGTTTGTGCGGATCCCGGAGCGTGTGGCGAGTGGAGATTTCAACGGAGTCCTATACTCGATTGTCGAAATCTAAACCCGCTGCAGGTTTCGGCCCATGGTCGGCATCTTTGGGAAACAACCCCCGGCCACAGGGCCCGTCTAGGGTTGGTTTATCTCGCTGAAGTCCTTGAAACTTAAACAAATTATTGTAAGTGACCCTGGGAGCCCTGAGTAACTATCCCAGCCTGAGAGCTTCCTTACGTCTTGATCAGGATCACTAGCCGAGTCGATCTAGCCATGATCGTCTGTCCGTCCGTCCGTGTGTCCGCCTGTGTGTCTGTATGAACGCTGAGATCTCGGAAACTACAAAAGCTAGAAAGTTGGGATTACCCACACATATTTTTGGGCTTCCTACGCAGCGCAAGTTTGTTTGTGGACCGCGAATTCTTAAGAGTTTACATGAAGAAATAAAGACGCGGTCTGCCATGGTTTTCTTGTAATCGAATTTCAAAGTTCCGTGTTTTGCTATAAAAATACAGATGGCTTTTTTACGACTTGCTAATAAAAACATGTTGGATTTTTATAAGTTGTCAAAATAATAGGCCTTCTGAAAAATTCGACAAAAATGTGTAATAGTTTTTATAGGGTGCCAGGCCCCACAGCCGCGAACCAAATATCCTCGGTGGATAGCGATTCTTTAAGAATTTAAAAGTTGAAATTTCATAACCTTTTTTTTTCAAAATAGTAAAACATTTTGAAAATAGGTACTCTAACTAAAATAATACGTTTTTTTTTTACTTTGTGGCTACCCAACTTATTTTGGGGGCTTCTCATAGTCAGCTGAGTGCCAATAGTTTTTGCAAGTACAATGTGGTGGGAAATTTTTGGCAATGTTTATATATGATGGACGTTGATGCACTACGAGCAGTACAAACAAGTGGCCCAACGACACCAATCACGTGCTTGTTTCGCGCGGGACCCTTTTATAAATTTGGGCAAGAATGCGAGTTCGCGAGGAAGAATACATAAAACAAATAAAGACGCAATTATGAGTGAAGCAAATGAGCTAAAATATTTGTTTTTAATACCGGGATAGAAGTTGAAATGAAGTTGTTATAATTATTACATAGAGCGCGAAAGGGCTCGTGCAGACTAAAATTGGATGTACATCGTGGCAAATTTAGAGGATAATAATTACGTGTTAGTCTAACGGGAACATTAAAAGTTAAACGGTTTACCAGTTCTACGGAATTAATATCACCTATTATAAGATTATGCATAAAAATAGTACCAAGCATTATTCCACGATTTGCAAGTGTTGGTAAATTAAGCAATAATAATCTACTCTGGTAGGAAGTAGCCTTACGTTTTGATCCCAGTTCAAACTACGAAGAGCAAAAAGAAGACATTTTTTTTGTACCGAATCTATACAGTCAATGTGCACTTGGTATTGTGGGCTCCAAACCGAAGAACAATATTCCAATATAGGACGGACAAGGGAGGTAAATAGTAATTTAGTTATATAAGGGTCGTCAAATTCTTTTGACCAACGCTTTATAAAACCAAAAACACTCATAGCTTTGTTGCGAGTCAGCATTATGTGGCAGTCAAATTTAAGCTTGGGTCCAGAAGAACGCCTAAATCATTTACTGAATATATACGGTCAAGTGGCAAGTTCTGAAGCAAAAACCTTATAAACGTAGGAGTACCCCTTACGAAAGGTGATTACGTTACATTTCAGGCAGTTCAAATTTAAGAGGTTATACTCACACCATACTTGAAAATTATCAATGTCTGATTGTAAGCCGAAACCATATATATTATATAACTCTATTGTATGTCAAACAAAGCTTAACATCATCAGCATACATTAGTACACGAGAATTTGGTATGATAGAGGGAAGATCGTTAATAAACAAAGTAAACAGCAAAGGGCCCAGATGACTACCCTATTACTCCAGAACGGGTTGACGAAAAATTAAAATTGAAAACGTAAAATAAACATAAAGGTATTTATATTAAAAAGGACTAGTATACCGCTTTGTTTTTTAAACGGTATTTTATTTATCGAATCTTCTCTCTTAGAGACTAACGACAAGTTTGCAAATCTTAATCTAGTTTATATATTTTAATTAATTACAAATTAAATATTTAGAATAACGGCCCTAACTATTGTTGCTGGGTGGGGAGGTCTCTTCGCCGGAGTCGTGTATAGCTTGTGGTCCAGATTAGAGACCGAGCCTACGTTTAGATCTTTATGAATATTTTCATTCCGTATATACCACGGTGCTCCTGTTATAGTTCTCAATATCTTTGATTGAGCTCTCTGGATTAGTTCTAAGTTGCTGGCACATGCGTTTCCCCATAGCTCGGAGCCATATGTCCAAATTGGTTTTAGGACTGCATTATACAAAAGTATTTTGTACTCTAGTTTTAGTGGCGAGCGGGCGTTAATTAGCCAATGTAGATTGCTGGCTTTAAATTTTAAATGATTTCTCTTAGCTTCGATATGTATACGCCAAGTGAGTCGTCTATCCAGGTGGACTCCTAGATATGTTACTTCAGTTGATTGTGGCATAATAATGTTGTTCAGGGATAGTGGAGGGCAGGTTTGCCTGTTTAGGGTAAAAGTAACATGTTTACATTTTTGTTCGTTAACGTTTATGCGCCAGTCTGCTAGCCATTGTTCTAGAAGCACGAGGTGATCTACTAGGTGTTGCGTTGCTCTAAGAGAACATTTAGACCGACTTAGGATGGCAGTATCATCAGCAAAAGTTGAGGTTGTTGTAAGAGTGGGTGTCGGGAGGTCGGCTGTATAAATAATATACAATGTCGGCCCAAGCACACTTTCTTGGGGTACTCCAGCTTTTATTGGATGATAATCAGAGAGGAAATCTTTGCATCGCACTGCAAAGCTTCTTTTCTGTAGGTAGGACTCCAAAATTGTATGGGTGCTTTGTGGAAGTATTAATCTGATTTTATGAATTAAGCCGTCCAGCCACACGCGGTCGAAGGCCTGTGCGACATCCAGAAAGACAGCGGAGCAATATTCTCGCCTTTCAAATGCATTTCGTATCTAGAAGGTTATCCGGTTCACTTGTTCAATAGTTCCGTGTTTTTCACGAAATCCGAATTGGTGCATTGGTATTGCATTGTGGGCTTGTAAGTATTGCTTGATGCGACTGAGGAGCAGCTTTTCAAATATCTTTGATAGGCACGGCAGAAGGCTGATTGGACTATATGACGACCCGGCGCTTGCTTTTTGTCTTGGGACTGTTTGATTCTTGTAACTTCTTCTGGATGAAATATAATTTGCGGGCTAGCTTCAGGATTGGATATTATTGGCAGCACAAAGCTATTCGTTGCTGGAAGTGGTTTGAAGACATTTTCTAAATGGAGGGCAAATGTATTCGCCCTCTCTTCGTTGCTGCGGGCCCAAGTTCCTGTTTGCGTATGTAGGGGTGATTCACTTTCTATTGGTGAACATATGCCTGACTTAGCTTTCCACAGTGGATATCGTTTGCTATTTGGTGAGAGTTGCTTCATAAAGGATAGTTCATCTCTATTTTTCTCAGCTTCTAATGCTTTGCGGAGTATGCAGTTGGCTATTTTTAGGCGCTCTTTGGAGGCTGGGGATCTATGGGCTTGCCGCTCTCGACGAAGCCTTCTCTTATTGTATAGCAGTGCTTCGATGTGCCTAGAAGCAACTGAATTGTCGAGGTCTTCTTCACAGGAAATGTTAGGGCAGTCATTAATATGGGTACTTACATACTTTCTGTATTTGAGCCAGTCTGTTTTACCAGTAGTTAGAGAATGTGGGCGTTCTGTAACCTGAGGATGGTCGTAGAGGTGAAGCAAGATGGGCGAATGATCTGATGATAGATCTGATAAGTGCTCCACACGAACATGAGCCTGCGGCACTCTTCTTGTGATAGCAAAATCAATCAGGTCTGGTTTCTTATTTGGATCTGTTGGCCAATATGTAGGCTTACCCGGAGAAAGAAAGTCAAGCTTGTTTCGTGGAGTTATTATCGCGTTGTAAAGTTGTTTTCCCTTGGGGTTGATGAGTCGAGATCCCCAGTGGGTGTGCATTGCATTGTAGTCACCAGCTGCTATAAAGCGGTCACCCAATACATCGAAGAAGTTTAGGAATTCTGCTTCGGTAATAGCGAAGCGCGGTGGGCTGTATATAGAGGCTAGGTTTAGGTAGCCGCTTTGGGTTTCGAGGTGTACTGCTGTTGCTTGGATATAAGTCGTAGCGAATGATGGCATCTCGTAATGCCTAATGCGATTCTTTATCAGAATTCCAGTATCTCCATGAGCCTTCCCATCAGGATGATTTGTCGAATAAAATGTATAGCCAGTAAGATGAAAATAGTTTTTATTTGTTAAGTGAGTCTCTGATATGAGCATGGCGTCAATGTCATATTGATCAAGGAACTGCATAAGCTCGTATTTGTGCTGCGAAATGCCATTCGCATTCCAGAAAGATATTTTAGAGTAATCATCTAAAATTTTTGTTTACTTACGTTTGTGTTTTAATTGTCTTTTGAATGGCATGTGTGTATTTAATTGAAAAGTCTATAAAAGGTAGTGGCTTATTTTAGAGCGTTACTTTTGCTGCCGACGCTGGCCGATCGAAATAAAAACATCAGAATTTTTTCTGAAGTATACAGATTCATGATTAGTAACCCTTTTTGGTCCGTTTTTATGCGGTCGTGAATAAATATTTAATGATATATGGAGCAAGAACGATCTCAGCGCAGGTGCAGCCGTAGCATTACATCCTTGTATGTACATCAGTCTTTGCGTTGCCAAAAGAAAGCGTTTCAATAAGTTGAAGAATCTTTATAAGGACGCTAATAGCCGCGTTATCGAGTAAATCTCTAAAGATTATAAAACGAAAGACTGATTTTTAAGGGGATACGACCACAGACCAAACCGTAAAAGCTAGAGCAGCCAAATTTCACAGTATTCCATTGGGGGCCTAACCGCCACTAAGATCCGACATGTCCCCCCAGTGGCCTCCATCAGCTCCAACATTATTATTTGGAGCAAAAAAAATTATATGTATGTGGGAAAACAAAGGAAAACAAGGAGTGGTCAAGTCTACAATAGTTCTGCCTAAACATATTAGACATTTAATTTAGTATTTTCCGTCAACGTTACCTTCACTATATAAATATATCGCTTGCAAATCTGCAAAAATATATTAATCGATACTGCACGAAAAGAATCGTCACATTAAGTACTCGCTTTTGCTTTCTGTGCTTGGAGAAGAGTAGATGTAAACCCCCGAAAACCTATTGTTTTTCCATTCGAATAAAAGTCATTAAACTTTATTTCGTGTTGTAATTGGACTATTCACCGGCGATCCTACAAATTTGGTGTCAGAAGTGGGATTTACTTGGAAAAACAGCAGAGAATCGACCGTGGCACAAAGATTCATTAAAATCAGAGTGTGGCTAATTGCGCAATTAGAAGGCGTTTTACGCATAGAGGAGGCGTTTTACGTGGAGGAAAAACAGTTAACTGGCAGATCGTGTACACCGGAGGGGTGTAACAAGGTGCGCATCCCGCGCAAAGGTCCTGAGAGGAGGAAGGAGACATCGAAAACTTGGCTTTGGGAAAGCGCACGTCTGGCGAAAAAGGCTGCAAAAATAGCGCAATCTGGTGAAATAGCCTGAGAGTCAGCGTCAACGTCATCGTCGGCACAGGGTGTGCATTGTTTGCAGAAACGGAGAGTGAGCGAACTGGATCACTTATTTTGTATTTTTAAACTTATAATATTACACAAAAATTCATTGTATTACCTAATCACTAAGTTAAGTTCAAGAATTAACTATAATTTGTTAATTTTTAACCATTGTAAGCAGAGAGTAATAACGAGTACAGAATGCAGAGGGAAGAAATTTTGGCGTTAAACGTGAACGCGTTGAAGGAGCAATTATCGCTGCTTAATTTAGCTACAAGCGGAAGGAAGCAGACACTGCAGGACAGACTTCTTGACCACTACAACTTGTCAGCTGAGGTAATTGAGGATGAGGAATCTGATTACGGGGATGCAGCTTCGCTGTATGGCTCAAGATCTACACCAGGCGAAGGTCGCAGTTCATTTACATTGCGCGACATAGAAGACTCCCTTTCACAGTTCAATGGTTCAAGCCAGCCGTCAGTACACAGCTGGATCCAGGAGTTTGAAGATAATGCGGCAGCAGTCCAATGGAATAATCTTCAAATGTTTATTTATTCGAAGCAATTGTTAAAAGGCGCAGCAAAAATATTCATTCGAAGTCAGCCAGGCATTTCCAACTGGTCATCACTTAAGCGAGCACTCAAAGATGAATTTGGATCAGACGTATAGGCAATTGAAGTTCACCGCATGCTGAAAAATCGACGAAAAGTCCCAAATGAGGATTACAAGGAGTATCTGTATTCGCTCATGGAAATAGGAAAGCCTGTTAATTTGGATGATGCCAGTCTTATAGAGTACTTCATCGAAGTTATACCCGACTCGAGAGGCAACAAAAGCAACTTGCATCAGGCCAGGACTCTGCAGGAGTTTAAGGAGCAAATAAAGGTGTATGAGGAAATTCGTAGCAGTCGCCCTCAAGTGCTTAATACGGCTAAATCTTATATTACCAACGAAGACAAAAAACCAGATGTGACCAAACAGGATTTCAAAAAATGTTTCAAGTGTGGTGATCCTTCACATTTTGCAAAGGAGTGTAACAAGCCCATCAAATGCTACAGGTGCGAACAGCCATGGCACAAGGCATCGAATTGCCCAGGTTTTAGGGTAGCTGAAACGAAGGATGGAAAAAGTGCCAGCACAATGCCGAGCCATATTAGCAGCAGTGGCAAATGCATTTTTAAGGAAATTTTCTGTAATGGCGTTCGATTTTCCGCTTTGATCGATACAGGCTGTGATCTCTGCCTTATCCGTGATGATGTGGTTGAGATGCTAGGAAATATCGAGCTTGTGAACGAAAAGCACTGTCTGGTCGGCATTTGTAACAGCGAGTTAAATACGCTTGGCAGTTTTGTAACCAAAGTTGCGGTAGACAACACTTGTTTGGACCTACACTTTCACGTTGCTAACAGAAATGATATTAAGTATTCAGCAGTCATCGGGAATAGCATTTTGAAGCAAGTGGACTTGATATTCTCAGAGCAGTCGGTAAAATTTCAACCAAAAGGGAACCAGAACAGCCAGGAATCCTTTACTACAGAAAAAGCAGTCGAGTCAGAGCTACAGATTTTCCAGGAATACCCTCAGGTATGTCTTTTTGCTGAAAGCGAGGAGCACGAGATCGACGTCGCTCACCTGGAGAGATCAATTGCTAAAACTGTGAAAGATTTGACAAACAACTACAAGCCAGAGAAGAAAAAGGACAGTCCCATACAAATGAAAATTTTGCTAAATGACGAATACCCAGTCTATGAACGCCCTCGACGCATTTTAATGCAGACAAGTCTATCGCAGACAACCAGGTTGAGAAATGGCTATCAGAGAAGATTATCCAGCCAAGTTCATCTGAGTATGCCTCACCTGTTGTCTTGGTACCGAAAAAGGATGGCAGCAAGCGGCTTTGTTGCGATTATAGACGGCTAAACGCGAAGATTGCCAAGGATCATTTTCCGATGCCACTTATAGATGATGTCATTGAAAGACTGCAAGGAAACAGCCTTTTCACAACACTTGACTTAGCTAATGGATTTTTCCATGTACCAGTTGAGCAGAATTCGAGAAAATATACATCTTTCGTGACGCATGCAGGACAATTTGAGTTCTTATATGTCCCATTTGGAATCTCTAACTCACCAGCCGTATTTTCAAGATTCATTTATGCAATTCTACTGGATATGGTTCAAGACGGTACAGTCGTAACATACATGGATGATCTCATTATTCCCTCTAAGGACGTTAACGAAGGAATCCACAAGCTAGAGCGTGTCCTCAACCGAGCTTCAGAGTTTAATTTGAAAATTAAGTGGAGCAAATGTTAGTTTCTTAAGGGAAAGGTTGACTTTTTAGGTTATATTGTCGAAGGAGGAACTATAAGGCCGTCAGAAGCCAAAACGCAAGCAGTCAAGAACTTTTCGCTTCCACATGATCGAAAGAGTCTTCAGCGTTTCCTTGGATTAACATCCTACTTTCGGCGATTCATTGCCGACCACGCGTTGAAGGCCCAACCACTTTCTGATTTGCTTCGTAAGGACATTCCATTCCGATTGGCCGAGGAACAACTCGCAGCATTCGAGCAACTAAAAATAGCTTTGATATCTGCACCGGTGTTACGTTTATATAATCCAAAAGCTCAGACGGAAATACAGACAGACGCTTCTATGCACGGCTATGGAGGAATTCTCCTGCAAAAAGATCCGGACGATCAACAGTTGCACCCCATACAATACCTAAGCCGAAAGACGAAGCCAGCTGAAGAGAAATACCACTCTTACGAACTCGAAGTTTTGGCTATAGTCGAAGCTTTGAAAAAATGGCGTGTCTATTTACTTGGGATAAAATTCAAGATCATTACCGATTGCAATGCATTTGCTTTAACAATGAAAAAGCGCGGCGAAATCCCTTTAAGAGTTTCACGTTGGGCATTGTTTCTCCAGGATTACGACTATGCCATCGAACATCGAAGTGACAGCAAAATGAGGCACGTAGACGCCTTGAGTCGAGTTTCATGTCTAGTGCTGGAAGACACTTTGCATCACAAACTGCAGGAAGCACAGTCGCAGGATGAATGGGTTCGGGCAGTAATGGCGGCCCTTGAGAACAGCACGTATGATGACTTCTTCGTTAAGCATGACATACTCTACAAGGATCCCATCAAAGAGTTGATCGTGGTGCCGACTCTGATGGAGGAAGAAATCATTCGATTGGCCCATAAGCAAGGACATTTCTCTGTAAAAAGAACTCAAGAGGCAGTTGAGAAGACATTTTACATACCGGATTTATCGAAGAAAGTAACAAGAGTGGTCAAGAGTTGTGTCGAATGTATTATT
>JBAMCF010000543.1:0-37966 GCA_037075285.1 Drosophila lutescens | reverse complement strand
GCGTATTGCTCAAGGGTAAGGTAATTAAAACACCCTCTTCTTCTGGTAAGCGACAGCGCCGTACTCCTTTGGGTACCAGCACGCCTAGTAAGAGGACGAAACTTCGACCAGACACGGCTCAGATTATATCGGTACAGATTTTGCCACAAAAATTACAGGTTGCTGATGCTGGACAAGATCCCCTTATGCAGACAGAGCCACCTGCTGCACAACAGGAAACTGCTCTCACTCCTGAACCTGTAAGTACTACCCCCTCTGGTTCTCGGGATTCTTTCCAAATTATTACAAATGGACAAATACTGGCTGCGATCCCAGAGCTAGTCCCTACACTGGAAAAAATTCCTGCCATATTCCTCCATGAAGTAAAAGCTGTTCAGCCTCTGGTAGATTCACTCAACAATATTGAAGGGATCCAAAATAAATACCTTATTACTTGCCTCAGAGGAAATAGCATAAAAGTTACTTGCAAAGATATTTTTTCTTACAACAAAGTCATGGCAAAATTAGAGGAAGAAAATTGTCAAACGCACACTTTTCAAAGGCGCTCTGAACGCGGGTTTAGAATCATCATAAGACAGCTTCATCACTCAACTCCTGTTGACAAGATCCGTGCACACTTAACTGAATTGGGTTTCACAGTTAGATTTATTAAGGGCCTCACACATCGCAGGAACCGGAAACCTCTTGATATTTTCGAAATTGAACTTACTCCATCTACCGACAACTCCAATGACAGGGTTCTAACTATTACTGAAATAAATAATCAGCGTGTTGTTGTAGAGAGGCAGCTTCGTCGTTTAGAACCGGCTCAATGCCACCGATGTCAAAAATTCAAACACACAAAAGGTTTCTGCCGCAGAAACTTTGTATGCGTTAAATGTGCAGGCCCTCATCCTTCTACTGACTGTGCACATGCCAGAGTTGAAAATCCCAAGTGTGCAAATTGCGGATTGGGACACGTGGCCAGCTATAAGGGCTGCGCGGAGTATAAAAAGGCACAGGCTGAGCTCTTGGCCTACCGGGCTCATATTGTGGTTGAAAACAGGGCCCCTCAAAAAACGCGATCTTCCCAGCAGAAGCCTCCCCTCTCACGTAGTCCAGCCCTGGGAAATATGAGTCCGCAAAATCCTTCTATCAGAAGAAACCCCTTTAAAGCTACCCCCAAAAATTTGACTAAACCAACTTACAGTAATGTGTTATCAAATCAGGCCAGCTCTCACTCAGCTAGAAATCCAGCCTCTGCCCATCTCAAGAAGTTCCAGGATAAACTTAGGTCAGAACGCGAGGCTGCCTCTACATCCTCTAGCAGGAAAAAGAGTAACTCAAGCACCCCCTCCCATAAGTCGCCTCAGTCAAACACAAACCAGGGTAATAAAATACATAATAATGATGACATTATCAACCTGGTACATCAAAACGCTGCCCTGGTGGCTGAGATGGGAAGGAAGATGGATGCTCTATTAAAACTTCTGACCCTGGTAATTTCTACCACAAACCCGCAGATGAGCGGGCTAATTAATGATATTCTCAATGCCTAATACAAATAATTATTTTTACCGTCCTAATACTAATGCCTTGCCTTTGAATTTAAATCCGATACAGTCCGTAGCCACTAATGCAGGTGTTCCACATAGCAAAAATATTAAAATTGCATATTGGAATGCCTGTGGACTGGCAAACAAATTGCCAGAACTTGAGCATTTTGTTAAGTTAAATAAGATAGATATCATGGCTGTATCAGAAATTAGACTTCCCTGTAATCATGACCCTACTGCTACTACAAATAAATTTAATATTAACGGATATATTATGTACAACTCTACTCACCCCACAAAAAGATGTGGCGGCACTGCTACCTATGTAAATGCAAACTTAAATCACATTGCCCTGCAATCAATTTCGATGGACTCTCTCCAAAGTTCTCCCATTCTATTAAATTTGGGAAAAAATGATCAGATTGTTATCGCCCCCGTCTACTGCCCGCCGGTATTCAAATGGGATACCGATCATTTTAAAAAACTTTTCGTACATTTATTAGATCAAAATCGTTGCGCAAAATTTATAGCTTGTGGTGACTGGAATGCGAAACACCCCTGGTGGGGAAATCCTAGATCCTGTCCAAGGGGCAGATCCTTACTAGAAGCAGTTCACGCAGACGCCCGCCTAAATGTGCTGGCCACAGGCGCGTCTACTCATTTCCCGTACGATGATAGAAAAAACCCCTCTGCTATTGATTTTGCAATTTACTCTGGCATCAGCTGCGATCGTTTAATTACACATGCATCTGTTGACTTAAAGTCAGATCATCTCCCCATATTTATTGATCTTTCAATCAGTGGTAATATAAATAAAAGCATCCCGAATCGTAAATTACTACCAGAAAGGGCCAAAGTCAAATTATTTCAGCGTTCTTTAACAGATTCTATTTTATTGAACACAGAAATTACATCTAAAGACGACATTGACTTCGCGGTGGATATGTTAAATCGTAACATTTATAATGCGGCAATAATAGCTACTAAACATCTAAACACACGTCCTCGTAGCCGCTTTGGAGAAGTTATCTTTGATCGTAACCTTCAGAAGTTACTTGAGAATAAAAAAAACTCAAAACATAATCTTCTTGCCAGGTCCACCCCTGAAAATCGAAACAGGTTTAGGACTTGCTGTAAAATTTTCTCGAAAGCCCTCAAAGAAGCGAAAACTAAACAAATAAATAATCTCTTTGGGAAAATTGATCCACAGGACAGATATCGAATGCAGAAGTTGTGGCGTATTACAAATAAATTCAAAAGGCAACCAGAGCCAAATTATCCATTAAAAATTCCAATTGTTAGTAGTAGTGGTACAGGAGAAGATAGGATTATTAATATCACTGGCAGGGATAGATATAAATGGACGAAGACTAATGAAGAAAAAGTAGAGGCATATGCACTTCATCTAGAAGACAGATTTACTCCCAAGCTGTTTAACTCGGAAGTGTCCAGGGAAAAAATAATTCTAGAGAAAAATGAGATTATCAAAAATAAAAGGCTATGTACTACACCTAAATGGCTGTTCAGAGAATCTTTTGGAGGAGACCACCCTGGAGCGGAAGTTCCTTTTAAACCGATCTCACCAGCGGAGATCAATTTTGAAATTAAACTGTTGCAAAACAAAAAGGCCCCTGGCATGGACCGTATTGATAACAGTTTAATTAAAAAATTACCCCAAAAAGCTATTCTGTATTTATCTAACATCTACAATTGTATGCTAAGGTATGGTTATTTTCCGGAAAAATGGAAATGTGCGGCCATTTCTATGATAAAAAAACCAGGGAAATGCCACAATGACGTTGCCTCATACAGGCCCATCAGCTTGCTGGCTGGTTTCTCAAAAATTTTTGAAACACTACTTATGAAGAGGATGTTCCAGTGCAAAGATTTTGAAACGGCAATTCCCTGCCACCAATTTGGATTCCGTAAAGACCATAGTACAGAACAACAATTATTCCGCGTAACGCAATTTATCTTGAAAGCCTATCAACAAAAAATGTACTGTTCCGGGGTTTTTATTGATGTGGCTGAGGCCTTCGACAGAGTCTGGCATCAAGGACTGTTATTAAAACTTGCAAAATTATTACCGTTTCCTATCTACAAAGTTCTAGAAAGTTATCTATCGGACCGCACATTCATAGTTAATGGTCCAAATAATACCATCTCCAGAACAGGAAAAATTCATGCAGGCGTCCCGCAAGGGAGTGTACTTGGTCCAATTTTATATACAGTTTATACGTCCGATATGCCTCTACCGCAATTCATACCCCACAGTTTATTAACGGAACCAGATAATATGTTAATCTCCACATATGCGGATGACACAATAGTGTTGTGTGCCAATAAGGATGCCCATAAGGCAATTCATACAAACACAAGATATTTGGAATCAGTGACCAGCTGGGCAATTGAGTGGGGCATTACTCTAAATCCTGCTAAGACAGTGCATGTTATGTTCACAAAGCGATCTACTTCTGGGATTTTAGGTCCCAAAGCTCCAAAAATCCATAATACACTGATTACCACTCAGCCAAAACACAGGTACCTTGGACTTATTTTGGACAAAAGATTAAAGATGCATCACCACAGCAAGTCACTCAGCGCCAGAATCCGAGCTACAGCGAGCAGATTAAATTGGATCATTGGTAAACAGAGTAAGCTTCCGGCAACCAGCAAAGCCTTACTTTATAAGCAAATTATTGCGCCGGTCTGGCAGTATGCGCTACCTATCTGGGCTTCTCTTGTCTCGAAAACACAACTTAATAAAGTTGAAGTTTCGCAGAATAAGATTCTAAGGCGGGTAGTAAAAGCTGGAAGGTATACTAAAAATGTGTGTATTCGTGATCTTTACAACATAAAATCAGTACAGGAGGCGTTAGACGAAGCTAGTGGCAGGCTTGCTAACTCCCTCAATTCTCACCCGAACCTGGAGGCAAAAAACCTAATTCGTAATCTTTTTATCCCTGAGGAGCTCAACTTTCCTGTTTACAGCAAAATTCTCGAACAGCACTTTCTTCCCTTACATCAGGCTATAGTAACACAGCCCAATCAGGACCCAGAGGCGCTGCCAACTTTGATTCTCCTTAAGCAACAGGAACAAAAAAGATGTGAAATACTGCAAAATAAAAAAGATTACGAAGAGCGAGTAGAGCGAGAACGTCTAGCAAGAGACCGTGCTCTCCTAGAAGGAATTCCACAAGAGAGACCCTCTGTCTGCTGGATAAACATGATGGCTCAGGACATCAGGAAAAATCTCACACCCCGATGGGAAATGGCTGAGAGAATTAAGTACCAACCTGAATACGTACAGCGTCTAATTATGTCTCCAATTTTGCCGCATGAGATCCCGCCTCCTACTCAAGAGCAGCAGCTGGATGCTGGCCTACTAAGGCTGAAACTGCAAATTGAATATGAATTAGATGAAATACATGACACTGAGTTGTCAAGTGAAGTCAGAAAAAATATAACTTCACTCACTAATCGTTCTTTTATTTCACAGTTTAAAGTTTCATCATTACTACCTGCCAGCGGTTGCATTCAAGCTGCTGCCCCACATAACACAATTACTACAAAACCTAGAAGTCGGCCTGTTAGCACGTTGTGTAATTTCAACCCCTCAACCTGGACCGGTGTTCCTGAAACTCGGCCTCTGTCAACTCTGGACTCTACGGCACCTACTACAGACAGTCTACAAAAAATTTGGTTGGATACTGCAGTGGAATCTAGTAGTAAATTTACTCATCATGGATCAACTACAACAAACTCAATTTTGGAAACTGTGAGTGTGCCACAAGTCCCACTTATTTCGGCGCTTGACGTCAACAAATACCAGACATCTAAACCACGCAAGTCACATTTAATGGGAATTAAATCAAATATACTCCCTGATTTTCCCCTCAAAATTACGACTTCATCAGGAATTTTGGGTTTAAAGCGGGCCTCTAAATGCACTGCAGTTGATGTGCGACTTGGAAAATTTGGTTATTCAGCGGCGTTTAATAGAAAAATAAATTCGACTATAAAAATCATAAATATCAGTCCTCGAAAACCCGCTGACCATTGTAGTCCAGATAATCATTTTTGTTCCAACATCTATCAGCGCTCAACACGGCGATTTAATTCCGCTATGATTAACAGAAGATGCCGCGCTATACGAAGACCTTTACCTCTACTGGCAAAAACTTTAAAACCAATAGATTCACCTCTCCAAAACTGCCTTAGTTATATTCTTCAGAAACGCTGTAGCGCTAAAAATCATGCTGCGCTGCAAAACCCAATCTCCTGCACTGCATCACCTGCAGCAGATGAAATTCCCACCGCCATTCAGGGCACTCACTCTGCAGAAAGGTTATAAAAACAGGCTGCATATTTATTACATCGATGTTTGAAGAAAACTGCAATTTTTGCCGCCAGAGAAAAACTCAATTAGAGATCTGGATAAATATTTTCTGTGCTTGGTTAATCTGTTAGTGGCAAACGGATTCCTTACACATTTAATTACTAAACTCTGTAAATAGCTGGTCGCTGGTAAATACCTCATTCTGGATTGTGGCACCAATTACATCGCTGAGATGCACCTACTAGTAAATAAATCCCCTAAACAGACAGCTTCATACCGCAAAACACACTGAAATGCAGTCGAAAAAAGGGGTGTTTATATTTTTACAACAAAAAGAAATTTATTAATTCACAATTAAAAGTATGCGCGACATGTTGAACTCCAGCCCCGTTGACTGTGACTGAAACGCCAGCCGCTGCAAAATGGCGTTACAGCGAACCGTGAAACCTGCAACCTCTCGAACATTCGCCTCGCACAAAAACAAAACTGCCGTGCAACAAGTTGCGCCTGGTTCGCGATCTATTCTTTGAGGCATAGGTTGACTGATCGAGGCACTTAGTGACTGTTGGGATACCTGATTGGCAATAGGCAGTGGCAATTGATTACCAGACGGTACTTGGGAGGCCGATGTATACCTATGAAGAAGTGTGTGATGATTCTTTTTACAAATTCGACAATGAGATGACTGGCATGTTGAGACACTATGCCCTCTGCGTAGACAATTAATGCAAAGAGGTGCATTCTTTGCGAATTTGAACCGAGCTTCTACCGAGATATTTGCGAAAGATGTGCAACTTTGAATGAAATGGTCATCTGACTTGCAGAGAAACATTTAGATTTGGGTTCTTCGATAGGTTGAGAAACTGCTAGTGCCGCCTTGCTATATCTAGGCTTGTTCCCTTGTTGACCCTGTTTGGAAGCTCTCCTGCACGTCCTGGATTCCTCAGCCGCTAAGTGTTGATAACGTTTATTTAGCGCTTCTGAGCAATCTTTCCACAACGGAATGGACTCGTAACTTAGTTGTTCTTCCCATCGCGACCGCGTTTTAGGATCCACTCTAGACATGACGATGTAAATTATCATTGCATTGGCTATATTTTTTTCGTTGCCGAGCGAGAGAAGAGATTCATAGATAGCAGTTACGGTGGCGATGAGCGATCGTAATGCTGCGGCGGATGGCGTGTGCATTACTGGGATTTCAAACAAGTGAGATATACTTTTAAAGTATATTAGGCACGGATTGTCATAAACTCTGATCAAGGCCGCATGGGCCTTTGCGTAATTTGCTTCTGTGATCTGGTAAGCCTTTACTGTTCCTAACGCTTCCTTTTCTAAACAGGATATCAAATGATTGAACTTTTCGACATTGGATAGTGACTCATCGTTGTGAACCAAGCTATTAAACAAGCCTATAATATTATTGAACTCGGCGTAGTTGCCGTCGAATTTTGGAAGTTTCATGTGTGGTAGTATTTTACCGTGGCTTGTTGACGAATTTAAACTACTGTTATTGGCGAAGGTAGAATGACTTCTTTCTCCTTCAGACCGATTGCAGTGTGACAGTACTACGGCCTTGGCTGATATACATAAGTCCTCTAACTCCTCTCTACATGATAATTCAATATTAATTGCCTCTAATTGTTGTTGCAAATCAAACACCTTTTCAATGTATCCATTTAAAATACTTAAACGACATTCCATTTCATACGCATTAGGGGAAGTTTCTTGACTACGAACTGTGGCCTCAATTCTAATAATGTGATTCTTATTCCGCTCAAGCTGTTCCAGCAATTCATTTGTGTTGTGTTCCTCTGTTGAGGGAGTTCTACCAATACGTTTTCGACCTCCACCCATTGTGACCAGTAACGTCTCTTTTGTAGATTATTCCTAACAAGAAATGCCAATGCAATTCTCTTTTCTGAACTTATACCCGGACGAGCCCCCATTCAATTTGTGGGAATGTAAAAATTTAGATTGTTTTGGGAAAGTAACAGAATGTTTTTAAATTAATGAATTGTTTCTTGATATAACGTATGGATCTTTAAATAACCGACTTCTTTTCGGAACCACGCACCAGACGACTTCTTCACTGCTCGACTCGCTCAGCTCTTATATCGTAGCGCCGCTCTTTTACGCTCGATGGTTTTTTTTAAATAAAAACTCGATGTTCTTTGCAATGTACTCGATTAATATTTTATAGTATTGGATAACAAATAATAATAGGAGAGTAATTCAAATTCAAAATTAGGTACAGGGCCTAAACCGTTGATGTCGCTGATAATCTTACGCATCAAGGGTGATACACTTATACTAAATTCACAATTCAGCGTCACAACCCTGCCATCAATTTGGATTCCGTAAAGATTATTCCGTAACAATTATTCCGCGTTACGCAATTTATTTTGAAACCCTATCAGAAAAATTGCACTGCTCAGGGGTATTCATCGATGTGGCTGAAGCCTTCGACAGAGTCTGGCATCAGGGTCTGTTGCTAAAACTTGAAAAATTATTACCGTATCCCATCTACAGAGTTCTTGAGAGTTATCTCTCGGACCGGACTTTCATAGTTAATGGTCCGAATGGTACCATCTCTAGAACAGGAAAAATTCTTGCAGGTGTCCCGCAAGGTAGTGTACTTGGTCCAATTTTGTACACGGTATATACGTCTGATATGCCCCTGCCCCAGTTTATACTCAATGGCTCGATGACGGAACCAGATAACATGTTAATTTCCACATATGCGGATGATACGATTGTGTTGTGCGCCAACAAGGAAGCCTACAAGGTAATTCACACAAACACAAGATAACTTGATTTGTTAACTGATTGGGCAACTGAGTGGGGCATTACCTTAAATCCTTCTAAGACTGTGCATGTTATGTTCACAAAACGATCTACTTCTGGAATCATCGGACACAGCTCCAAAAATCCATAACACACTGATTAAAACCCAGCTAAAGCACAGATACCTTGGACTAATGCATCACCACAGCAAGTTACTCAGCGCCAGAATTCGAGCTACAGCGAGAAGATTAAATTGGATCATTGGTAAACAGAGTAAGCTTGCGGCAACCAGCAAGGCCTTACTTTATAAACAAATTATTGCACCGGTCTGGCAGTATGCGCTACCTGTCTGGGCTTCTCTTGTCTCTAAAACTCAACTTAATAAAGTCGAGGTTTCGCAGAATAAGGTTCTGAGATGGGTGGTAAGAGCGGGAAGGTATACTAAAATAAGAGAGAACGCTATAGTCGGGTTGGTGTCCCGACTATCTAATACCCGTCACTCAGCTAAAGGGAGTGCGAACGCTGTACTCGGGTTGGTGTCCCGACTATCTATTGGGGCTAAAGGGAGTGCAAGGGAGATAGATATATAAACAATTTTAATTGCGTATAACTTTTTAATAAATGGTCCGATTTGAAAAATGTCTTCTACATTTCGATAGGTATTAATAAACACCTTTAAAACTGCGTTTATATATTTTTAAAATCTTAAAAGATGTGGCCTCCAGACACATTTGAAAATCGTTTATGGTGATTGTGGGCGTTAGGAGGGGAGTGGCACCTCGATGAAACAAACTTGCGCTGCGTAGGAAGCCCAAGAATATGTGTGTGAAATCACAACCTTCTAGCTTTTATAGTTTCCGAGATCTCAGCGTTCATACGGACAGACAGACGGACAGACGGAGAGACGGACAGACGGACAGACGGACATGGCTATATCGACTCGGCTAGTCCCCCTTATCAAGAATATATATACGTTATAGGGTCGGAAAAGCTTCCTTCTCCCTGTTACATACTTTTGCACGAATACAATATACCCTTTTACTCTACGAGTAACGGGTATAAATACTGATATTCGAGAACTTTATAATATAAAATCTGTTCAGGAAGCATTAGATGAAGCCAGTGGCAGGCTTGCTAACTCCCTCCCTAGAAAATTAAGTACCAACCTGAATACGTACAGCGCCTAATTATGTCACCCCCTACTCAAGAGCAGCAGCTGGATGCTGGCCTACTAAGGCTGAAACTGCAAATTGAAAATGAATAGATGAAATGCATGTCACTGAATTGTCAAGTGAAGTCAGAAAAAATATAGCTTCTCTTACTAATCGTTCTTTTATTTCACAGTTTCAAGTTTCACCAATTCTGCCTGCCAGTGGTTGCATCTCAACTGCTGCCCTACAAAACAAAGCTACTTCAGAACCTGGAAAACGGCCCGAGCTACATCTGGACACTTTCCTCACGAGTACTGCTTTGCATAAAACTCCAGTTAACACTGTGTGTAAAATCAACTCCTCAACCTGGACTGGCGTTCCTGTATCTCGGCCTCTGTCAACTCTGGACTCCGCGGCATCTACTACAGACAGTCTACAAAAAATCTGGTTTGATACTGCGAGTGAACCTGGTAGTAAACTTGCTCATCAAGGCTCACCTGCAATGAACTCAAGTTTGGAAATTGTGAGTGAACCACAAATCCCCCTTGTTTCGGCGTTGGACGTCAACAACTATCAGCCTACTAAACCACGCAAGTCACATTTAATGGGAATTAAATAAAATATACTTCCCGACTTTGATCTTGAAATTATGACTTCACCAGGAAACCCGGGTTTAAAGCGGGCCTTAAAATACACAGCAGTTAATGCGCGACTTGGGAAAATTGGTTATTCAGCGGCGTTTAAGAGATTAATTATTCCGACTATAAAAAACACAAAAAACAGTCCTCAAAAACCCGCAGACTATGTTAGTCCAGATAATCATTTTCGTCCCAACATCCACCAGCGCTCAACACGGCGATCATTGTTACAGACGATGTTGCGCCTTACAAAGACGTATACCTCTGCTGGCAGAAATTTTAAAACCTATAGATTCACCTCTTAAAAACTGCCTTAGTTGCATTTTTCAGAAACGCTATAGCACTAATAATCGTGCTGCGCCACAAAACCCAATTTCTTGCACTGTATCACCTGCACCAGATGTAACTAACACCGCTATTCAGGGCACCCACTGTGCTGAGAAATTATAAAAACAGACTGGAAACAGCGATTTGATGTAAATCTGCTAATTTAAACTCTTGCATATTTTTACCTCGACGTTTGAAGTTAACCGCAATTATGCCGCCAGAATTAAACTTATCTTGCGATTTGGGTATTCTGTGTGTCTGGAAATCTGTCTGTGGCAAACGGATTCTCCACGCATAGAATTTCTTACTACTGTCTACATGAGGAATACGTTATGCTCGTCATGGGAAACTAATAATTTACAGCATTTTATAAACCATTTTATTTCCTTACTAATCTGAATTATAATATGTCTGAATAATTATATTATCTTCTGCATGCGCGCACAGATTTATAGCTTTTAAATTCCCAGTGGCAGGGAATCCACAGACCCAGCTAGAAAGCTCTGCAATTCACCGCTGCAATGACAGCTTCTCACTGCGTAACACATTGGAATTTAGTCGAAAAAAAGGGTGTTTATTTTACATCAAATCTCCCAGTGGCAGGGAATCCACAGACCAGCTAGAAAGCTCTGCAATTCACCGCTGCAATGACAGCTTCTAACTGCGTAACACATTGGAATGTAGTCGAAAAAATTAAGGGTGTTTATTTACATCAAATTGAACTCTTTATCTACAACTAAAAGTATACTCGCCACACACAAAAAAATTTTATTGGAAAAATTGACCAACAAAGATAGTTACGTAACTATTAAAATAGTTACGTGTATTTTGTTTTTGCTTTGGGTGTGTGTCTTTGCTAATTGTGTGTATTTTGTTGTTGTGGAATAACTATTTACTTAGTAGAATTGACAATTTTGCTGGTTGGGGCCAGTTTGACAATTATTACAGTTGATTTTACCAAGTTTTTTTTTTGTGTGCATGAAAACTTCAGCGTTGTTGACTGGTATGAAAAACTCACATGAAAGTTGCCACAAGTTGCCGTTACAGAAATCAGAGAATTTGCAACTTTACAAATACCGACTCGCACAAAAAACAGCTGAGCAACAAGTTGCGCATGATTCGCTGCCAATTGTCTTCTGTACCCCGATGTGCGCTCCCATCCTGTCCAATGATGTTTTCTGGTTGGCCGGACACTTATTTCTGCTGCATGCGGCCCCTGCAAAAAAAACTACATTCCGCGAAACACTCAGGAAAGTAGTCGAAATAAGGAGTGTTATTTCTCTTTGAAAGGAACCTTTAAAAGTTGCAACTGGAAGCATACTCGCCATATATAACTCCAGCGCCGCTGACTGACACGAAAAAACTCCGAACTGCGAACTTGAAATTTCTCAAACACCAACTCGTACAATCAGCAATGCAACAAGTTGCGCGTAGTTCGCTGCCAACTGTCTGTGCTGCCCTATCATACGTCTTCATTCTGTCCGCTGATGTTGGCTGGAATGCTGGACCTTTATTTCTGCAGCTGGAAACTCCTATGAATGTAAAAAATGCAAACAATTAGTACAAAACCAAAAACTTTTGCAACATTTTCAAACTTACAAAACGTAAACAAACAATTAGTATTGCCAGACACAAAACTGTAACACCTGTTCTTGTAAAAATACTAAATTATTCCCAATTAGACTTGACCGAAATGTTTTTTAGTATTCTCTAACTGGAAAAATATGTGTGGCTGTATGGCTGCTATTACCCACTATAGTTACTCACTAAATTAAATCAAACAAATTGATATATTGTTATACAATTCTTAAAACTTAAAAATCTTGCAAATTAAATTCTTTACTAAAAAATCCATATAATATACGGCCAAACAATTTTTAAAATTGCCACTGATTAATTTTTAAGTCAAAAATATGTCTGTAAAACCTGTTAGTATTGGTATCTGCCCTTCTGGCCTCTGTTTAGTATTTATATAAAACTCTGAACACAACAAAGTTAAGCCTAGTACTCAGTTCGGCTAAGAGTTTCACTAGTCGAAAAATCTTATTCTTTTAGTGTGACCGAAGTTTTCGGGGTTCATCCGCATGTAGCATGGTCTTACTCTCAATCAGCCGGGTTTGTTGACAAACAGAAAATCAACCAATTTACAAAGTTGCAAAATGTTATGAACCCAAGACGCAAGCTTTAAATTTGCTGTTGGCATGTTAATGTGTATTGCTGCAATAGAGGAGGAGGCCAATAAAAGAAAACAGAGGCGGAAATATTGGGTGAGCCCATATCTGAAGGAACGGTCCCTTAAAGGCCGCTATGCGTCCGACGTAAGTAATATTGCTGGAAAGTAAAGTTATTTTCGTGCACTTATAAATATTTTCTACTATTTTAAAGTTTCGGAACTTGCTCCACACTCCCACAATGTTTTTTGAAAACTTTCACATGCCGGAGAGCAGTTTCAATACGCTATTTGGATTGGTGGAGCAGTACCCGAAACGGAATTATCGCCCAGATGCTATACTGCTAAAAGCAAAGTTGGCCAAAGCTGGGCCAAAGATTTTCAAGACGAGTGGAACTTTCCAAACTGCCTTGGAGCCGTCGACGGAAAGCATGTGGCGATAAAGGCGCCTTGTAATAGCGGAAGCCTTTTTTACAATTATAAGGTATGTACCTTTAAATTGCGAAGATACTTAAATAACAACATCTTCCATAATGTAGGGATTTCATTCGATTGTGCTTATGGCAGTCTGCGATGCTCACTATCGGTTTACCTACATAGAAGCCGGGGCGTTTGGTATCGAGGGGGATATGAATGCTTTTTCCCACGGCACCTTTGGAGAACGCCTACTATTAGACGAGGTGCCATTTCCAGAGGATGTCATAAACGGGCATAGAACTCCGTACTTCATTATCGGTGATGATGTATTTCCCCTTCATAAGCGCATTATGAAACCATATAGTGGCAAGGACCTGCATCGAAAGGAGCGCATTTTTAATTATAGGCTAAGTCGAGCTTGTCGTTGTATTGAGAACGCATTTGGTATTCTCAGTGCAAGGTGGATGGCTGTACAACGTACTTTGCTGAGCAATCCAACCAAATCTCAAAATATTATTGCAGCCTGTTGCGCCCTACATAATTTGATGATGAGAAAGAGTCCAACAACTTACACGTTGCAAGATGCACGAAGCGACATCCTTCTCGACCTGCGACCCTGCCGACGAGGTCGCCCCCAGGATTTCAGTAAGGAAATCCGAAACAACTTAAGAGAATATCTAAATGGAGTTGCTGGATACTCCCAAGTACCTTGGCAAGTCGAGTCTGCTGGAGTATAAATAAATACAAAAACCAATAAATGGAATGTTCAGTTTATTTTTTATTTATGTAATTAATTATAATTAAGTGCTTCTTTTTCGGCCCAAAGCAGCTGTGTCATTTTCTTTTCCACCTTCGAAGCATCTTCTGGACGCATGCTGTTGAGCTACGATTCCCAATAAGCCAGCATGGGCCTTGAAGGAGTGGGCGCCTGTTCTGGAAAGGGGTTGTTCCGCTGATGCTGGAGGAAGGTGCCCAGCATGTCAACCATGGCAACGGATGATGCGCTATCGTCCACCTTTCGCTTTTTAGCGGGTTGCCTTCTACCTTCTCCCTATAAAAGAATACATATAATTAAATAAATGTTAAACAAGAAAGGAAGCTAGCTTCGGCCAGCCGAAGCTTATATACCCTTGCAGATAAAAGAAATACCTTTTTAAGTTGTCAGAAATCAAAACGCCTACTTCCTGCAAAGTTACAATGAATTTTCTTATATTTGTTTGATTATTCGTATGGGAGCCTTAAGATATAGTGGTCCGATCCGGCTCGCTCCGACATATGAACTACCTGCAATAGAAAGAAGACTTTTGGGAAAGTTTCATTGCGATAGCTTTAAAACTGAGAGACTAGTTCGCATAGAAACGGACAGACGGACAGACGGACATGGCTAGATGGACTCGGCTATTGGTGCTGATCAAGAATATATATACTTTATGTGGTCGGAAACGTCTCCTTCACTGCGTTACAATATCTGACTGAAATTATAATACCCTCTGTTACCCTTACCCTTAAAATATTATATTTTAATATGGCAACTTACGTAGGAATACGATTCGGTGTCTTCCATTTCTGCCTCCGCTGCCCTGTAGCTTAAGGTTGTGGAGTCTAGCGACTCCTCCATGGACAGCTCTTCGGAAATAGCATTTTTGGTAGTTCTGCAAAAAAGGTACTTATATTAGTACAACGTAAACAATATCAATTAGCCAGAACCTACTTGCGTTGGGAAGACACATCTGGCAGAAAATCCATGAACGGAGCGAACTCCCACTCGGCGTGGTCCTGTGCTCCACTGGGCTTATCGAGCGGATCTCCTCCAGCACTTCCACTTTTTTGCACCTTCGCCTTGGTGTGGTACTTGCGGCTGTCACGAAGTGACTTCCACGCCAGCTTGCAACTTTCCACTAAACATAGTTATATACGGGGGTTTCACAGAAACCGGGGACGGATTTGGGGACGGTTGGTTTAGAAACCAACCGATCAAAACCGTTGGTGTCACAGAAATTCGAGAGATTTCCTTTTTTCGGAAAATTTACTAGGGATGTCAAATATTTTAAAAATATCGTATCGCTGATATATTTTCCCTAAGAAAAATATCATTATGATATTTAATATATCGTCAAAAAAACATCGATATATCAGATATTTTTGATATTTTTTTTTTCAGTTGAATTTAAAAATTTTAGCCACGTAAATAAGCTAACAACAAGGAAACAAGACTTTTGCCATAAAATGTAAGTAAAAGCACTAGAAAAGTATAAACAATATAATACATTTTGTTACATTTCTTATTTTATTAGTTCCATAAGTCTTTGCATATGGATTTTAAAAATACTCTTTCGGTTATGTGGCGGTCGGTCATGCGGCTGCGTGTGTCGCAGACAACGCACTTAATAGACGACGCTAACCGCACTGACGACACTGAGCTACCCGGAGTAATTAGGTAGCTACGGAGCCACACTCGAAAGATTTGGTAAGTTGTCGGTGTGAGGCATGCTCATGTACATCATGAGTTCTTCTGTGTAACACACGGGAACTATATGCAAATATCAAATAATATCGAAAAATAAACTATCGATATTTAGATACTTGGCTAAAAAAAATATCACGATATATATATTTTTTTTTGCAAAAAATATCGATATATTGATATTTTTATATATTTTTGACATCCCTAAAATTTACCGAAAAACGACCAGGGCTGGATGCATACACTAAATATCGAATATTCAATAATTATCGAATTTTATTTGACTATTTTTCAATAAGTTTTTAACTTAAATTATGTTTTTCTTGCAAAATTACGAAAAGAATATATTTTAAAGCGCATATTGTACACAATAAATGAAAAAAATTAAAAATTTGAAATACCCGCCAGGCTACATATTGCATTCCTGAACAGCGGTTTGCCGCGGCTGCGTTGGTTTATTTACATTTGTAAGTTGGCAAGAATTTTAAAAGCGAACCAAAATGCCATCTGCACGAACTCTTGCTCTTGGGTAATTGTGAAGGCATAAACTGCGAGAGGCTAGGATGCAGAGGAGAATCCTTAGATGCGGTTTTACATGGTAGTCCATGGGGATTTAACTCATTGGCTAGGTCCTTACAAGCAGTGGTCACAAGAACGCGGCCGCCCTGAGTAAATCCTTTGGCAATGTCGATATTATCGCGAGTGAATCGAAAGAATATGGCGTCTTACGCTGGTGACCTATGTTTACCCCTGAAAATTAGCAAAGTTTATTAGTTTAAATTAATAATAAACAAAAATTGTTTACTTTTACTTATATGTCATCTTCTTCACAGCCGGAGTTTTATCCGGCAAAAATAGGACATTTTTCACGACAGTGCTGCCACCTTTTTGCAAAGGCGGCATGTTTTTATTAATTTCTCAATAACTACAACTTATTTTACCATGCAATTTTTACCAGAAATAAGTTTCACTTTTAACTACAATACTAAGTACCTTTGAATAAATAATTCGTTAACACAACATTTCGATAACTACTACGAAATTTGGTATTTTAAAGTTCAATCACCGAGGGTCGTTTCAAGTCCTACTACGGGTCACTGTGTGGTTGTTGCGCTTCACGCACAACGTCAGGAACACCACAAACAGGGAAACGGGACCAATCACCCCAAAACAAGTAATTAAGGCCCGAGAAGTAATTGTAAAGGAAATACAAAAAATAGCCTTCAAGGACACATTAAACAGTTTGAGAGGACGTAAAAAGGTGACAGCCAATGACCCAAACAGGTCATTAGATCCATTCATAGACGCAAATGGAATACTGCGGGTCGGAGGGCGCATGAAGGAATCAGCACTTAGCTAAAATGCCCAGCATCCGATGTTACTACCATTTGACCACGAGGTAACAAGGTTAATGCTTCATAACAAACACGAGCAATTGAAACATTGCGGACCACAACCACTGTTAGCCAACAGTAGGCAAGAATTCTGGATATGCAAGGGACGGCAACTAGCGAGGATGATAGTGCAACGATGTGAACTGTGTTGCCGGGCTCGACCCAGATTATTAGATCAAATCATGAGTCCACTACCCAAAGATCGAGTACAAGCTGCGAGGCCGTTTATGGTCAGCGGCGTAGATTACTGTGGACCACTTCGGGTACACTATAAAATCCGGGGAAAGAAGCCACACAAGGTGTATATTGCAGTATTCTGCTGTTTTGCAACAAAGGCAGTGCACCTGGAAGTAGTTACTGATCTAACGACTCAGGCTTTTATCGAGCACTAAAAATATTTATCGGACGACGAGGTGCTCCAGTACGAATCTACTGCGACAATGCCACAAATTTTGTAGGAGCGAATAATCAGCTGACAGAACTTAAAAACAGCATTCATGATCAAGGAGCCCAAGAGTTAATACAGGGAACATGTACTCAGGTCGGAACAGAATTTTGTTTTATACCACCAAGAGCACCACACTTTGGGGGCCTTTGGGAGGCAGCAGTCAAATCGGCAAAACATCAATTAATCAGAAGCATAGCAGAAGCATCTCTGACTCATGAAGAGTTAGAAACCGCTACAGTAGATGTTGAAGCCATATTAAATTCACGACCATTGACTCCAATTTCTTCCAACTCCTGGCCATTTCTTGATAGGAGAAGCACTGACGGCATCACCACAATTGCACGGACGAGAAATACGATCGGGCTTGGTCACACGTTGGAAAAAAGTGGACAAGGTCAGACAGCATTTCTGGGAAAGGTGGAGCCTGGAATATCTGCATCAGCTTCAGGACAGATCAAAGTGGACAAAGACAAAAGGGAAACCCGGAAATCTGGTGGTAATAAAGGAGGACAACGCACCGACACTCCAGTGGCCACTAGGGAGAGTGTTAAGAACTCATCCAGGAAGAGACGGACACACACGGGTCGTCGACATAAAAACCGCGGCTGGAGAGTGTACTCGGGCCATTCATCGTCTAGCAATCTTGCCCGTGGAGTATCAGGGATCCACTGTCAAGAAACTACATCCAGAGCCACCACGACGATCACCAATCACAATACACAATCATAATCATCACGGCGCTTGCCGTCTTCACTCAGCAGGCTCCAGTGCCAGAGCCACCGGTGAGGGTGACACCATTCAACATGTCCGGCACATAGGTAGAACTACAAGATCGCATTGCATTATCATCAGCAGAATGGACGATTGTGTCATACATTGATTTACGAAGTTTGGCAGAAGAAATACGTGCATTTACGAAGGTAGTTACAGGCCTAGAAAAGTACTGCGGCCGAGAAGGAACCTGTGGAACTATCGTGGAGGCACTGACTCAAGAAGCGGATGAATTTCAAGACACCCAGGACCTGTTCAACCACCAGAGGCAAAAAAGGGGTGCCCTGGATCTGGTAGGAAACATAGCGAATAGGCTGTTCGGAGTATTGGATTCACAGTATGCTCAGAATATGGAAACAACGCTGCATAAAATTAAGGCAAAAGAGTTGGATCATACTCACCTACTTAAAAAACAAACTTTAATACTGAACAGTACGGTCAAAGATAATGAAATCGAGCTACAACATGATGGAAGAACGCGTAAAGAGAGTAGAAGATCTGGTCGCAAACCTCGAAAATTCCATAAAAACAGGAAAGGTGGCCCAAATCGCAACAGAGCTATCTTTAGTTGCCGGGCATATAAAACGCACCCAAGCAATGATGTATGTTTACCGGACAAGGGAATGATTGGTCTAGCATTGTTATCAGTGAATCAACTACGACGAGAGTTAATCAACATCCAGGCACACTTCCCGAATGGACGGAGGCTGCCAGTCAAACAGGAGACTATCCACGATGTATACCGACTGATAACAACACAGGTCCAGGAACTAGACGAGCTATTAGTGTTTCATAGCAAGGTGCCGTTAGTGGACGAGGAGGAATTCAACGTCTATCATTTATCATTCGCTCAGAAACCGATTATTTGGCTTTCAGTGACCATCAAGATCGGCATTTCGCCATCAGCAAGGAAGAACTCGAAGGATGCACCAAGCTGTCAACTGGATTATTATTGTGAAATCTACGACAGGCAACCTTAGGCCCAGCTCATGGGTTGTTAAGGTGCACTTTAGCAGCATTTCACAAGGAACATGATCCGCTGTGCACATCGACGGAAGAACCAGCATCGAGCGTATGGTACCCAATTACGTTGCCTAATTCATGGATTTTCGCGACCGCCAAGGAAATCACCTTGACGTATGTATGCGGGGAAGAACGTAATCAAGTTCACATAGGCGGCAGTGGAGAGATAACCTTGAATGAAAACTGCATAGCCACAGTGCAACGGTAACATTACAAGGGCACCCTTGCCTGCAGTCAACAATACATGAGCAAGAACCGGCAATTTTTGTTCACCCTATGAGTCTGCTCAACAAAATAGAAGCAAGAGTGAAGCACGATATGGGGTCAAGATGTGGCAATCACACACAACAGTTGACGCAGCTACAGCAAGAGGTACAAACTCTGAAGAAAATGCAGACTCAACAACCAAATGAATCAATGGATGGCATACAAAGATATGTAAACATCAGCACAATGGCAACAATAGCAATAATCACCATAGTTGCAATGGTTACAACTGCAGTTATACGGTGGAAAAAGAATAAAAATGTATGCTGCAAAAATTAAGGCGAAGGAAACAAGACTACAACAACCATATGAAGGACAGAAAAAGGAACCCCGCCAGAGCCCAAGATTCGATCGACAAGAATTACTCGCACATTCAAAATGAGCGACTCAGAGTTGTCATCTTAAAAAAAAAGGGCAAAACACAGAGATTTATAACGGGGATTAAATATTCAAGTATTCAAGAGGACTCGGCCCCAGAGTCAACAGATAGATCGTAGCATTGGGCGGGAGCAAGCGGTGCAGGAGAATGCCGTCGCATGACACGAGTCAGATTTAGACGAATTACGGCGAACCGAGCATCAGGAAGACACAGGATGGAACCATGTTCGACTCGTATAACTTTCTCAGAAGGAAAGAACACACCGTTTACGATGGGTCCACAGCTCGTACGCAGTAGAAGGTGCCCTCCAGATCGTCGCATGTAGTAGCCCGGGAGATCATCCAACAAGGTCCAAGATTTTCGGACGGGGAAGGAGCACGAGACTCCCGCAACATCAACCACCACACGGCGACAGACGTAGAGCGACATGTTGATATTAAGTACTAAAGGTAGCAGTAATGGCAGGAATATTTATACGAAATAAGTGTCAGTTCAGCACTTGGTGCCGAAGCGAAATTGGCAACAGAGCAGAAAACGCTAATAATCAAGTCCGGAATCAACATCGGACTTCCAGGCATCGGTATCAATATCTGATTCTGTTGTAGCGGGTATTGAAGGACTGCTGCTGCGGTATACTGTGGTGACAACGTGGTTGAAACTACCAGGATTAGGATACCAATAGCCACGGAACAGCAGACCGACGGCACTCAGCAACCAAACACGGTTACCTCGCAGATTGATCCTCAGCCGACGAGAGACCTTGGAAACGCCGGATGGAACCCGGATCGCGGCAGGTTGGCCAACAAGATGCAGGGCGATGTCAGTGTAAGGAAGCAGATGCATGATGAAACTACGAACACAAACCAGCAACGGCATGCTTTTATTAAGGGTACCCCTCAATGGGGTGGAACTAGCTTCGTAACTAGCATTACGAACCCAACAAGGTTGCAGCGCACATCAGGCAAGTTGCAACCGAGCGGTTGCATTTCAAACAGCACCACCAAGAGACCCAACAATGACCCACCGACTCACCTAGCGTCTCACCCAAACACGACCTACTACCCTACACAACAGCTTATTTTGATAATTTTATCAAAACGTCCGGCAAAATACGGGGGATTTAGAAACCGTCAAAAATGACGTCTGTGACACCGAGATTTGCTATTCGGAAGAAATTCGGTTGGAATGGTTTTCTGTGACAACCCCGATAGTTATATATTTAATAAAAGACAATTATAACTTACAATCTTTGTCCATGATCAGCGCAATCTCCTCCCAGGTCCTCTTCATGAACACAGAGTCAAAGTGTTTACTGTGTGTGAGGTCCCATAATACTGCCCGACACTTCACAGCTTGAATTAGTTTAATTTTTTCGTCTGCGGTAAACTCCTGCAGGCGCTTCCTCCTTTGTTTCTGCACTTTTCCTTCCATTTTAATTTTCAGTTTAACTTGACTTTTCAGTTTGTTTTCGCACACACACAGGCAAAGATCAAATTTTTTAATCTTTGGTCGTCGGCTAAAGGTGTTCGTCGGAGTTCATCCGCTAAATCTAGTATTTTTGTGATATTTTCTTACTATTTCCTTAGCTCAACTGAGTACAGCGGTGAAAAAAGTCACTGCTAAAGGCGTTAGCTACCTATTTGCCTCTCGCTTTCTCCTATGCTTAGCTAGCAGTTTTCGTCGTACTTTAAAATAAATAAAATAGCCATTGCCCTGGTGGTTTTGGTCATACTTTGTGCCAACGTTGCACCAACTGAAAAAAAGTGTGCGGTGATTCTTTGGGCGGTTCTCATAGGGCGAGGCTGCATGCTGTCCGACGCCCTTATAAACAGTCGTCACGCGCCTGCAAAGAATTAAAATTGGACGCCGTTAAAAGCTGATACACGTCGGTTACTTGGCACAAGTGAACTAGGGAGGCGAGACTGGTATTGACTGCAGCGAGGGATTTTAATGAAGTCTAAAATCTGCCACAGGTCAAGTAAGATTTCTTAGAATGACAGACGTTTTCCTTTTGTCTTTTGGGACATTAAATCCTTAGCTGCTGCGGCGCCTGAGATCTTTGTTCCAGCTGTAGCTTCCACAAGAAGGCTCCTCTGGCGACGACGCGTTTTTCCGGCGAGATGGAGCCGCATGAGCTTCGCTTTTGTTGTTGACGCTGGCCCTTACTAGTGGCCTTGCAGAACGGAATAATGATGTTCATCAGCTCTCATGTTTTTCCTGCTGCCAAAAGTGATCCCATTTGGCGTTCTTCAATTTGGTTGACAGCAGACGCACACAACCACACTCTCTGTCCAGTACACGCCCTGGCCGATGACTTTTCTCCTGCGGATTTAGACGAAAAACAAGAAAGGAAGCTAGCTTCGGCCACAAGAAGCTTATATACCCTTGCAGATAAAAGAAATACCTTTTAAGTTGTCAGAAATCAAAACGCCTACTTCCTGCAAAGTTACAATGAATTTTTATACCCTTGCAGAGGGTATTATGATTTCAGTCAGAAGTTTGCAACGCAGTGAAGGAGACGTTTCCGACCCCATAAAGTATATATATTCTTGATCAGCATCACTAGACGAGTCGATCTAGCCATGTCCGTCTGTCCGTCCGTCTGTCCGTCTGTCTGTTTCTACGCAAACTAGTCTCTCAGTTTTTAAGCTATCGGGATGAAACTTTCCCAAAAGTCTTCTTACTATTACTATATAAGTCGGAACCGACCGGATCGGACAACTATATCCTATAGCTTCCATAGGAAGGATCGGAAAACAAGAAAGGAAGCTAGCTTCGGCAAGCCGAAGCTTATATACCCTTGCAGATCATTCTTTTAATTTACAAATCGCAAAAATGTTAAATTTCCTATTATTTCACATTAATCTTTCGATCGTTTCTATGGCAGCTAATCGATCTAGTAGTTCGATCTTTTTAAAATTAAAATCGAAATTCAGAAATATTTAAAAATAGTCATATCCTAGAGTAGAAGAGAGTGTAATAAAAATCAACAAAGATATAATTTTTTTCCTATTATTTCCATTTAATTTTTCGACCGTTCCTATGGCAGCTATATGATATAGTGATCCGATTTTTTAAATATTTAATTCGAAATTCAGAAATATATAAAAAATAATATTCCCAAGATTGGAAGGTAATACTTCAAAAAACACCGAAGCTAGAATTTTTTTAACGTTTTTTTTCCGATCCTTCCTATGGGAGCTATAGGATATAGTTGTCCGATCCGGTCGGTTCCGACTTATATACTACCTGCAATAGTAAGAAGACTTTTGGGAAAGTTTCATCCCGATAGCTTAAAAACTGAGAGACTAGTTTGCGTAGAAACAGACAGACGGACAGACGGACAGACGGACAGACGGACAGACGGACGGACAGACGGACATGGCTAGATCGACTCGTCTAGTGATGCTGATCAAGAATATATATACTTTATGGGGTCGGAAACGTCTCCTTCACTGCGTTGCAAACTTCTGACTGAAATCATAATACCCTCTGCAAGGGTATAAAAACGTTAAAAAAATTCTAGCTTCGGTGTTTTTTGAAGTATTACCTTATAATCTTGGGAATATTATTTTTTATAAATTTCTGAATATCGAATTAAATATTTAAAAAATCGGATCACTATATCATATAGCTGCCATAGGAACGGTCTACAAATTAAATGGAAATTAATAGGAAAAAAATTATATCTTTGTTGATTTTTATTACATTCTCTTCTACTCTGGGATATGACTATTTTTAAATATTTCCGAATTTCGATTTTAGTTTTGAAAAGATCGAACTACTATATCATTTAGCTGCCATAGAAACGATCGAAAAATTTATGTGAAATAATAGGAAATTTAACATTTTTGCGATTTGTAAATTAATAGAAGGATCTGGAAGGGTATATAAGCTTCCTTTCTTGTCTTATATTTGTTTGATTATTCGTATGGGAGCCTTAAGAGATAGTGGTCCGATCCGGCTCGCTCCGACATATGTACTACCTGCAATAGAAAGAAGACTTTTGGGAAAGTTTCATTGCGATAGCTTTAAAACTGATAGACTAGTTCGCATAGAAACGGACAGACGGACATGGCTAGATGCACTCGGCTATTGGTGCTGATCAAGAATATATATACTTTATGTGGTCGGAAACGTCTCCTTCACTGCGTTACAATATCTGACTGAAATTATAATACCCTCTGCAAGGGTATAATGACACCACGAGCTGGAGGCTGCATCCTGACCGGCGCCTCTTGTTTCTAACTGCAAATTTAAATTGGTTACGACGAAACCCAGCTGTTTTCTGCGTCTGTTTCGGGGATGGCTTTGCTACCTGGAAAACAGAAATTAAATGTTACTAATTGTGTGGCGCGCACGCTTTGTTTATCTAGTCAAATCAATGTTACCAACTTTTTTTAAATAGAAAATCGCGTTAGAGCGTAAAATACCCGGGACATGAACCAGAGTTCTGGTAGGCTTTGTTACAATTTAAAAACTGTTATACTAAACCTAGCTTTAAGTACTAATCTGTCTCAAAGTTATGTAACTTCTCTCTCTCAATAATTATAGCAGTTACTCGTAGAGTAAAAGGGTATATTGTATTCGTGCAAAAGTATGTAACAGGTAGAAGGAAGCGTTTCCGACCCCATAAAGTATATATATTCTTGATCAGTATCACCAGACGAGTTGATCTAGCCATGTCCGTCTGTCCGTCTGTCCGTCTGTCTGTCTGTCTGTCCGTCCGTATGAACGCTGAGATCTCGGAAACTATTAAAGCTAGAAGATTGGCAATTTGCATGCATATTCTAGTAATTCCTACGCAGCGCAAGTTTATTTCAAAAAGGTGCCACACTTCCTCTAACGCCCACAATCGCCCACTAACGATTTTAAAATGTGTCTGGCGCCCACACCTTTAAAGATTTTCGAGAAGTATAAATACAATTTTGTTGTGTATATTTATACCTATCGAAATGTAGAAGACATTTTTCAAATCGGACCATTCATTAAAAAGTTATTCGCAATCAAAAAAATGTTATATATCCATCTCCCTCGCACTCCCTTTAGCCGAGTGACGGGTATTAGATAGTCGGGACACCAATCCGACTATAGCGTTCTCTCTTGTTTTACCTATATATTAATGTATTTGTAATCTGAGGTCATTAAAAGATGCATGGAGCAACTAGGTACCATCCAGTCCTAGTATGTCACCCAGCGAGTAAAGTAAAAGACTGCTGCAGCGGACATCGGGACACCGGTTGGCGAACCACTGGCCACTCTCTCCAGGCGCTTGAGACGCGCGGATCCAGATTATCCTTCGCCAGGTCAGAACGTGGTCAAAATAAAAACATTCATAATAATTTGTGCTATGTATAAAACTAGTGCAAAGTTCTTATAAAAACTAAGAAGTGCCACGAGTAATAGCTCGATGAGCGGCGATTCAAAAAATGAGCGTAGAAGCTCCGTACACCAGAGAAACAGTTACATCTCTTATTTCTCAACCCGTGATTCAGAAGTAGAGAGAACTTCTTCAAAGAGCAACTCAGCACTACTGACCATTGACAGTGCGAGAGCTCGGTCCTGTTCTCCCGCCCTACGTCCACCAACTTCCACTTCATGGAGCTTGCAGTGCAGAACCCCACCCCCAGCTTCGACACACTGCTTACCAGCCACGAGCACTGCAACCTCGTCAATTTCTGCAACCGCAGCCACTGCAACAACAACATTAACGGTTTCCGTAACCAACAACGCGATTTCGAATGCGTTAGCAATTTCTGCAGCGCCGAATAAAACTACAAAGCCAATTGTAAGTACGAGTGCCAATAACGGCAATATCAAACAACAACAAGTCGGTCCGGCTATACAGACTGGCATGGATCGCTACATCCAAATCTAACGGAAGCTAAGCCCGCAAAATAAAATGATTGAAAATAAACCAAAACAAAATTGCCCTAATAAAGGCAGCGAACAACCAGGGGCATCTAGTAACAACAGATTCGCCCTGTTGTCGGATATTGAAAATAATCAATCCGAGGCTGGACAGGCTGTACAAAAGAAGCCAAAGCCCCCACCAATTTACATAAGGGAACAGAACTCAAATGCCCTAGTAAAGGAAATTGTTCCGCTGGTCGGGAATGACAACTTTTATGTTACTCCTCTTGTCAAAGGGAATATACACGAAACAAAGCTTCAAGCTAAAACTGAAGATCACTTCAGAGCGGTAACCAAATACCTAGATGAGGCTACCAGCTCAAGAGCAGCAAGGGCTTGCAAGTAGTGCTAAAGGGCATAGAGCCCGACGTATCAAAAAATGAGATAAGCCGCAACCACTCTTTAAAGGTCGAACTGGAGGCAGAAAGCAGATCCCTGAAGAAAAATGAAGTGCACCCGATCTACAAACTGCTATTCCTGCTGCATATAAGGATTACTGTTGAAGAACCGCATAAGCGAAATGGACCGCTGCAATGCATAAACTGCCAAGAGTACGGACACACCAGAAACAACTGCGGGCTTCGATCAGTCTGCGTAGCTTGTGAAGGCTTCCACAACTCCGAACCGTGTCCTGCAAGCAAAGAACACCCAAAGACGAAGAAATGCGCTAACTGTGGAGAAAATCATACCGCAAACTACAGAGGCTTCCCGGTCTATAAAGAGCTGAAGAGTCAGTTTCAACAAGCTAAATATGCACGCTCCCAGAATGCACAAAATGCATACGTGCAATCCAAAGCCACACCTGATGTTTTCTTTGCGAAAGCAGCCAGATCTTCATTTGGGTCCCTCAACACAAATAGGGGAGTTTCATACGCCAGTGCCCTAAAAACAGGACTTGCCAACCAAACGGGTATTCCACAAGCTCAATGCTCCGAGCCAAATATAATAACACCTCATCAAGCAATAGGACAAATGCTGACTCTACCACAGGGTATGATGGAATTTATGTCCGTCATGAAAACAACAATGCAAAACCTTATGCAAAATCAAAACATTTTAATAAATTTGCTCACATCCCAACAATCTAAATAAATGTCTTGCCTTCGAATATCCATGTGGAATGCCAATGGCGTTTCACGGCACAAACTTGAAATAACTCAATTCCTCAATGAAAACCAAATAGATGTAATGCTGCTGGCAGAAACGCATCTCACAAGTAAATACAACTTCCAAATAAGAGGGTATACCTTATACTGCACAGACCATCCGGATGGCAAGGCCCACGGAGGAACCGGAATCTTAATCAGGGAACGCATAAATCACCACTTTCACCAGAGGTTTGCAACAAATTATTTGCAGGCTACATCTATAAAATTACAAGCAGGCAACGGCAGTATCACTATAGCCGCTGTCTATTGCCCACCCCGTTTTACAATAACTGAAGAGCAATTCAGGGCATTCTACAATTCACTCGGAGATCGCTTTTTAGCAGGAGGAGACTACAACACTAAGCACACGCACTGGGGATCAAGACTCGTGACACCCAAAGGAAGGCAACTGTATAAGGCAATCCCCTGGCAGCCCCACATATTGGCCAGCTGACCGCAGAAAACTTCCGGACTTAATTGACTTCGCTGTGACCAAGAACACCCCAAGAAATTTAGTAAGCGCCAAATCGCTATCGGACTTATCATCGGATCACTCGCCTGTTTTAATAACTCTCCTTCGAAGCCCCAAAGTAATCGAGCACCCCTTCAGGCTGACCTCTCATAGAACTAACTGGCTAAAGTACAAAAAGTATGTAAGTTCCCACATTGAGCTTACACCACAGCTTAACACTGAGAATGACATCGACTTCTGTGCCGATGCCCTGGAGTCGGTACTCGCGGCAGCAGCCAAAATCTCAACACCAGAAGAGACAATTGTGCGTAGCAGCCAATACAAAACTAATTTGCAAATCGAACAACTGGTTCGGGAAAAACGACGCCTACGACGAGCTTGGCAATCTTGCAGATCGCGCCATTCGAAGCAACGCTTTAATGAAGCCACCCGCAGACTCACCAAAACCCTTAACCAAGAAGAATAGCTTGCGCAGCGCCGGTACATCGCCGGTACTGTCGCCGACTAGCACAAAGCATCCTTTGTGGAGAACCCACCCACATTTAAGCTCTCCGATAGAATCAGTCACTCCGATTAGAAACTCCTCGGGTTCTTGGGCCCGCAGTGACGAAGACAGAGGCGAAACATTTGCTTTGCACCTACAAAATGTATTTCAGCCAAACGCCGCCACAAACTCTTTTCAGCTACTGCCGCTTAGCTCTGAAATTGCAATTAACCCGATCTTGTTTCAAGCTCTTAAAATTGCTAATGTCATTAGGCAGCAATTAAAACGAAGAAGGCTCCAGGGCGCGACCTAATAACCCCAAAAATGATAATTGAACTTCCAAACTGCGCAGTGGATGTTTTATGCAAACTATTTAACTTGGCTACTACCCCAAAAAATGGAAAAGGTCTGTGGTTATAATACAGCTTCGATACCGAAGCCTGGGAAAGACCACACAATTCCCTCATCGTACAGGCCAAACTACTAGAAAAATGCCTGCTCACGCGCATAACACCATAATTAAGAGAACAAAACGTAGTCCCGGCACATCAATTCGGGTTTCGAGAAAGCTACGGAACCATCGAGCAAGTCAACCGGATAACCGCGATATTCCTCCACGAGGCTGACTACGTCCACATTTGCTGACGACACCGCGATTCTGAGCCGCTCGAGATGCCCAACTAGAGCAACAGTTCAACTAGCTGATCATTTGGTGGTAGTCGATAAATGGCTATCAGACTGGAGTATCAAAACGAATGAACAAAAGTGTAAACATATAAAGTTTACCCTTAAGCCCATTTGGACTTACGGCTCCCAGCTTTGGGGGAATGCGAGTAACAGCAACGTTGACATCATAAAAATTAATTTCTAAATTTTAGAAATCTTAAAGGTCATTAAATCGGCCTACCCTTGAAAATAGAAAAAACAAGAGAGAACGCTATAGTCAGGTGCCCCGACAATCAGATACCCGTTACTCAGGTAAAGGGAGTGCGAGGGAGATGGAGATAGAAACTTTGAACACGCATAACTTTTTAACGAATGGTCCGATTTGAAAAATTTCTTCTACATTTTCGATAGGTATTGATAAACACAATAAAACTGCATTTTTACTTTTCCGAAATATTGAAATTTTTAAAATCGTATATAAGCGATTGTGGGCGTTAGAGGGGGCGTGGCACCTTTTTGAAACAAACTTGCGCTGCGTAGGAACTCCTAGAATCTGCATGCAAAATGCCAATCTTCTAGATTTTATAGTTTCCGAGATCTCAGCGTTCATACAGACTGACAGACAGACGGACAGACAGACGGACAGACAGACGGACAGACAGACGGACAGACAGACGGACAGACGGACATGGCTAGATCGACTCGGCTAGTGATCCTGATCAAGAATATATATACTTTATGGGGTCGGAAACGCTTCCTTCTAGCTGTTACATACTTTTGCACGAATTCTGCATTTGTTTGGTGAGAGAAGCTATTAAGTTGCATCTTCGGAGTTATTGAGAGATTAACGCTACCAGATTACAACCAGCAGTAACTAATCAGCTGAGGCCTCCACTTACAAGCAGTGCATCACAGTCAAGCAGTGATAAAGCAGTGATTCTGTTAACTGATCAAGCAGTTCATTACAAATTCTACATAATATGGGTGGCCACGTAAAAAAGGCAAAAATCGAAACTGGACCTGCAAGTACAGCTGAGCTGAAAAGGAAGGTCCGAGATTCAGATGTGCCCACCCCTTCACCTTCAACACTCATGGCCCTTATAAACCAACGTTTCGATGAGCAGGCTCTTCAGATGCAGAAATCTGAGCAGCGAATCAAATCGTTCCTGCAAGAAGAACTGGCCGCTGCAAATGCATTAATAGCCGATCTAAAACAGCGGGTTTGAAAACCTTTCCAACAGGGTTGCGAGTAGCCTACAGGTCCAAGCCAATAATGATGTGGCAAGCGACCTACGAATACATGGTATCCCCATCGTACAGGATGAGAATCTGAGAACAATAATGAACTCGCTTTGCTTTTCATTTGGTATAACGCCAGCCCTTAGGACCAGATCTATATTCAGAGTCCGAAGCAAAAACCCAAACGCTGTGGTGGACCCTGTAATCCTCGTAAGGATGGAAAGCGTCCGCGATAAGGCAATATTACTGCGAGAGATCGGCGGCTTTCGGCGTGAACATAAGCAACCCCTTAATCTTCAACTTTTGGGCTTTGATGCTGCGACTCCGTTCTACGTTAATGAGCAGCTCACAAGCCAAAACTACACAATTTTCAAGGAAGCGATGCGCCTCAAAAAGCTTCGGCGGCTAGCAGCAGTCTTTTCCCGACGGGGACTGGAACACATTAAGCATCAAGCCGGAGGTGAAGCCATACCCATCGAAAATCTCCAAAAACTTATTGACGTGGCTCCACAACATACCTCTGTAGTATGCACATATATTGAATACCCACTGTACCGAAATTACTTAAAGGGTACGCACTGTAACACTTTGTTGCAGTGTTTACATATTTCAAGTCCCGAAATATGAACCGATCGCTATGGCTTGGCCCGCACACAGAAAGTGCTAGCATCGGCATAATTGCATATGCATACACCCTCGCGCCTCCACTTGAGAGCGCATAACAATATATAAGTACATTCCTTTATACATAAGCATATAGGCACATAGCCGTCTCTCTGCCGCCGCCTGCGAGCAGCGCAGCTACGAGACTTAGCCTTAACTAGACTTAAAGAATATTGTAAAAATCAGAGACACTTCGATCGTTGGAGCGGCACCATTGCTGCTCCAACTAAACCAAATAAACCCAAATAAAACTCAAGACAAATATAATCTAAATACAAACAAGACTATTCATTGAACTTGGAAATCATGGAGGAAATTGGAACTACAGAATAATTATATTTCATGGCGACCGTGACTAGAGTCACAAGGAGCAGCGGATCGGGAGGATTATGGCAGTAATACTGGAGGAATATATTTCATACAAGGAGGATATACAAAATAAAAACCCGTCTGAGTGAGTAGAGTGTGCGTGATGGTACGTGGAGGACAGAAGAAAAAAATTAACAAAAGAATAGCCCGCCTAAAGTGGCTACTATTTGCTCAGTCAACACCGCCGCCATGGACGACGGCACAAAAACTGTATGAAGAGCTTGAATTTTTAAGAGAAACCCTCCAAAATAGAGTACCACAAGTCACAACTCACTCAGAAAATCAAATACAAGTTATAAATCAAAAACTAATAACGAAATCAAATATTCCCAAGCCACTGCCGAAACGACCACAAGTGTGCCCCACCGACTGCCCCGGACCTCTCAACTCTGCGGCATGCAATTCCGCATGCATGAAGCCGAAGACCAGTGCGAAGACCAGCGCCGGTACCGCCTAATCCAAAAGGCCCAGGACAACAGCAGCAGTTACCAAGCGTGGGAGGCACGACCGCCACCTGCGCCTTCGAAGGAACGTCAGCGTAGCCAAACCGGCGACGACCAGCTGACGTAGAAGGAAGAAAAAGGAACCAAGCTCAAAACAAATTTTTTTTCACCCATGCACTGCGTTGCATAATTTTTTTGGATTGCACTACGATGCATATTTTTTTTATATAATATAATATTTTGTAAAATTGAGCGGAACTTTTTCTGCCCGATTAGACGTGTAGCCCGTAAAGCTATGCAAAAACTAGGTAGGAAGTTTGTTAATTTAAATGCGCAGTAATGCGATAAGTAAATTTTCAATAGAAGAGCATAATAATTTTAACACAACACTTTATACACATAAGATAAAAGTATATGCAAAACCCATCAAAATGACTTTGGACATAAAAACAGTGGATTCCACTGCCAATGTCATCAATAAGGTAGAATCTAGCAACATCAATCTATATTGGGTACATATACTCCTGATAATCATTGTTGTTCTCATGTGCGCCACTTTATTTTCCAAAATTTACAAACTGCATTATAATTGTCTGAAAAAAAGGTATATGAGCCGGGGAAATGACCTGGATAAAGTATAAACAGCACAAACAACAGTGATTACACATAAATGTTAACACCTAAAATCTAAGAAAATGAAATAACGAAAAAAATAAATATAAAAATATTTCAATATATTCTTCATATCATGTATGGCTAAACTAAAGGCATGGAATGGAACAAATTGTACGGGGAATTATCAAACATTAAAAGTAATTTTGACAGATCACACAAGTCCCTAACCCAGAATAGACCTATCCAAAAGAACACTGTTAGGAAGCATGTTGAAATATTAGTAGAGTGCTTTAACGAAGCGCGAATTCTAATACATGAGCACAGGGAAAGATTAACTCAAGATCATTGGTCACAGGTATCGAGACTTTTGATACGACTACAATCCAATTTAATATCTGTTAAACAAAAGTTCAGCTTAGAAATATCGATACCAACAGTTCTAAACACTCCAATAGAAATTGACACTGCACCTGACCCGGAATCAACAGAAACAAACGAATCGGAGTCAGAAGAGCTTCCCGAAGTAAACCTCAAAATAGAAGATGAAGATTTGAATAATCTTACTATTCCGGCGGTATACACTGATCTGGACAATTCAACAGATTCAGATACTTCGAGTGTAATAGAAAACAAAATAAGTAACTCTATCACAATGGCACAATCAAATATTGATTTTATTAATACAGCATCCAAGCTTATACCAGTTTTTGATGGTAAGGCTGAAAATTTAACAAGTTTCATTGATGCTTTACAAATAATAGAATCAATAAAAGGCGAGCACGAAGAATTAGCTGTTTCCATAATTAAAACAAAGCTAAAAGGTGTCGCCAGAAATCTAATCGGTAATGAAACAAGAATTACTGAAGTGATTTCCAGACTAAGAAGCAACGTCAAAGGCGAAACTGTTGAAGTATTATCAGCAAAGCTGATGAACCTACAGCAGCGCAATAAAACTGCCAACCAATACACACAAGAAATTGAGCAGATGACGAAAGCCTTAGAAGGTGCATATATAACAGATGGTTTATCTTTAGAGCTAGCCAGAAGTTATTCCACGCAGCATGCAGTCAAAGCAATGACTAAAAATTGCACAATCGATAAGGTAAAACTTATCATGCAAGCTGGCACCTTTAGTACTATGAACGATGCCGTTTCCAAATTTGTCAATAGTTGCACTGAGGCAACTGGACAGTCAAATACTGTCTTATACTTCCAGAACTATTCACAGCGCGGTTCAAATCGCGGACGTGGTAATTATAGAGGTAATTTTCGTGGTAATTCTCGTGGTAATCACAATAACTACGACAACAATAACTACAACAACAATAACTATAACAACAACTACCAAAATAACAATGGCGGACGAGGCCAATATAGAGGAAACTATAGAGGTGGTAGTAACTCGAACCGAGGCCACAATGGCAATAACCAAAGCAATGTCAGAATTACCCAAAATACTAACCAAAACACATCGGAAAACTCCCAAAGCCCTTTAAATACTCAACAATAAAAGAAGTCAGAGTTCACACTATTAATCTCAGCCAAAATATATTCGTTTCATTTTTCAATGTAGCTACTGGAAAAGAACTTATCTTTTTAATAGACACAGGTGCAGACATTTCCATTTTAAAAGAAACTTCGGATAACTTCCAAAACATCCAAGATGATTACATCATAGACATAAAAGGCATAAGTAAAGAAATAACCAAATCCCAAGGTTTAGTTTCTATGGAAATACAGACAACTAAATACATAATTCCACACGGTTTTCATATCGTAAATTCGCATTTCCCTATTCCATGCGATGGAATACTAGGCATCGACTTTATTAAAAAATACAACTGTCAATTAGACTTCCAGCCATCTGAAGATTGGCTTATAATTAGACCCAATAATTTAAAATTTCCAATTAAAGTACCAATAGCTCATAGTTCCGGCAACAATTCAATACTTCTGCCAGCAAGATCCCAAGTTATTCGGAAAATTGAACTTAATTCAAAAGAAGACAGTGTATTAATTCCAAATCAGGAAATTCAGTATGGTATTTACGTTGCAAATACCATAGCAACATCCAATAATGCCTTCATAAGGCTAATAAACACAACAAATACCGACCAAGTAGTCAGTACAGATAACCTAACATATGAATCACTTTCGAACTACGATGTAGTCAACACAAATCCAGACAATAGGAAAAAATCCGTACTATCACAACTTTCAAAAAACTTTCCTCCACAGTTCAAGTCACAGCTTTCTAGCTTATGCACCCAGTATAGCGATATATTCGGATTGGAAATCGAATCAATAACCACAAATAATTTTTATAAACAAAAACTGAGATTAAAAGATGATGAACCAGTTTATATAAAGAACTATCGAAGCCCACATAGTCAGGTGAACGAAATACAAAAGCAAGTAGGAAAATTAATCTCTGACGGGATTGTCGAACCGTCAGTATCCGAATATAATAGCCCATTGTTACTTGTTCCTAAGAAATCATCCCCAGGGTCAAATGTAAAGAAATGGCGATTAGTAATCGACTACCGCCAGATTAATAAAAAATTACTTTCTGATAAATTCCCATTACCTAGAATTGATGATATTTTAGATCTACAATATTTTAGATCAACTAGGTCGAGCTAAATACTTTTCATGTCTTGACTTAATGTCAGGATTCCATCAAATTGAACTAGAAAAAGGTTCAAGAGATATAACGTCTTTTTCAACGAGCAACGGCTCATATCGCTTCACGCGATTACCCTTCGGATTAAAAATAGCTCCTAATTCGTTTCAGAGAATGATGACTATTGCGTTCTCTGGTCTAGAACCTTCTCAAGCTTTCCTTTATATGGATGACTTAATAGTAATTGGTTGTTCCGAAAAACATATGCTTAAGAACTTAACAGATGTTTTTGAGAAATGTAGGAAATACAACCTAAAGTTACATCCAGAAAAATGCTCATTTTTTATGCATGAAGTGACTTTTCTAGGTCATAAATGCACTGATAAAGGAATACTTCCAGATGACAAGAAATACGATGTCATTATGAACTACCCAGTTCCGCACGACGCGGACAGTGCTAGACGTTTCGTAGCATTCTGTAACTATTATAGACGTTTTATAAAAAATTTCGCCGACTATTCACGGCACATAACAAGATTATGCAAAAAGAATGTTCCCTTTATATGGACGGATGAGTGTGAAAATGCATTTCAATACTTAAAAACAAAACTTATGGAACCTACCTTGCTACAATATCCAGATTTCACTAAAGAATTTTGTATAATAACAGATGCAAGTAAGCAAGCATGTGGAGCGGTTTTAACTCAAAACCATAATGGTCTCCAACTTCCCATTGCATACGCATCAAGAGCATTCACAAAAGGTGAAAGTAACAAATGTACTACTGAGCAGGAATTAGCTGCAATTCATTGGGCGATATTACATTTTAGACCATATATATATGGAAAACATTTCTTAATTAAAACAGACCATAGACCTTTAACATACCTTTTCTCAATGATCAATCCCAGTTCTAAACTGACACGTATGAGGCTCGAACTAGAAGAATACGACTTTACAGTCGAATATTTAAAGGGAAAAGATAATTATGTAGCTGATGCGTTATCAAGGATAACCATCAAAGATCTACAAAATATAACCGGAAATATATTGAAAGTCACTACAAGATATCAAAATAGACAAAAATTCCGCGCGGAAAATCAAGAACAAGAATTGCCTACGCAATCTTTAAATAAAGCTTCTAAGCCCAACGTATACGACGTCATAAACAATGATGAAGTACGTAAAGTAGTGACCTTGCAGATAAAAAATACGTTATGTTTATTTAAACAAGGTAGAAAAATTACTGCAAGATATGATGTTAGCGATTTATATACTAATGGAGTTATTGATTTAGATCAATTTTTCCAAAGGCTTGAAATGCAAGCCGGTATACATAAAATCAGCCAACTCAAAGTGGCACCGTGGGAAAATATCTTTGAACATACTTCAATAGATAATTTCAAATTAATGGGCAATAAAATCTTGAAAACATTAAGAGTAGCGCTACTCAACCCGGTGACCCAAATAACAAATTTAAAAGAAAAAGAAGCAATTTTGTCTAAATTCCATGATGATCCAATTCAAGGAGGTCATACTGGCATAACAAAAACTTTGGCCAAAGTAAAAAGACACTATTACTGGAAAAATATGTCTAAAGATATAACTGAGTACGTAAGAAAATGTCAAAAATGCCAGAAATCCAAAATAACTAAACACACAAAGACCCCTTTAACAATTACAGACACCCCAATAAATGCTTTCGACAGAGTGATAGTGGACACTATTGGTCCACTACCAAAATCAGAAAATGGCAATGAGTATGCAGTCACTTTAATATGTGATTTAACCAAGTATTTAGTTGCCATACCTGTTCCAAATAAAAATGCTAATACTGTCGCTAAAGCAATATTTGAGTCTTTTATCCTGAAGTACGGTCCAATGAAGACGTTCATTACGGACATGGGAACAGAATATAAGAATTCAATTATAGACGATTTGTGCAAATATTTGAATATTGAAAATATTACATCCACAGCGCACCACCACCAGACAGTCGGAACAATAGAAAGAAGTCATAGAACTTTCAATGAGTACATACGATCTTACATATCGGTTGATAAAACTGATTGGGACGTATGGCTTCAATATTTTGTCTTTTGTTTCAACACGACCCCCTCTATGGCACATACTTATTGTCCATATGAGTTAGTATTTAGTAAAACAAGTAATTTACCAAAACATTTTAATAGCATAGATAGTGTAGAAGCACTATATAATATAGATGACTATGCTAAGGAGAGTAAGTATAGATTAGAAGTAGCCTATAAAAGAGCTAGAGTTATGTTAGAAGCAAATAAGAATAGAAATAAACTACTATATGATCATAAAGTAAGGGATATAGATATATCAGTAGGTGACCAAGTTCTATTAAAAAACGAGACAGGTCATAAATTAGATCCTAAATATACAGGTCCGTATATAGTAAAGAAAATAGGAGATAGAGATAACATAGTAATAACAAATAATAAACAAAAGAAACAAACAGTTCATAAGGATAGATTAAAAATCTTTATTAAATAAATTGCACTTAGTATGGCCATACATAGACACACATACATAGACACACATACAAAGACACACATGCATAGATAAATAAATACACATATTCTTTTAATAATTTCATTTTCTTTGATCCTAATAACATAACATAAAAAAAAATAATAAAAATTTTTTACTATAAAAATAACTTTATTATATTACGTTATTTTTCAAAAGGAGGGAGATGTAGTATGCACATATATTGAATACCCACTGTACCGAAATTACTTAAAGGGTACGCACTGTAACACTTTGTTGCAGTGTTTACATATTTCAAGTCCCGAAATATGAACCGATCGCTATGGCTTGGCCCGCACACAGAAAGTGCTAGCATCGGCATAATTGCAGCGAACGGACAGCATATGCATACCCCCTCGCGCCTCCACTTGAGAGCGCATAACAATATATAAGTACATTCCTTTATACATAAGCATATAGGCACATAGCCGTCTCTCTGCCGCCGCCTGCGAGCAGCGCAGCTACGAGACTTAGCCTTAACTAGACTTAAAGAATATTGTAAAAATCAGAGACACTTCGATCGTTGGAGCGGCACCATTGCTGCTCCAACTAAACCAAATAAACCCAAATAAAACTCAAGACAAATATAATCTAAATACAAACAAGACTATTCATTGAACTTGGAAATCATGGAGGAAATTGGAACTACAGAATAATTATATTTC
>JBAMCF010000542.1:0-18229 GCA_037075285.1 Drosophila lutescens | reverse complement strand
ACCCCCTTTAAAATGGTTCAACCCACAAGCTCAACAAATTTCAACATTTTTTCTAATCTCTATTCAAAGTTGAACTTTATTTTTCCAAACCAATTAAGAGAGACTACTTGCTATATGAAGCCATTGCTACAAATACACTCACGAAATAAGCATCAAAGTAGTATTTACTCATAGTAAGGACATTTTTAATGAATATCCATTTCAAATTTTATGGTTCTACGTCTTGTCGTTGAAGAGATATTCATTTTATATATGCACTGCAAAATCAAGCAAAATGTAAACATGTTGTGTTCGCTTGCTACGCCTGACTTTAACAGCTGTTATTTTAACATTGGACTGTTAACTTAACATTTGCGGTATGTAACATTTTATTTTGATCTAATCTTAATACGTTTCCATTAATGTTTTGAAAATTTGAATACTTGTAAAAAACACATTTATGCCAAAAAAACAGGTCAAATGCCCCATAGTGCAAAGGTAGCAAGTAGCGCTAGTGCGCTATATGCACTGCAAAATCAAGCAAAATGTAAACATGTTGTGTTCGCTTGCTACGCCTGACTTTAACAGCTGTTATTTTAACATTGGACTGTTAACTTAACATTTGCGGTATGTAACATTTTATTTTGATCTAATCTTAATACGTTTCCATTAATGTTTTGAAAATTTGAATACTTGTAAAAAACACATTTATGCCAAAAAAACAGGTCAAATGCCCCATAGTGCAAAGGTAGCAAGTAGCGCTAGTGTAAGCTACACATATAAAGTTGATATGAGGGCCGAAAGAATTGTTTTAAGATCTGGAATAAATTTGGACTTCAGTGGGTTAACATTCCCGCTCAAAATAAAGGACATAGACATTTTCATTCAAAAAAACGTTACATTGAGCATTAACGTTTTTGGATACGACGAGGAAAGTGAAACTATAATTGGACCTCTTTATCAATCTGGAGTTGAAAAGCCGACGCACATAAATATACTTTTCCTGGAAGGAAACGGATTCGGTCACTACACATGGATAAAAAATATTTCAAAGTATGAATTTTACTTATTATAGATCTACTTTTACTTATTATGTTACATTATTTGTTTTATATTTTCTTTTATTTAATAGACTAATGACTTCACAAAGAGGATCACATAATGGACGGGAATGGTTTTGCAATACCTGCTTAAATTTTTCATCAAGTGCAAGTCGCGCACTTCGTCACAAGGAGCTTTGCAGTGGAAAGGTTGTCACTCTCCCAACCCCATATAAATCGACATTGAAGTATACGGCACTGCGTCATCAACTAAAAGTTCCGTTCGCAGTGTATGCAGATTTCGAGTGCATACTTCGACGTAAAAATATTGATGTAAGTCCTAAACTGTTTAATGTAAATGAACATGTACCAATTTCATATGCTTACTTTATAAAGTGTGCATATGATTCTAGCTTAGATAAATTTGTAATGGAAACGGGAGGTAATTCAGCCATAAATTTTGTCAATTCCCTTGTAAATAACTTAAAAACTATTCATTCAAAATATTTGAGTAAAATTGTTCCCATAGTAATGAATCCAGAGGACGAATATGATTTTGAGTTTGCCCTCAATTGTCATATTTGTGAGAAGGCTTTAGCGGATGATAGGGTTCGAGATCATTGTCATTATACAGGTAGATACAGGGGTGCAGCTCATTCGAAATGTAATTTAGAATTGAAAACGTCTAATTTTATCCCAGTTTTCTTCCACAATTTTTCCAAGTATGATTGTCACTTGTTTATCAAAGAATTGACATTTATACCTGGAGAAATTAAAGTTATTCCCATAAACAAGGAGCACTTCATTTCAGTAATGAAAAACATTGAAAATGAATGTGGAAACAGTTTTGAGATAAGGTTTCTAGACACATTTAGATTTATGTCATCTAGTCTAGATGCCTTAGCATCCAATTTAGAAGATGATCAACTTAAATCAGTAAGATCACATTTTAATTGTGAAAATGAATTTAGACTTATGCGGAAGAAGGGTGTATTCCCATATGAATATCTTGATTCAGAGCATAGACTAGAGGAAACTTGTTTACCATCAAGAGACCAATTTTATAATCAGTTTACTGAAAAGCAATGTTCTCAAGAGGATTATAGTCATGCTGTTAAAGTTTGGACACAATTTTCCTGTAAATCTCTAAAGGACTATCTAGAGATTTATTTAAAAACTGATGTATTATTATTAACTGACGTTTTTGAAAATTTCCGTTTAATTTGCATGAAAATTTATTCTCTTGACCCAGCTCATTTTTATACAACACCAGGTTTATCTTGGCAGGCAATGCTGAAAACCACACAAATTGAGTTACAGTTAATAACTGATATTGATATGTATAAATTTATACAAAGTGGAATTCGGGGTGGTTTGGTACAATGCTGTCACAGATATAGTAAAGCAAATAATAAATATTTAAGAGACTATGATGATAGTAAAGAGTCATCATTTTTAATGTATTTAGATGCAAATAATTTGTATGGTTGGGCAATGTCTCAACCTTTACCTTACCAAGGGTTTAAGTGGTTGTCTCCCATAGACATAGAAAATTTAGCAGTAGAAAATATTCCAAGCGATGGTCATTATGGATATATTTTAGAAGTGGACTTGGACTATCCATACAGTATCCATGATTTACATAGTGATTTACCGTTTTGTTCAACAACAAAGTTAGCCACTAATAGCGAAAAAGTAAAAAAATTAATTGCCGACCTCGGAAATAAAAAAAATTATATCATTCATTATAAAAATTTACAGCAATGTTTGCTTAATGGGTTGCAGCTAATAAAAATTCATAGAGGGATACGTTTTGAGCAAAAACCTTGGCTCAAAACGTATATAGACCTTAACACCCAATATCGTCAAAAAGCTAAAAATTCATTTGAAAAAGATTTTTTTAAATTATTAAATAATGCAGTCTACGGTAAAACCCTAGAAAATATCGAGAATCGCGTTGACATTAAAATAGTTTGTGATTGGGATCCTCCACAGAATAATAATAATAAAAGTGGTCGTAAAAAATTATGTGCACGAGCATTAATTTCCAAATTTAATTTTCAAAGTGCTACAAAACTAGAGAATGATTTCTATACAATTCAAATGAGAAGAATGTCATATGTATACGATAAACCCATGTATCTTGGGTTTACAGTATTAGAGTTATCAAAGTGGAACATGTATAATTTCCATTATCAGTATATGAAACCAAAATTTCAAGATAATATAAGATTAAATTACATGGATACAGATTCCTTCATCTATACAATTAAAACTGATGATTTTTATAGAGATATTCGGAATGATATAGAATTCAAATTTGATACATCTGGATATTCCGAAGAAAGAGCCAACTTATATAATTTTAAAATATGCAATAAAGCGGTATTAGGTGTTTTTAAAGATGAGCTTCATGGTAGACCAATGTCAGAGTTTGTTGGTCTCCGTCCTAAGGTTTATTGTTATAAAATTGATTCTATGGACAAATCGTTTATGAAATCTAAGGGAGTAACGAGAACAGCACTAGAGTATCTAGATATTGAAAAATATAAAAAGGTTCTTTTCACTGAAAATCGAATGTATGGCAGTATGTCAGTTTTTAGATCTAAAATGCATACCATAAATACTTACAAAATGACAAAAATAATTCTCGATGGTAATGATACGAAGAGAAAAGTTGAGGGTGATAAATTGTCTACACTCCCTTATCATCATAAGGGTTTAATAGAAAGGGAACTCATATCAAATGTTCAATTCCTTGAGGGAGAGTCACTTGTTTTGGGGAGACAGGTAGATGAAATAGAAAGTCTTGAATTCCAGACTGAGCAACAAAAAACTTTACTCAACTGCCTAAAAAAAGAAATTGAAAATGTTGAACATGATTTACTTTACAAGTCACTTGAACTTGAAATGTTTTATAATGAATTACCCCCGATCCCAAAAAACAGAAACAATTTTAGATTTAACGATAGAAAATATTTATTTAATTAATAAGTTTGATAAAATGTGTTGAACAATAAAAATTAAGTAAATATACATAAATCTTGAACAATATAAATAAAAATGATTATATTTTGTTAGTATAACATTTAAGTTTTAAAGAAATAACAATAAAATGTGAATTAAATATAATATTTGGGTGTGTTGGGAATTTTTTTTGGATATTTGTTATAAATTGGGTGAGTATATTTTATTTGATTGGTTTTGTACCCGTTGCCTATATAGATAATTCCACAGTTCTAATTCATGTGGGTTCATTTTAGCTTCAGGTTCAGAATCCCTGTCTTGAACAGGTTCATCTTCTTCTTCAGCTGATTTTTCTTCCTCGTTTTTTTTCCCTATCTGTTTTAGATAATAACCCAACTCTACTTGTTCAGGAGTAATATCATTATTTTCATTACTCTCATCGCTATTGCTTAAGTTAATGTTTATATTTTGGTGATAAAGTTGTGTGATGTCATCATCAGTTAAATTAAAACTAGAAATATTATTAGAATTTGAATTTACTGAAACTACGTTAGATCCTAAAAGGTGAACATATTCAACTGAAATGAGAAAAAACGAATTAATGAAATGAAATATTATATACTAAAGTAAATTATCTTACCTTTTGTTTTGTTTAATATTTTATTTCCTTGAGGAATTTTTATATCCTTCTGAAATAAAATAAGTTATATGTTAACCCTAATTCATATAAAAGTTGTTGCGGTTCAACAACTCGCTACACTCTAATAGACATAATTTTTCGCCATCAGAGTCTATACCACCTAAGTCTAGTTCCTCAATTGTTATAACCTCTCTTTTATTTATGTTCTTGGGTGAAGGTGGTAAGTCAATTGTTTTTGGTAGACGTGGATAGTAAAATAATACTTCATCAATTTCTACACAGTTTATTTGTACCTTATACGTCTCTAGATGGACTAATGACTTCACCCAGATCACAAAACCCCCCAAATAATATCTAATATGAGAAGTTTTTTTATCCTTTTTGAAACGTAATGGCACTGGATTCTTAAAGTGAAAAGGTCTCTATAACCGAGTTTATAATATCTATCGAAACCTCTGTTTCCTGTTACAATAGTTCCGCCCTCTGATTTAAACTTCTCTAACAATTCTTTTTTAAGAAAAGAATATTTTTTTTCTACACTACGCTTCTCTGTTTTGTTTAAAATTTTTGACTCTTCACTTACATTATCAATATTATTAACATCTACTTCATTTACTGGCGTGAATGATTGCTTGGAGGGTGACGACAAATCATCGGACTCATCATAAATTTGAAAATTAGCTGGTGGTGGTGTTGTTGATGCTGTTGCTTCTGTTGTTGTTCCTTCTGTTGTTGTTGTTGCTTCTGTTGTTGTTCTTGTTGCTTTTGTTGTTCTTGCTTCTGCTGTTGTTCCTTCTGTTGTTGTTGTGGCTCCTGTTGTTGTTGTTGCTTCTGAAATTAAATATCATAAACAAAAGTTAACAAAAAAAAAAAAAAAATGTATTTTGTGATTGTTTTTGATATTGTTATTTACCTTGTGGTGCTTCGTCGACTTCATCTTTTTATACCCGTTACTCGTAGAGTAAAAGGGTATATTGTATTCGTGCAAAAGTATGTAACAGCTAGAAGGAAGCGTTTCCCCATAAAGTATATATATTCTTGATCAGGGTCACTAGCCGAGTCGATCTAGCCATGTCCGTCTGTCCGTCCGTCCGTCTGTCTGTCTGTCTGTCTGTTTGTCTGTCTGTCTGTCTGTATGAACGCTGAGATCTCGGAAACTATAAAAGCTAGAAGGTTGAGATTTCACACACATATTCTTGGGCTTCCTACGCAGCGCAAGTTTGTTTCATCGAGGTGCCACGCCCCCCCTAACGCCCACAATGGCCATAAACGATTTTCAAATGTGTCTGGAGGCCACATCTTTTAAGATTTTAAAAATATATAAACGCAAATTTATATATACCTATCGAAATGTAGAAGACATTTTTCAAATCGGACCATTCATTAAAAAGTTATACGCAATCAAAATTGTTTATATATCTATCTCTCTCGCACTCCCTTTTGCTGAGTTACGATTATTAGAAAGTCGGGACACCAACCCGAGAACAGCGTTCGCAATCCCTTTAGCTGAGTGAGTTTTTTTTTTTATTTTCAATCCGAATAAAAGTTGCTCTATAAAATATTATCTTTAGATTCCCACCTGTCGTATTTTTTTGAAAACCCCAACCAACGTACACGGACTCTATTCCCGTCTCTCTTTAATATTTTTTCCACTAAATACTTGTCTGGGAAACGATTTTTTTTCAGTTCTTCTTTGTAGAAACCACCTTCTATTGGAGTACCTTCAAAGTCTTCCAGCAAGTATGTGGTAGGGTATGTGTATCTCACACTTATTATTTTAAAAATTTCTGTAGTCCAATTCGGTGTATACCCCTTTTCAAACACATGTTTATATTTACTGATGCGTACATAATCTCCATTACGCAATTTCCCCGCACTAAACATTTTGAGATGATTGTAGGCTGTTTTCAAAATGTGTTTTTCATTGGAAGAATTGACGTCAATTGGGGCGACCTTAATTGTTCTATGTGGTCTTTTGTTGTATATATCAATTAATTTTTTATACATATCAACCCACTTGTATGTTCCGCTAAAACTAAATTCACGCCACATAAGTTCCTTCAAACTTCTGTTGAAGCGTTCCACAATTGAAGCTTTTACAATTGAAAAGGTAGAATAATGGTTAGTTCCATATTGTTTCATCAACGCGTTAAATTGTTTGTTAAAAAATTCAGTTCCATCATCCGTTTGTAAATTCTTTGGTGTTCCACGTCCAGATTTGAAAATTTGATCCATTGCCATTGAGACATCTTTAGCGCTTTTTGATTTTAATGCTTCTCCCCAGGCATATTTGCTAAAACAATCCACAACAGTCAAAATATAAAAATAACCTCCGTTAAGATTTGAATACTTTCCCATTTCCACTGAATCTGCTTGCCAGAGATCATTTATACCCCTTGTCACTACCCTTCGACGTTTAAAATTACGTCGACACGGAGCATGAATTTCTTTAAGTACCATCTATTTTAAGTGTCTGTGATTCTTATGCCCTTGCAGAGGGTATTATAATTTCAGTCAGATATTGTAACGCAGTGAAGGAGACGTTTCCGACCACATAAAGTATATATATTCTTGATCAGCACCAATAGCCGAGTCCATCTAGCTATCGCAATGAAACTTTCCCAAAAGTCTTCTTTCCATTGCAGGTAGTACATATGTCGGAGCGAGCCGGATCGGACCACTATATCTTAAGGCTCCCATAGGAATAGTACGATTTTTTTATTTTAAATTTTATGTAGGCGTGGTGATTTTGAACAATTAGAAATCATGACAACCAAAACGTATTCAGTTCAGTTGAGTTCATTTTAGAAAGTCTTCGATTAAGGGATGTATTTATTTTCGTATTAAGGTCTCTCTTTAACGTCTCCAAGTTTTCATCGACATATTTTTTCGTCGTTGCATCCGAATAATCTATTGGGTTCCCACAATTTTTAATTCGTTTCTGTTGGGTATTCAGGTTATCGTCACCATCAATGTACAACCCAACAACAGTTTTAATATCCCTTTTTAAAATATCTGTGTGCTCTTTTTCATCTGAAAAGTGACCAAACTTGTCGACGGACATTTTGTTTATAAGATAATTTAAAGTTTGTATACGTTATTTATTCAATTAATATATAATTTTAGCCTTTCGCAGTTCTTCTATTATAGACATGATCTCGTTATTGTGATTAGTGTTGACAGCGGCCTTTGAAGCTATTAAAAGCTGCAATCTTTCAACTAATTCATTGACATCATCCCAATAAATATAATTGGGTTTTGCTCGTTGTAGGGTCATGTATCCAAATCCCTTTTTATTTGATTTTTTTTGTTTTGATTGAATTGGGGTGGATATAGCTGAAGGAGCTATATTTTCTTTGGTCATGAACTTTTTAACAATGTTTGTATACGTGTAACCTCTAGTTCCTTTTATTCGCTTATTTGGATCAAAATCTATTCTATGTGCACTTGTCTCAGTAATGATTTCTTGATAATTTTTCAAGTCTGTCTCACTGAATTGTGTTGGCTTATTATGAACAATAAGAGAATAAAGCCCAGGAGTCAAATCCCACGTGCTTCCACTTGATAATTGAATTTTATTATGACTTATATGTAATTCACTATTTCCCAAATTTAAGGATTTTGGGGTTGATTAACTTTTTCTAGGTCCATAAGCGTTGTCCAGAACTTTTTTTTTCGATAGACTGCTAATATTAAAATCATAGTCTGCATGAATTAGACTGCTAGCATCTGCTTCTATTTCTGTCGGTGTTTTTAGTGGTGTTTCTAGCGGTGATTCCGACTCTGTAGCCATTTCAATATGTGATTGTGAAAAAAATTTATCATCTGAGTCACTAGTATCATCATCATTATAAATTTTTGTTTCTTCATTTCGCATATGATTATCATCATAATCATAATCATGATCATCATCGTCATCATAACTTAATTAATGTTTCTTAAGCTTTTTACTGGGGGTTTCATTTTTAAATATTTAACTTTTTTGCTTTAGAACCGATGATTTATCTTCGTTTGTATTCATATACTTTCGTTTCTTATTTTCTCTAACTAGATCATTTAAGGGATCTGTTATTGGCTTAAAAGTTTCTTCCAACTCGTAAGCATTTTGTGATTTAAAATGTTTTAGATCATTGAATTTTTTCTTCAATGCATTTCTCGTTTTAGTAAGCTGACTTAAAATAAATTGACTCATTTTGACTACTCTCAAAACTTTCACCACCGTCAGCACAAAAGATGTAATACCGGTTTATGAACTATACTTTACAGGGTTACATTTCATACTAATGAAAGTTAATATATATATGTAGGAGTTATACCGTCAGGTTCGTCGGCCATTATGAAATACGGTTTTGCTAAGCGCAGCGAGTCGCAATGATTTCACTCAACACACACCACGTTCGTCTGCTCACTCTGAAGGGTTTACTCGAACTGGCTTGCTCTCTTTTGCTCACTTCTCATTACTCATCATTGCGCCACGCTCAGCAGGGATTTCGCTCTCCTTCCCCACCGCGCTCTCACACAAAAGCTCTCTCACTATTTGCAAATCTCTTTTGATCCTCATTCATCCTTACCTACTTCGCATACTTCATACACTGAGAGACCCACAATCAACAATCCGATCTGATATTTTAATGTAATTTCCGACATCTCTATATATAAAGCTATCACTAAGAAAACTGGGAATCAACGCACAGCCAAAACCACTGGTTAACAATATTAATATGCATTTTTATTACATTCTTATAACTTTAAACTGATTTGCTAAGATTTATTGGGGCTCCCCAAGTGGCCCCAATCGCTTCCAATTGGAAAAAACGTAAATTTTCCTTTCAAAAATTCTGGACGCTAAACCGTTTAACCAATCAAATCCGTGTTTTCGCCCAAAAACACTTTAAAACATTATACATGTTTAAAAAATTTGACCGCTTAGATTTAAGGCTTTTTACTATTTTTAACACACGTTCTAAAATTACAATTTAGCCAAAAATATCTTCAAACGTCGAAAAATTGCACTTCTAAACTGAGTATCAAAAATTCCTTCGGTAAAGTTTTTCCTTAGGTTTTAACGATTCATTTGATGGTTTCACCAAAGCTCTAGCTATCTTTTAAACAGAGAAACTAAGCAAAAAGTCGACCTATTATCGAATTCAAGTGTCTCCATAAGCATCATACGTTTGCTGCCTGCATATTGCTATCTCTCTCTGCATTTTCATACAAATTGTCAACAAATGATTCCGTCTCCTTCCCTCTCCCTCTGCCTTGCATTTCCCTGCGCTTCAATAAAAATATAAACTTAGCTTTAATACGGTTTTAATTTCTGTAGACTTTAGTTTATAGTTATTGGTGACCCACCCCCCACCAAAGTGCCCCAATCTCATTCAATTAGAAAATTAAATCCTGTACGCTAAACCGTTAAACCAACCGATACCGTGTTTTCGCTAAAAAATACTTAAAAGCATAATAAAGGTTTAAAAAATATGACGACTTCAATTTTCAACTTTTTACTATTTTTAATACCCGATTAAAAAGTAGCCGTCCTATCCAGCATACGCTGGCAACTATATATCTCCATCTCTTTTCCACCCCCTGACTCTGCTTTATGATTGTCATTTTTTTCTTCGAAATACCATTACAAAAAATAATTAAAGTTGGTAAAACTATATTTTCGCAAACCCAATACCAAATAGTAATTTCTTGAATATGTTCAAAAACAAATACATTCAAAAGAATAAAATATATATATGAAAAAGCCCATACAGAAATACACACAAATACACACCAAGGGAATTCATTCATTTCTTTATAAAACTTAATATTTACCTAAATTATTTATTTGTTATGTATGTATGTATGTTCATTATATTCTGCCACCCAGTTCATCTAAATATAAAATCCTAAACATCTAGATCTTATAGCGAGTGTGGGCGCTGGAGTGGGCGTTGGAGTGGGCGTGGCACATACGCATAACAAACTTGCGCTGAATAGAAAGTAATGGAATCTAAATCTAAAAGTACAAGCCTCTAGCTCTTATAGCTTCCGAGATCACAGCGTTTTAAAAAAAGTACAATTATGATGGTAAAAAATTTGACAATTCCTTCAGGTTTTAAATGCATGGCCCATACACAACGCTTTTATGAGAATCGAGGAGGAGAGCGCCTGTACCATCAAAAAAGTTCATGGTCAAAAACTATGAGAATCGAGGAGGACAGCGCTGACTATCGAAAAAAAAAAAACTTTGTGTAATAATATATATAAAAAAACTTAACTTAATAATATATAAAAAAGAGATTTCCTATATGTAACCAATTCAATTACTAAACGGCAGCTTTAGTATACAGTTGTCTGATTGGCAAGAACTATTACCCTGAGCAAGGTATACATAAATAAATTAGATTTGCATAGTTTCATGTCAGTAGCTTTAGTACTGCAAAAATGTCATGTAAAAATAGAAAAAAAGGGATATTTTCACAGCTTTTAACTAGATATAGACGTTCGATCGGCACGCGCTTTTACCCTGACCAAGGTGTGCATAAAATAATACACAGATAAATATATTTTGTGAAAGCTCATATCCGATTGTTCCTATGGGAGCTATAGGATATAGACGTCCGATCGGGTCGGTTTTCAAACTTGATCTGCGTACACATGTTTTAGGACGACTGTGAAAAATTTAAGTCGCTAGCTTTTAAACTGAGCTCGCAAACGGTAAACGGACATGGCTATATCGACTCCCCTATTGATCCTGATCAAGAATATATATACTTTATGGGGTCGGAAACGTTTCCTTCACTGCGTTACAAACTTCTGACCAAAATTATAATACCCTCTGCAAGGGTATAATATTAGGGGCTAGAAACGAGGCATATTTTATTTAGCAAAATTAAAAATTAGCAAGCAAATACTTGGAAATACAATTACATGTGTGTACACTTGGGTGTACATAGATATTTAATGCAAATGAGTAAGTTGCGTTTTATTTTTTAATGTGTTGTGGCAGGGGCAGTATATGCAGTACAGTACATATACATATGTACACATGTATGTATTTTAAGGTATTAAAAAATATTACGCTTAATTAACAATTTCCTGCCTAAACTTAATATTTGTTATTTTAATTTAGTCGATTTATTAGTCATGTGGCAGGGGGGAATATAACCAATTCTATCAGTGACTATTCACAAAATTAATTAAACAAAAACAAATAAATACAAAATTGTTTGGCGCCATTCTCGACTACGTTTTCTAATGCACACATTCATATATTTGTATGTGTGTATGGCAAAAGCTAAAACGTAATGCGGTCCTTCTATTTCCCGCAATTTACGCTCTCCGTGTGTAAGATGAGAGACATTTTTTCGCTCTTCTCCAATTTACGCTCTCCGTGTGTAAGATGAGAGACATTTTTTCGCTCTTCTCTCTCCGTTTTAATTCGTCTGCGCTTCGGTCTTGCTTTGATTTCATTTCTTGATCAGTTCTTAGTAGAGCCCGACGCGAAAAGATGTCCCAGAAGGAAATGTGGCAATTTTTGCCGCAGCAGCAGGGCTATCAAATGGGGCTCCAACAACAACAGCCCATGGTCCAGCAGCAACAATCCATGCTCCAACAGCAACAGCCCATGGTCCAACAGCAACAGCCAATGCTCCAGCAGCAACCGCTACTGCTCCAACAGCAACAGCCGCAGCTCCAACAGCATCAGTTTCAGCAGCAGCAGTTCCAGTTGGTGCAGCCGATGCAGTCGCAGCAGAAGCAGGAGCAGCAGATGCAGTCGCAGCCGAGTTTGATGTGGGGCTATGTGCAGCCCCAACCCCAGGCCCAGGAAAACCTCTTGACGCAGGCGCAGCCAAAAAAATTCAAGGTTTTAGGGCCAATCAAGAAGCCCAAGGGCTCAGGTTCCAGCTGGCAGATCCAGCAGCTTCAAAACGAAGTTTTTAATTTAAAGAAAAATTTGTTTAAAGCTAGGCAGGATAATCACGAATTGTATACCCGACTTAGCCGACTGGAATCGGCCTTTTATGGCAACAAATAAAAAGCAAAAATTTAAAAATTAAAACTGTGTCTGCTTTTTTTTCTTTCTTATTTCAGCAAAAAATAAAAACTACATACTTTTAGTTGTTTTTTTCAGTGCTGTCGTGTACACGTGTTTCATGTATTCATAGCAGTGGGTCAGATCTTTAACATGCATTAGTTTAATATGCATGTCCTTTTATATTTCAGCAAAAAAAAGGGAAAGCAACGGTACAGATCTTGGGTTACATTTTTTCCGTTGCGCCTTTACGGACCTAAAAATTATAACAATTTATATGGTTTTGGAATGTTTTTTTTTGAGTGCTCTTTACAGTTATTGCTGCCAGAATACGCAAAAGACTTTTTTTGGCGGAAATCTATTTGGCCCGGTTTTTGATAGTGTAGTAAAAATGTACCATTCAAATTGTTTTTTGCGGTGTTTATTTTTACAGTGTTTTGCCACGCGCTGTTAGGAAACATAAAAGCGGGAGATCGCAGTAGATAGAGAGAGAGGAAAGAGTGTAGCAAGTGCGCAAAAGAAGAAGTTAACGGGAAAGCTATCAATTTGGTCAGAGTCGTATCAAGAAAATTTTCCGCCAGTTGTGTTTTTATGTGATCCTCCTACTCTTTGCCTAATTAATAGGAAAATTTCTTTGCATAACCGTGTATTTTGGTGTATAACCGTGTGTGAGCAATAATATTATTATTTTAGTTCGCTTTTCTCGGAATTTTTATTTTTTCTATTGAATGTGCAAATTTGTTGATATCTCTGATGTTAACTTACAAATTTGGTGAGTTATGCCAGTTAGTTTAGTTTTTAACTATTCTTAATTAGTAAAGTCATAAATGATTTTCATTTAAATGAATTTTTTGTTAATTTTTCAATTCTGTGCAGTTGTGATATACCAATTAGCATAATTGCATTTTGTACATATATAAATGCGTGTGGTGTTGTTTTTTAATTGCACTATTTAAACAAAATTGTCTTAATATTTAAGAGCTTCCTGTATGGAGACAGAAATAATACAAACTTTGATAAATCCTCAGTTAATTATCCATACTAGATTAAATTTTATAAACACTTGCTAAATTGCATGAATAAATCGTAGTTTAGTTTAATCTCTGTATTATTCGATTTTGATATTGAATAACTTGCAATATTAACAAAATATTGCCTAAATATTTAAAAGCCTTCTGTGTTCTTTAAGAGACAGAAATACGGCAAATTTGGAATATATCCAGATGTGTTTAAATATTATAAAAATTGGCTGAATTGCTGATTGCTGATAGATCGTAGTTTAGTTTAATCTCTGTATTATTCGATTTTGATATTGAATAACTTGCAATATTAACAAAATATTGCCTAAATATTTAAAAGCCTTCTGTGTTCTTTAAGAGACAGAAATACGGCAAATTTGGAATATTCCAGATGTGTTTAAATATTATAAAAATTGGCTGAATTGCTGATTGCATGACTAGATCGTAGTTTAGTTTAATCTCTGTATTATTCGATTTTGATATTGAATAACTTGCAATATTAACAAAATATTGCCTAAATATTTAAAAGCCTTCTGTGTTCTTTAAGAGACAGAAATACGGCAAATTTGGAATATTCCAGATGTGTTTAAATATTATAAAAATTGGCTGAATTGCTGATTGCATGACTAGATCGTAGTTTAGTTTAATCTCTGTATTATTCGATTTTGATATTGAATAACTTGCAATATTAACAAAATATTGCCTAAATATTTAAAAGCCTTCTGTGTTCTTTAAGAGACAGAAATACGGCAAATTTGGAATATTCCAGATGTGTTTAAATATTAAAAATATTTGCTAAATTGCTGATTAGATCGTAGTTTAGTGTGATATCCGTATTACTCGATTTTGATTTTTAATAACTTGCAATATTTAAAAAATATTGCCTAAATATTTAAAAGCCATATGTGTTCTTTTAGAGACAGAAATAAGGCAAATTTGGAATATTCCAGATGTGTTTAAATATTATAAAAATTGGCTGAGTTGCATGATAAGATCATAGAATTAGTTTGATCGCATTATTATTCGATTTGGTTATTGAATAACTTGCAATATTTAAAAAGTATTGTCCAAAAATTTAAAAGCCTTCTGAATTCTTTTAGAGACAGAAATAAGGCAAATTTTGGAATTCTCAATAATTAAAGCTCCTTTCTTTTACTCAATATGGATGCAAATATGAATATTGAGCTGTTAAACATAGATGGTGCATTGGTGCCCCACTCAGTAGTGCCTATAACAGGAGATGGAGCTTGCCTGTTTAGGGCTATTTCGTATCTTTTACATGAAAATGAAGACTTTTTTGACATTATTCGTCAGGCGATTGTTGGATATGTTGTTCGCCGATGGAATATCTTTGCACAGTACACTTGCAACGCCGAAGGTAACGCATATGACAATTGTGTTGCATACGAAAATGAAATGAGGCTTGCCCACACGTTTGGGTCATATGCAGAGGTAGAGGCTTCATGTGATTTGTATCCTATTAATATTGAAGTATTCCAAGATGGGGTTTGTAGGTCAAACTCAGGAACTATAGGTAGCACTTTAAAAAGGCTGCGCTTTAGTGGTAATCCTGTTAGTGGTCATTACGATGTTTACTTACCTTCAGAAACTATGCCTGATTCATTGTCGTTTTCTGCACCTACTGAACCAAATACCCGAAAAAGGCGAAAACGTTTTTCCAATTATACCAGAGCAAAGCAGATAAACATGGGAAAAGAAAAATTTACCTCTGTTCATGGAACAGAGCGTAATAAAAAAACTCGGACAAAAAATAAGTCATGTTCTAAATGGGTAACTGAAAATGCAGCATTTAATTACGATTACAACATAGATTATATGTCAAATCCAGAAATTAAAATAGGTGCCATGAATAACAAATGTAAATATTGTGGTGCTTTGAAATGGAAAGGTGAATCCAAAGGCATGTGCTGTAAAGAGGGAAAAGTTCAACTTCCTCCGTTTAAGGCATTACCTCAACCGCTTAAGAATTTATTAATTGGAAGCCATCCTGACCATGCTCATTTCATGGCAAATTCAAGAAAGTATAATAATTGCTTTCAAATGACATCATTTGGTAGTGAAAAAATTGTATGCGATACTTATATGCCTACGTTTAAAGTGCAAGGACAAGTCTATCATTTAATAGGTAGTCTTTTACCAACCTCTCAAACAAATGCCCAATTTCTTCAGATATATTTCATTGGTGAAGATGATTGCACAACTCCGGTGTTAAACAAGACTTAATAAAATCTCTACAGTCTATGTTGCATAAATGCAATCCATACATTAAAGATTTTAAAACTGCTTTCAAAAATATGAATTAAAAATGGTCATTAACGCTGATAAAAGCCAGCAAATGCTCATAGAGGTCGTTATAATGCACCTCAAACAAATGAAGTGGCTTTGGTATTAGTTGATCAACAATTCTCAGCTGACATTGTTATTGAGAGTCATAATAGCAAACTTAAGAGAATCAGTGAACTTCACCGATCTTATGACTGTCTACAATATCCATTAATTTTTTGCCACGGAGATGACGGATATGCCATAAATATTCCCCAACGTGATCCGTTAACAAAAAATGATTTAAAGAAGACTGTATCAGCATTAAGCTTTACAGTTATCGAATAATGCTTAGGGAGACTGAAGTCAATCACTTGCATTATTATAGAGCACTGTTTAATCAATTTTTGGTTGATATGAGTGCAAAAATGGAAACCGAACGGCTTAATTATATTCGAGCAAATCAAAAAAGTTGAGGGCAGAAAGTTACATACATCTTAAGACGCTATAGGTAGGAGATGCAGATGTGACTCAACTTGGTGATGGTGATGGAATTTCACTTTTACAGTGCTATTACTTAAGAATTTTACTTCATGAAGTTAAAGGTCCAACGTCATTCTCATTTTTAAAAACCGTTAAGGGTTTTTTGTATGATACATTCCAATTGGCTTGCAAAGCCTTAGGCTTACTTGAAGACGACAAGCACTGGGACTTTACGTTGGCAGAAGCATCATTATGCCAGTCTCCAAATAAATTACGCGACCTTTTTGCAATAATGTTAACTCATTGCCAGGTATCTGACGCCATGAGTCTTTGAAATAAGTACAAGGAAAGTCTTTCTGAAGATATATGTACAGAATACAAAGGAGAATAGAGAGCGATATAGATCCCGGACTGATGGAAAGTGTTTTCAATAAATGTTTAATTTGCCTTGAAAATCTTACATTGTCCATCGGTGGAAATTGTTTATCAAGTTATGGTTTACCCGAGGTAAACAGAGATCAAGAGGTTTTGGAAAACAGGGATTACTTAAGAGAAATGAATTACGAAATTAATGAAGTTCAAGTAAGCAATGATGAAAATTCTCTTACTCCAGAACAAAAAGACTGTTTTAAAACGTGCAATGTATTTCTTGGATGCTCCTGGTGGCACAGGGAAAACGTTTCTTTTAAATTTGCTATTGTCAAAAGTTAGACAAGACAAAAAAACTGCTTTGGCTGTTGCTTCTTTAGGAATAGTGGCCACGCTATTAACCGGAGGACGGAAAGCCCATTCTGCATTTAAGCTTCCATTTGATTTAATAAATATGGAAACACCCTATTGTAACATTTCCAAACGGTCCAACATTCCTTTCGTTCTTAAAAGTTGTAAACTCATTGTTTGGGATGAATGTACTATGGCTCATAAAGGGGCATTTAAGCTCTCGATCAAATTTTAAAGGATATAAGAGGCAATGATTTATTAATGGGAGGTATAACTGTTTTATTGGCTGGAGATTTTCGACAAACGCTCCCAGTTATACCCCGAGGAACAAGGGCCGATGAAATAAAATCTTGCATAAAATCTTCCATTTTGTGGTCTAAAATTTAAAAATTGGCTCTTACGAAAAATATGCGTGTGCACTTACTAGGAGATAGAACGGCCGGTGTTTTTGCCCAAATTTTACTTAAAATAGGAGATGGAAAAATAATAATTTCATCAAGCTTAGGTACACTTGTTAATACTTTGGAAGAACTTACATCAAATATTTTTCCAGATATTTCAAATATCGTTCACAAGTCATTGGACTGTCTATCAATAAATAATCATCTTTCAAAATCACTTAACGGTGACGAAGTTACATACAAACAAGTTGACACTGTTACTGAGGTAGAAGAGTTAAAAAAAACGCGCAGTAACCTCTATCTCCGGGTGGTGTGGAAATGAGAGTTAATTAAAGTTTCATCCGAAACTACAAATATATTTAAAATGCAAAATTACATAGTTATACTGCAAACCTATTACAAAAGAAAATTAGGATATTCGGGTTATCCATCGCAAGCGAAGCTGCAGGCACCCTGCTAGTCTCTATATATAAAACTGTGGTAAGAAAACTGGGAATCAACGCACAGCCAAATCCATTGATTAACAATATTAACATGCATTTTTATTACATTCTATTAACTTTAAACTGATTTGCTAAGATTTATTGGGGCTCCCCAAGTAGGCCCAACGCTTCCAATTGGAAAAAGGTCAATTTTCTTTTCAAAAATTATAAACCTAAACCGTTTAAACAATC